>JAJKLF010000053.1:0-185613 GCA_022984865.1 Hypomontagnella submonticulosa | reverse complement strand
TTTTTAAAAAGAATAACGATAAAAGGATTATAATAAATTATAAACTAATTAATTTGGTAATTATTAAGCCTTAATAATTAATTTATAATTAAGAAAGATTTTTTTATACTTTATTTTAAGGTAATCATAAGGTCTTTTTTTAAGGAGATATAGTTTATAAATATTGGATAATGTTTATTAGAGTAAAGGATTAATTATATATTATATTTATTAACTTAAATGGATAATATTTAAATATGTGTATGTTATAAGGGATAATTAAAACTCTTTATATTTATTACGTTTTAGGTGATATTAGATTTGGAGAATGGTTATTGATTAATGGTTATTATAAATTAACATTATTTAATTTAATTAGATATTACTTTAAATAAAAAATATCTTTTAACTTATTTATTAACGATTATAATATTTTAAAAAAGACCTTTAAAGACTTTTTTATATTTTTTTATTTATGCTATTTTTTATAATTAACATTTATAAAAGTTTAATTAACCTTTTATAAAACTATATTATTTATAAACTCCATTATAACCCTAGGATTTAAAATAAATGGTAATTAATTATGACCATTTATAAAATATTAAGATAAATCTATTAATTAAGCATACCTTAAGAATCATCTTTAAATTATTAAAAAATTAGATAAATTCTTATATTTAATATTATACTTAAAGATATTCATTTTTGGTCGATTAGATTTTATAAGAACTCTTAAAGATATATATTTTATATTAATCTATAAATAAATACCAAAAAGATGGAAGTTAATCTAATGTAAAATAATATTTAAACCTTTTAAATAAGGGTTAAAATAAGTATAAACATTTATAAATATTTATAATAATATATAAAAAAGAGTAATCTTTAACTTAAATATAATTAAATAATTTTATTTAATTATTAATATATCTTTAATTAGAGTTAATAAAATCTTATTTTAATTAGGAAAATAATCTTTTAAAACTATTATCATTAATAAACTAATGGATAATATCTACTTTATTATATTTCTTTTATTTAAATTTATTAATTATAAGATATAATATATAATTAATAAATAAGAAACTCTCAATTTAATTAAATGTTTATCGAAATCTAAATAATTAATAATTAAATTCCTTTATTTAATTATAATATATATTAATTATCTAAACTTTTTAAACACTTTTAATAATAAATTAAAAGCTTATAATAAAATCTTAATCCCGTTCGGAGGACATATTACCCTACCTCTTACATAATTGATAAGGGAAATTGATAAGGAAACTGATAAGAAAATTAATAAAAATATTACTTCGTAATTAATAAACTTTATCCGCGCGTTTTAATTGGCTCAACTTAGCCGCGTCACAACCACGTGACATTCGCGTAACAGTCATGTGACCCAATCACGTGACCTGCATTCCGGACGGGATTTCTACTTTTTTTTTTTTTTTTTTTTTTTTTTTTTAAAAAAGATTTTTCAAAAAATCCAAAAATCCTTTTTATTCTAAATATAAAACAAGCCCTGCCTTCCGCGAGGAAAAATTTTTTGGACTTTTTTTATTTTTTTCTTAATGGCCCTTCGAAATGTCCGGGACGTGGCTTTCCGCAAGCTCCGGAACGTGGCTTTTTCAAATCTCCGGGATTTCGAAAAAAATAAAAAAAGTCCAAAAAATTTTATAATTAAAGAGGTTAAAAAAATATAATTTTATTATTTAACATAAACTTAATATTATTAAAATTATAAAGATTATTAATAGATTATTAAAGCTAAATGGCTTAATATATAAGTTATCTTAATAAAAAAATATTAAAAAACCTTTATACTTAAAAATTAATTTAAATATATTACGAAAAATATAGTTATTGTTTATAATTCCTTAAGAGGATTTATTTATAAACAAAATCATAAAAATTATCTATCTATATTTGGCGATGATAGGTAAATTTATAAATTAATATCCATTGGTAAAAGATTACGAAAAAGATAAAAATTATAGTCCTATTATATGATTTATCCTTTAAAGATTTTAGATTCTTTAAGATTATTTAAAGAATTATTAAAGATAGGTAAAGAAAAAAGCTATATATTATTGAATATGGGATGGGTATTTAATGCATATAGAACGTAAGGGTTTATTATTAGAATATTTAATAAAAAATAAGATGTTAATTGCTTTTAAATAGGTATATAAATATCATAGTTATTATATAATAATAATTATAATCTACAACTTTATTAGCTAATTTTGGTAATTAATATAATAAAAATTAGTTTATATTCATTATATAAAATGCCATACCTATATAAAAATTACACTATAACTATTAACAACCATTAGATATTATCAAATAATTATTATATAATTATGGGATATAATTATTATAGATGTAATTAATCTTATTTCTCCTTAAAAGGTAAATAAGATAAAATATATCTTATTAATCATAGATTATTTCTCCTAGTTTATATTAGGATTTATTATAAAAAAATTATTAATCCTGGTGATTATATAAATATGGATATTTATAATAAAGATTTTTAGATATCCTTAAGAAATATATATAAATAATGCTAAATACTTCTTAATTAAAGAAATCCTTAACTTCTTTTATAATAAGGGTATTATATTATGATATGAACTGGCATATACCTCATACTCTTATAGATTAATTAAAAGTATAATATGATAAATAATATTACTATTAAGGAAATAAGTAATAAATATAAGATACAATAAACTTAAACAATAACCATTAATAATACCACCTAACATTACTTAAATAAATATTTAAAAGATAACTAATTATAATATATTATTATTAAAGATTATATTTAACTAATAAATATAATTAATACCACCAATTTTATTAGAAGTGTTGGGACAGTAGTCACGTGTCGCTTAGCTACATGCCTTTATGCGGCATTATGGGGGCCTGTATGCAGGGCTAGGCCGCAGGCTAGCCTTGCCATAAGGCGGCCTACCTAAATCTTAGATCTTCTTCTTTTTTATAAATTAATATATATTTAATATATCATATATATTTTATTTTATAATATTATATAAACCTTTATTAACTATATAATTACCTTATCTATTTAATATTAATTAATAATTAACTAATAAATTAATTATAAAATAACAAAAATTCTGTTTAAAAAAAGTTAACAGACAATTTATAAAGATTATAAAACTTTAAAGAAGAAGAAGCAAAATGATTAAACCTTATTTATCTTTTTATTATTATCCGAAGATATAATATTATTAATAAAAATTTGGTAGTTAATGAGTGGTTGATTTCTTACGGATATTATAATAATAATATTAAAAATATTAAAATAATAAAGAATAGTAATAATTATGTTATTTTAAGACCTTAAATTCTTAAATAAGTCTTTAATATTTACGTTTATTATATAGGATCTTTTATTATTTTGAAAAATATATTATTACGTTTGAAAATAATTTAAACCGATTATTATATATAATTAAAATTGAAATAATTAATATATATTATTAAATATATATTTAAAGATTTAGATTATAAAATAAATAACATCGGATAAAGTAATAAATAAATTTATTATATTATTTTTACAAATTAAGTTAAAATTATTATATATATAATTAAAGCTAGAATGATTAATAAATATTATAAAATATATTTTTATAATTTAAATTAAGGAATAATAATATTTATAATAACAAAACTTTTAAGTATCATAATTAATTTATTTTAAATATTATATAATTAAAATAATAAATATTATATAGGTTAAGATTAAATTAGTTAATATATATTATATTTATTTATAAATTAATTATAAAGATAATAAATATTAATTAATAAGAAAAAAACCTTCTTAAATTTAAAATAATTTATTTATTAAGATATTAATTAAAGGATAATTATTAGATATAATAAATATTTTAAAAAATAATATATATTTTAAAAATAATATAAACTTTAAAGATAATATAGATTTATTATTTTATAATAATAATAAATATTTATTATTTTTATTTAAAAATTAAAAGACCCCTCCCCTAATTTTTTTTTCTTCCTTTCTCTTCTTATAATATATATATATATATATATCCTTTAACTAAAATAATGATTATTAATATATTTAAGGATTATATTTATATATTCTTATATATAATTTGATTATTATAAAGGATATATCTTTAAATCCATTTAATAAGCCATTAAAGAAAAGAGATTAAAGGAGATTACATAAAAAAACTAATATATTCCTTCTTAAGTCCTTAGCCTTTTAATAATAATTTAAGGTTAGTTATATAATTAAAATATTATTAATAATATTAAGATTTAATATAATGATAAGATAATAAATAATAAACCTTTATTATAAATAATTAAATAAACTAATATTATAATAAATATTAAAAGCCTTTTTAAATATATTAATAATATCCAAACTTAAATAATTACCTTAGAAAAATAAAATATTAATATATAAGAAGATGTTTGAATTTAAATAATTATTCTAAAAAGGAAAAACATTAATATATAATAAGATATTAATTTATAATATAATATTAACCTCTAAAACATTAATCTATAATATAATATTAACCTCCAAAGCATTAATTTATAATATAATATTAACTTCTAAGAAAATATTAATTTATAATATCATATCAATTTTCAAAAAAATATCAACTTTAGATAATATAATTAATAATATAATTTGGGAATTTGCCAAAAGAATAGGTCTTACCGGCTATGTAAATCTCTTCTTTTTACAAGCTAAAAATGAAGAAATAAATATAAATAATATAATAAAAACATTAAAAAAGAAATAATAAGAAGATATAAAAAATATAAACAAAAAATTAAAGGAATTATAAAAGAATATATAAAAAGAAGAAATAATTAAAGGAAAAGAAAAAACATTACCTTAACTTAAATATATATTTAAGATTATGGTAAAAAATTCTATACTTAAAACCTCGGTTAAGGATATATTTAAAGATATATCGGAAAGCTTATAGAAGAAATATTTATTATAAAAATTTAAGGGGATAAATATATCATATATAACTATTTTAATTTATAAATTAAAAAGAAATAAAAATTATATTATTAAGTATATAATATTATATGGGGAATAATGTTATAATTAGATATTTTGGAGATCTTTCTAAACCAATTTTTATAGATAAAAAAAGGTATAATGGGATAGGATAAGCTAAATATTGCGAATTGCTATCCGAAATTATTTATAATTATATAGGATATATATTAAAAATGAACCTAATATATCAATATAATTAAAAGAAGTGGTTTTTATTAAACATTAGCTAAAATATATAGTAAAGGAAGCTTAATTATACATATAATAAATGTTGGAAGAGTTTATTTTAATAAATAATCCTTTTTATAAAAATCATTTAGTATTAAAAATAAAAGAAAGATATCTTTTTAATATAAATTAGATAAATAAAGATAAAGAAGAAATAAATATTTTTAAATTAAGATAAGAAATAATTTTAAAAATAATTATTATAAAGGCTAAAAAGATATTAAAGATAGTTAAATACAATATAAATAAGGAATAAAAAATATTTAAATATAATTAAGATAAAATAATTAAATATAATTTAAATAAGATAATTAGATATAATTTAAACAAAATGATTAGATAAGGCTTGAATAATAATTAAAGATTAAAGCTAATATCTATAAGATTTTGATTAATAATTATAGATTAAAAAGATGATTATAATCAGGGAATAAATAACCATATATATAAATTAATTAAATATGTTATTTTATTAAGAAATCATTATTATATAAACCCTTTTATAAAAAAATAAAATAATTATTAATTATAATCATAAAATTATTAAGTAAACTTACCGATAGAAATGTAATATAATAATTTATAAATAACATATATATTAATGGCTTATTCTATATAAGGAATAACCAACCTTATTAAAATATATAATAATAATAAATATATTTTTAATAATATAAAATATAAATTTTTAGATAAAAAAATTAAGATTTTTAAAAACTTTTATATTAAGATAAATATTAGATTAGAATGATATTACGATATATTTTTAATTATATTATTAAGTAATATTTAATAATATTATTATAATAAAATCGTTAGGAAAGGATTAAGTTTTAAAGCTATAATTAATAAGATTAAAGAATATTTTTATACCCCTAAACATCGATAAATATATATAGGTAAATAAAAAGTGATAATTATTTATTAAATTATAGCAGATAATTTTGATAAAAGTTTAATAGAATATATAAAGATATTAATTAATTAAGCCTGATAAATATTTAAGAGAATCCTTATTAACATTAATATAGAAATTTTATTTATAAATAGCCTAATTATTTTAATATAAGGATATAAGAATTTTTTAATGGTGGTATTTAGAATAATAAAGATTATGGAAAATGTATACGTTAAATTATGATTATATGCCGGAATTAAAAATTAATATATTAAAATAAAAATTTATTATTATTATTAACAAAGTGTTAATGATTAGAATTGGATTGATAGATATTTTAAATATAATAATAGGGGAGGTTATTAAGGATGTTATTAAAATAACTATGGAAATAGTTATGGAGGAGGTTATTAAAGAGGTTATTATGGAAGGAATTATCGTGGAAGAGGATAATATTATGGAAATGGAGGATGATTTTGGGGAAGATAATATATTAATAGAAATTATTAAAGATATAACGTCTATAAATAGAAAGATTATTAGTTTATGAATTATAGCCTTAAAGAATAAGAAAGAGTTAAGAGAAGTTAGAGATAATAAATATAGGAATATGGTTATAACAATTTAAATGATAATTATAATAAATGGCTTATAGATTATGAAGGAGAAGTTGATTATAAAGATAAAATGGATTATAATATATGATTTATATAATAATTTAAAGAAGATAATAAAAATAATTATAATAATGATTAAAAAAATGGATTTTATAATGTATTTATTATTATTAATTAATATGTATGTTATTATATAAATTATGGTTAAGTAGATGGTAGATGAGTTATAGATATCTTTGTAAATTAAATAATTATATATATATTTATAAGAATAAGCCTTGTAAATAATAAATTAAGTGATATATTGTTATTAATATTGAAATGATTATTAAAAATAAAAAATGTTAATTTAAATGTAACATATATCTTATATTTTTTTGAAAATTAATATGGATATATCTTCTAAAGAATTTTATTTAATATTAAAATTATTAAGGTATTATTAGGAGGTTTATTTTAATTACAAATCTTATAAAAGACATATTTTAAGATAAAGTTTAAAACTTTTATAATTAGAAAAGAAAGATTATATTTTAGGGATAATCTAGAATAAAAAAATATAAATATAATAGATATAAAGATGCTATTTGGGATAATTACTTTTTATATTATCGATTTAAATATATTATTTTTATTATACCTTAAGGATATGGATTAATTTAGGATCTTCTTAAATAACATAAAAAACGTAATAATTTATTATAATAAGCATTATTTTATTATATGGAAATAGGGATATCCATGATATTTAATAGATAATTTAGAACAAATTATTATATATTACCATTTGATGGAGATAGAGATATAATAAATTCATTAATGTTTTAATTATCCCACTATAAATAGGTTATATTAAATCTTAATAAAAATAAGATATAAAAAATTAGATTAAGTAATTATAGAAAAGATAATAAAATATTATTATTAATACTAAATATATGGAAAAGTATTTAGATAATTTAAATTCATTATTAAAAATGATATAAATTTTAATCATAACGTATATGTTAATGTTATATACATTAAAAATAAATTAATATTTTATATAATTAATAAAGTTATAACTTTTTAGGCAATAAGATTTTTAAAGGATATAACAGCTAAATATATATAAGATATATTATAATTAATATAGATTAATTATTATTTAAAATTATTAAATAATATTATATTTAATATAAGAAAGAATTTTATTATAAATAAGTTCATAATAAATATAAAAATATTATTTATCTTAATTGAAGAAGTATTAATAAAAGCATATAATTCCATTAATTAATTAGAATAATATTATAAACCTTTATAATACACATTTAAAATTATATTAAAAGATTTATATAAAACAAAGATAGATATAATTAATATATTTTAGATGGTAATAAAGATTATTAATAATATTATAAGATCTAATAGATTAATGCTAATATTCTTTATATTTAAAACTTATTTATGGTTAATAGAAATATTATTATCTATATTATTATTTAAAATATGTATCATCATAATTAAAAAAGTTATAAATAAAGTATAAAAAGAAAAAGTAAAACGTTAGATAAAAGATGTATTGGGAATATGGAATAATTTAAATATATTTGATATTTTAAACTTATTATTATAATCTAAAATATAGATATATTAAGAAGATAGAAAATAGATTAGATTATATAAGTTAATTGTATAAGATGGTAAGATATATATTATTAAGATAAATAATAAATTAATTAATTTTTGTATTATTAATATAAAATTATATTTATGTGATGAAATAATAAACATTCTAAATAAAAAAAGTATTGATATTAAATATAAAAATGAGTTAGAGTATAAACCTGATAACAAAGAATTAGGGGTAATAAGGATCGATATATTAATAATAGTTAAAAGAAGATATAATTGACTTAAAGGAAGTAAGAATAAGCCTAAGGTTATAATTAATTAAATTATTTATCTATCTTAAAAAAAGATTGTAGATAAGAAATTAATGATTTAATTATAAAAGGTAGGAAAGATTATAATCCTAGGAGAATTGTTTAAGGTTTTTAACGTATAAGAAATCGAGATTTTTATTAATAAAGACGTGTTTATATTTGAGAAATATAATCCATAAAAGTATGGTATTAATTAATTATTTAATTTAAGAATGGTACAAGAAATTAAAAGAAAAACAACAGAGATATCATACAAGAAATTATAACTTATTATCTAAAGATATAATAATAAGGATAAGAAGGAAATAATAATATAGGCTTTAATTATATAATGTTTAAGTTAATAAATTATTATTATATTAGTATCTTTATTAATAAAAAAAGAATTAACGTTATAAATACATAATATAACCTAGGTTTATATTTAATTTATAACTAAATTAAGACGATAAATCTTGGCAAAATTATTAAAGTAATTGGTTGTAAGATATTTAAAAGGAATGATAATAATTATTATTAAATTATTACATAAAATAGTAAAAGTAAGCATTTATTAGTAAGCAATTTATTCAAATTATTATAAGGATAAACTCGACATAATAACCTTAATATATGATCTTTATCTATTAATATCAAATTAAAATGATAAATTCGATATAATTGGAATATAAACTAATAATACCTTAAGATTATTTGATAAGAAATTTAGCGATAAGGAAAAAGATAAGTTAAAGAAGATAAATATTATAAAAAAGCTAAAGACATATCTGATAAAGGATATCTCACTTATTTTTAATAGATATATATTAACTAAAAAAAAGAATAAGAATATATACCTATATTAAAAAGAATAAAATAAAAAGATTAAGTTAGTTAAGGTTAATAATAATGATATAATATAATAGTATATTTAATAAAGAGTAAGGGAAGTATATATTATAATAATATATTAACCTAAAATAACGTTTAATTTATTTAAAATTATATAATATAAGGAGTTAAAAAAGGAAGAAATAATTAAATTTAATAAAAAGCTATAATAATTAATAAAAAATCTAAATCATAACATATATTATATATTATTGGATTTTATTAGATTAAAGATCTTTATATTTGTTAATAAATCATTTATAAATAATAAAGATTTAAATTCCTAAATCAAATATAAAATCATAATCGCAAATAAAAACGTGTTAAAGGAATTATTTAGTATCAAGGGAAATATAATATATTAGAGCTTAATAAAATCTAAAAAAGTTATTAAGAATATATTAATAAACAAGATATATACTATAATAAATGGAATAAATATAGTAGTTATAATCAGATCGATAATAATTATAATTCTAAATAAGGGAAATTTTCAAAAAATATTAATGGTTATTTATATAGATTTATTCTCTTTATATAAATATTTAATCAAATTAGGTAATATTAAGGAAAAAAGATTAATAATTAACATAATATCATTATAATAATTATATAAATAAAGAAAAATAGTAGATATAAGGTAGATATATGGAAAAGATAACCTAGTAAATGTTATGATTAAAATAAATCTAAATTAAGCATTTAAGATTTTGATTAATATTAACCACCTGATGTTAAGGTTATAAGGTTAGGTTAAAAAAGATTAATTTGATAATTTAAGGAATAATAAATAAAAAGAAATATTACTAAAAAAAATATCCTAATATAAATATAATAAAATCATATAATAACTTTATATAATTCTTAATTCTATAAATATCCATCCCCATTATATAAAAAGTAATAAATTAAGGAAATTAATTAATTTATTATAATTATAACAACTAATATTAAAAGAATCTAACTTAATAAAAATCTTTTTAATAACCTTATAAAAAAGATGAAATTTAGTTATAATACTTATCAATTTAGTTTATACGCTTTTAGCAGTATTAATAAGATGCTTATTATGATTTTGAGTATATTTACGACATTATTAAATAATATAAACTTTATTTATTATATTTTTAGATTATATTTTTTAAAGGCGTTTTTAAAGTTCTTGTTATATATTACAAATAATAACTTAAATAAATTAATACAAGAAAAGAAAAGATTATTAAACATTATTTATCAAATAAATTTTAAGATTATTAAGTTAAGCTTTAATAATTATTTTAATAACATAAATATAATGAATAAATATCCCTACATAGATTTTTCAACTAAAAATGTAACATTCATACTTTATAAAAGCTGTTATAAAAAAAGGTTAAAACAGGGATTAATACTAATTAAATAAGAATATTTATAATTTGATTTAATATAATAAGGATTAAGCCTTTTATTATATTAAATAACTAATTTATAATAATATTGTTAATAAAGGATAATTTGATAGTTAGAAATTTGTTAAAAAGGTATTATATTATGGAGAATAGGCTTATTATAATAATTTTTAATTTAATTATTATTTAAGAGATATAAAAAAAAGATAAAAAGGAAAGAAGAAGGAAAAGATGATAAGATTAGATTAAATCATATTTTTAATAAAAAATTAAAAGATATGTATGGTTAAGGATATATGCCTATAAATATATATAATTTAGTAATAAAAGAAAAAGTTACTAATATCGGGATAATAGTCATGTATCGCTTAGTTATATACCTTTGTGCGGCATTATGAGGCTTGTGCGTAAGGTTAAGCTACAGGCTAGCTTTATTATAAGGTGGCTTACTTAGATCTTAAATCTTCTTCTTCTTCATAAATCAATATATATTTAATATATCATATATATTCTACCTTATAATATTACGTAAACCCTTATTAATCATATGGTTACCTTGTCCATCCAATAAGAAGTAAACGTAAAAATTAATATAAATAAGCTAATATGTAAGATAAAGTTAACTAAGCAAAAAGCTTTTTTATAAGCTTAAATATATAATCATATATTGGATATAACAATAAAATAGGGATACAACAATATTCACTAATACCAAGTAAGAGATTTTGTATAAGAATATAATAGAGATAAGGATAAAATGATATAATAATATTATTAATAAAGAGAACTTATAATAAAGAATAATAATAAATGATTAAGTAAATTCTAATCTTAATAAGATAAACCTTAAGAAATTATAAAGATTAACTCAAATATATCTATGTTAACTATAGATTTAATAATAAAGAAATAACTATATAAGTTATATATTAAAAATATTAAACCTTACTTATAAAACCTACTAAAAGAGAATATAAATTATAAGACATCTTTAATCATAAATTTGGAAAATATTATCCTAAAATTAAATAATCTAAAATAAGAATACCTTCCCAATATTAAGGAATATTGATTAGATTTATAACCTTATATCTTATAATTATTTAAGTAATAGTAAATATACTAATATTTTTGTTAATTTATGCGTAAAGGAAGGCATATATGATTTTATTTGCTTTAAGTTGATATTATTTAATATATATATATAATATAAATAGCTTTTCCTCTCCTAATCTAACCTTAATCTAATTTTTATATTTATAACCTTACAAATATAATTTTAAATTATGATTATTAATATTTGTTTATTTTTTATTTATTGTATATTATATATATATTTTTTTACTAATTTTTAGTAATAATTACATTATTTTTTTCTTTATTAATAATTATATGATTTTTTTTTATATCCGATAATATAAGTTAAATCGCTTTTATGATTATCTTAAATCTATTAAAGGAAAAATATATTATGGTAAGGATATTATTTTAATTCTTAATATAATTAAATAATAATTAGGTGATAATCTTCTTATCCCTAAATCAATAGCTTATTATGTTAAAGATATAATTAAATAATGGATAATAACATAAGTAATTATAATATATATTTATATTTATAAACTTAAACATAATGGATCCTTCTTCTTTAAGATTAGATATATTACAAATTATTATAAATAGCTAATTATTATATTAATTTTAGATTTCTTATTGTTATTTACCCCTTTTAAATTCATGTTATAATAAGGATAGTAAGTATGTTTTACAACCAAATATATATAAAAAACATTTGTATAATATTGATTATTTATTGATAATAATATAAAAGAGTGAAGAGATATTTTAATTTTTCTTATTTGTATTAATTTCCTTCCTTAATAATAAGTTTATATTTAATAAGAGATTATGTTATATGATTTAAGATAATAATAATCCTAAAATAAATTATAATCCTAATTAAAGTTTTATTTATCTAATATATTCCTTCTTATTAAAATTATATATTATATCAAAATAGGATTAATTCCTTTAAAAATAATAAAAATGGTAAATGATAATAATTTAAAAGATTATTATTTTTATTAATACCTTATTATCGATAAATATTAATTATGTCTATATGATATTTATGGTTAAGTAAAGATACCTTACCGTTTAGATAAGCTTATAATACCTATCAAGATAAAATTAGATTTAGTATATTAAGAGGAAAATGAGGAATAACTGGCCTAATAATCAATTATTATCAAGTAAGCTTAAAGAGAATAAGAGAAGAGTATAGAATTTAAATATTATTAATATATCATTATTATATTTATTAATTAATTTATTTAAGTTAATATTAATTAAGAAATTATTTTGATTAACTTATAGAATATTATAAATTAAAAAATTATGATTATTAAGTTATAAAAAGGATAAAAGATTAATGTAATAATGATTATTAAGTTATAAAAGGATTTGAACAAAGTTTATTAAGTTTTTTTAAGTAGGTAATAATTTAATTAATGGCTATATTAATTATATATATAATTGTTATAAGGTATGCTATAAGAATTATTTAATTGCTTATGGTTAATATTTTTTAAATTAGATTGGGTATGTTAATTAATATTAAAAATTTAGTTAAAAGTTGGTAAATTAATTTAATATATTTAATTAAGCAGTTTTTATTATCTATTAATTAAAGATAATTAATTAGAAATTTTAATTATTAAAGATAAGATATTAATAAGTTATAATTAGGAATTAACAAATAAGAAGTTTATAATATTATGTTATGATATCATTTCTATAGGCATTTTAAGGACCTTTGCCGGGTTGAACCTTAGAAGGATTTAGTTATATGTAAAGTAATTATGTGCATTTAAGAATTAGCTATAAAAATCATATATATAATAAGGTTTTTAAGTAGAAAATTAGTTTTATAAAAATTAAGTTCATTTAGCCCTCTGATTTACTTTGTTATAATAGCTATAGCCATATAAATAAAAAATAAAAATAAATAAAAAAGATTTTATTTATTTAAAACCTAAAAAAATTGTTTTTCTTAATTTTTATAGTAATAAAATAAATCAGTAATTAATTAAGTTTTCTTAATTAATATAAGTTAATTAAAATTAAAATTAAAGTTCTTTAATTAATTAATTATTTATTTAAAATAATTTATATATATAAAATTAAGTTGTAACTTTAATATATATTATATATATATTTATATTTATTATAAAAATATTTTATAAATATTTAATAATTGTTATATGTTATATAAAAGTTATTAAAAATAGGGCAACATTAAATCTGCAGTATGTTAAAGCTAGATTTACAGTATGATCCGGATCCGGAAAGCGATCAGGGCTTTTGCCGGGCATTTGCCTCGCTAAAACGACTGAAAGCACGAATTTAAACAAAAACCTCGAATAACGTCTTATCTCAGAAGTCTCTTAATTAATAATTAATATCATTTAAAAGCGCTCGATCCAGCAATTCTAATAATTAAAGTTGTGATTTAATGACTTTTAGTTTAGTCACCCCTTTAATTAAAACTAATTTAATTTAATCACTTTTTTAACTAAAATTAACCAGATTTATTTGACTAAAATTACGTAATTTAGTTAGTTAATCACTTTTTTAACTAAAATTAAATTAAGAAACTAATTTAATGACAAGAAAATTAAGAAAAAAAATTAATTTTATTTTTTAAAAAAATATTTAATAATTAAAAATTTAAAAACAATATATAAATAAATATATAATTTAATTTAACTTATATTATATTATTATTTATATATTTATAATAAATTTAAAGTGATTTAATAATTTTTTAAACGACTATTTTATATTTAATTTATGATAAATAAATTATTTAAAAGCTTTTTAAATGTTTTGATTTTCTTTTTATTAAATAATTCATAAGTTAATTAATATTAATTTTACTTACTTAATAATCAATTTAAAATTAAGATTAAATGGTTTTAATTAATTAATTAGTGATTAAAAATACTTTACATTTATAAAAGTAAGTTATAACTTTAAAATATATTATAATAAAAATATATTTATTATAAAAACAATTTTTAAATAAATAATAATCGTTATATTCTATATAAAAATAATTAAAAATAATATAAAATTAAAAAAATATTTCATTATTTATTTATTTATTTATTTATTTTTACTAAAACTTTAATATTTTTTAAAATTTTCTTGTCATTAGGTTTTTTTTTATCATTAAGTGATTAAATTAAATTAATTTTTAATCTAATCACCGGCTTAATTAAAACTAATTTAATTTAATTAGTAAGTTAACTAAAATTAAGAAAACTAATTTAGTTTAGTCTTTTTTTAGTCTGGTCACTTAGTAACTAAAAAAAAACTAAAACTAAGAAACTAATTTCACAACCCTGCTAATGATATATGTTTCAAGTGTTGCATCCCTGGTTTGGTGCAGCTATATCGCTGCGAACCTGGTGGCCTAGCTCCCTCCTGCGGCTGTTCCCCGGCTATATTTATACTTAGTCGTTTGAAAATTGCTGAGATCTCCTTATTATCCTTTATAGCCGCATCAACTTTAGGATGCAGCCTTTGAAACATATATAGTTGGAATCGCTGAACTGAGACAATTCAAACGATAAAAAATATCAATTGCTATACACATAAAACGAGAAGTTATTCGTGTTTTCGTTCAAATCTGCGTTTGATGGGGTAGCACGCCCGGATTTCCGCCCACCGCCTACCCTTTCGGGACATACTGCAGATCTAGCCGCGGCATACTGCAGATTTAATGTTGCCTTAAAAATAATATATAGTTTTTTTAAAAAAATTCTTTAATTATTTAATTTTAATTAAAATTTAAAAATTTTTAAAAAAAAATTCTTATCATTAATTTTTTCTTATCACTAAATGATTAAATTAAATTAATTCTTAATTTAATCATCACTTTAATTAAAATTAATTTAGTTTAATTAATAAGTTAATTAAAATTAAAAAAACTAACTTAATTTAGTTTTTTTTTAATTTAGTCATTTAGTAACTAAGAAAATATTAAAATTAAGAAACTAATTTTATAACTTTACTATTATTATATTATTATAATAAATGATTTAAAATTCTTTTATTAATTTTTTATTTAACTTAATCATAAAGATAAAATGATTATTATATCCCTTAAAAAATTAAAAATCTTTCATATTATTTTTATAAACTTTTAAAATAATCCCAAAATTGTATAACATTTTATAAATTAATAATTGGCTTTTTATAAATATTTTACCGTAATTTATATTAATAATAAAATTCCACAGCTGCCCCGAAAAAAAAGCCACGTTTTCGAGTTATAACTTTTCGTAAACTTCGGGGAGTTTAAAAACGTATGGCTTTTTTTTATAAGGTTTACTGCGTTAGTTGTAGAATTTTTTAAGGAGGGTATAATGGTATAAGGGATATAATAATATATGTAGTATGTAATAATTTAGAATAAAGAATTAAAGTAAGTTTGAGGCGTTAATATTTATTTGGAAGTTATAAATTTATGATAAGTAATAACGAGGTTGGTGATATTTTTAATTTAATATATATTGAAATGTGAGTTGGCAGTAAGATGTAAAATAAAAGAGATTAAAAAGATTAAGAAGATTAAGAAAATTAGAAATATTTAAGTAATTTAAAAGATTTTAGATATTTTGGATTATTTAAATTATTTAACAAAAAGTTTCTTGGATTGTTAATCCTTATTTATTATTATAATAACTTTTTTTCGTTTTAATTAAATAATACGGTGGCGTTATATTTATTTATCGCTAAGTTAGGGTAGTTTTTTTGTTAGAATTGATGTATAAATTATCGTTATTTTCTTAATATTCTGTTATGAAGATTTTTAAATTAAAGGGTAAAAGTAATTATTATATAAAAAAGTTTATTGGCTTGAAATAATAGTTAATTAATATAAATCTTAAATAAGTTATGATTAAGTAAATAAAGATTGTTATGATAGAATTTGTAATTAAAGAAGGTAGTTAAGAATTAACTATAAGTATAAAAAAGTAAGAAGAATTGTAAGATAAAAAGTAGTCGGTAATAAAGTATGTAATAAATTTTTAACGATTTATATAATGATAAGGTATTTATGCTAATTAATAAGGGTTAAGAAGTAATGATATTTTTAAAGATAAGGATAAAGTAAAAAAGAAAAGTTATATATTATTAATAATAGGAAAAATAGTAAAGCTATTTTAATAATAGTTTATGTTTTAAAGCTATTTTAATTAAAGAAACGTATTAACATATAAGATAAAAGAAATTAAGGATATTAAGGAGATTTAGGAGATTTAAAAGATTTAGAAGATTAAAGAAATAAAGATAATAAAAATGCTTTAAGGTAATTTATGTAAAGAGATTAAGGATCTTAAATATCCTAGATTTAAATTATTTAATAAAAATTGCTAATCATATCATGTGGCAACCGGGATATAAAATACATTTTAATTTGATATATTTAATTAAAAGCTTAAATAAATTTAATTAATCATATAAATAGTAGTAAAACCTTAATTCCTTATTATTTATTTTGGATATAATGTAGGGTTGGCATAATATAAAGGTATATAATAAAACTTTTACTAGTAATTTTATATAATAATTTTCTCAAACCTCAGTATAATAATGTCCTCTGGATAAATAATGATGTTTTTCAAGATAATAAAGGAATATTTAAAACATTTAAATATAATCTTTAAGCTTTTTATTAAATTATTTTACTATTAAAACTAAAGAAATTATTTATAAAATATTTATTTATTAAATTATTTAAATTTATAATGAATAGATTTAAATTATCGATAATAAATAATTATATTAAAATAATTTAAAAATTGGATATATTTGAAACCCTAACTTTATTAAAGATATATATTAGTTTTATAAGTTTTTTTAAGAAGTTTATTTCTTAGTATTAACAAAAGACTTTGCTTTTATAAAAAAAATTTAATAATAAATAAGAAGAAAAAGAAAAGCCTTTTTAAGATTTTTATAGGTTAGAAGAAATAAGCGGCTAATATAAAATTTAAGTTAATAAAGGAAGAAAAGATTAGTTTTTAATTATTATAGGACCAGTTGATAAGTTTTGGTTATTTTGTTTATTAAAATTATATTTATAAAAATTGACATGTTTAAAAAGAAAGGTTTTAGTATGATAATCTTTTATATAAATAATGGATGAAATGGATAGGATATATTAATTAATTTAGTCAGATTAATTTAATTTTTAAATAAGATTTTAAGCAAAGCAGAAACTTAATATTAAGCCGTAAAATTTAAGATTGTATATTTAATTTAAATATATAGGAATTTTAAGTCTAAATCTAATTTTGCCAGTATCTTATTATAATTCTAATAGATTATAAGGCAATTAGAAGCATTATTAATTAGATAACTCTTTGTTTAATAAATCTAATTAAATTAAATTTACGATTAATAATTACTGTAATATACTTCTTTTAATTTTATTTAAATATTTAATATATCCTTAGTTAATTAAATTTAGTATTAAATACATTATCGAAATTACTTATATTCTTTAATAAATCAAATAAACTTAAAGCTATAAATAAAATATAAAATTAATTAAATGATATAATAAATAATTTTAAATATATAACTAAAATAGAAATTTATATGATAGATAAATTTAAAAAGAAATTAATTAAAAGCTATGCTTTAAATAAGAAACTTTCAAAAATTATAGATGAGTTACAAAAATGAAAACAAATAAATAATTTATAAAGAACTTTTAATATGAATTGATAAATAATTAATTATTGTTTATTTTAAATAATGATGGGAGAAAGTGGTTATATATCTTTAAAGATTATATATAAAAAGTGTTTGAAATGGTTTATGATAATAAGAATCATTTTAGTTTAAAAAGAATATAACATAATTTAAATGATTTTAACATTTAAAATCTAATTATTCAATTAATAAATTATGTTAATAATTATTTTGAATGCTTTATTAATTAAATAAATAGATATAAATTTCTTAATAAGTTAAAACTAATTAATAAATTATCGACTTTTTTTAATATTATAATAATAGATTTTATAATTAATTTATTAAAAAATAGTTGATAAGAATCATATAATATATTCCAAAATATAATAAATTTAATGCTATAATGATAATAACTTGTAAAAATAATAAAAAGTTATTATTTATATTTAGTTATATAATATATATAGTAGAAAATTAAGCTATAACATTATATTAATTATTTCTTATTATAAATTAAGGATTTTTAGTAAAAATTATTTTAAATAAAAATAAAAAGTTTATATTAAAATTTATTAATTATTACTTATAAATAAATGGTTAAAGTAAAAAACATAATTAAGATATGGAGATAATAATATGATATTATATTATTACTTTATTTAAAGTATTTTAATTATAAGTAATACCAGCTTTACAATATAATTTTTATAATTTAAAGTTATCGGTATTAAGTAAATTACTTAATGAAATTGTTTATAGATTTAAGCTTAAATTACTTTTATTAATTTTGAAAGCACTTTAAAAGTTAATTAATTATGAAGTTTAAAGAAATTTCTATTAATAAAAAACTTAAACCATGATTAATTATGTTATAATAAATGTAAAAATCTGGTATAATAAGAAAAGGAATTTAATATATTTTAATATTGGTTAAAAGGTTTATTTATATTTATATAAAGGATATACTTTATTAGGTAAACTGTTTTAAAAATGGTTTTAACAAAGAATAAAACCTTTTATAATTATTAAAAAAGTTGGTGATTTGATATATAATTTAAATTTCCTAAAAATATGAAAAGTATATAAAGTAGTTTTCATTATATAATTTAACTTAATCTGTTCGGAGGACATTATTATGTTAAAGTTTAAGAAAATTATTATAAGAAATTATTAGCGAAAAATTTATTATATATTCTTGTATTATGTTAACCTTACATTATATTTAAAGTGGATGATAAGAAATTAAGGTTTAATTCTATTTATATAATTGGTTAAATTTATCTAAGCTTTTGATTGGATATATATATGATGGTAAATAAGTTTTTATTAAATAATCTAAATAATCTAAAATATTTAAGATCTTTTAAATTATTTTTTTAAAACGTCTTAAAACGCTTTTATCATTTTGTTAAAGTAAGGTAAGAGAATGATAAATTATATGTAAGTGATGAGAAAAGTTATGTGTTAATATATATAAAATAAATGGTTTAAGTAAAATAAACTAAAATTTAAAGTTACGAAGAAGTTTATATAGTAGTTTTATATAAGTTTTGTTAAGAGTTTTGTATAGATTTTAATAAGAGTTAAACATAAATTAAGGCAGAATTTTAGAGAAAAAGGATATATAAATATTTTATAAAAAGAAAAGTATTAGGTTATATAAAAGATAGTAAAGAATGTTAAAGAAAAGGAAAGGGAGAAAGAATAATGTTAATAAGATTACTAAGCTAACATTTTATATATAAGTTTTTTATAATCATTGAAACATTCATTTTATATTTAATTTATATTAAAGGATTTTTCTTATAATTTAACGTTATTTTTCCATTATTATAAATTGGATGCTTTAATTACTTTATATAAACTAAATAATTGTTATGTTACTTAAAAAAAAAAACAATAGCTTCCAATTTAGGAGATTTCCTGACAGATTTAACAGGGTTAACATAGGGGAATTAATTGTTGTTAAGTAAAAATCTTATAATCGATGCTAAACTTAAGGATCTTACTCTTAATTAATTAGGTAAAATGATTAAAGTAAAATTAAATGTTTTCCTAAAAAAAAAGAGAAAAGTAAAATAATTAAAATGCAAACAAGAGGAAACTCATCTTATATTTTAAGGCGATGTTGGTGATTTATTTAATAATAACATGCTTGTAACTGCCTTAAAGTAACCTAAAAAAAGAGACTTTAAGTATACTTTACTTAATTTTATTTTTAAAAAAGAGAAGCATGATAATAAAATAGAGTTTAATAGGTTTTTAATAAACCTTAAAGTCTATTTTCTTTTAAATAAATATGAAATTTTAAGAAAAAAAACGTTTTTTATAATTACTTACTTATTAAAAAGTATTTAAAAAAGGTAGCAACATTATTAAGCCAATAAAAAACTTGATAATATCTTTTGGTTAAAGATAATTAGGTGGTTATATAAAAGCTTTAATAATAAAGAATCTTAAAGCTTAAACATATTTCAACTTATGGAAGATTTGAAATAAAGAGAAAATAAGTTATTTATAAACTTCTTAAAATGTTTTAAAGTAATTAAAATAAGAGACCCTAATAAATATATTGAATAAATTAAGATAAATAAAATGTTTATTAAACTAAAAAAAGACCTTTATATTAAGATTAAAAGAGGGTTAATTTTAAAAAACCGCATGAAATTAATCGAGAAAGCTTTCTCCTTTAAACCTATATTTAAATCTATAATATTAACAGCTTCTTCCTAAGGTTTAAAAGGTAACCAACAGTTAAATAAGAAAATATTTAATTAAATCACTTTATCTAACCTTAAACCTAAACAAAAAGAAAATGGTAATAAAGCAATTAATATTATATTAATAATCTTACAAAAAAATTCAAATAAATACTATAATTATAAAAAAAAAAGCTATAAACGCTATAATTATCTTAAGATACAATGTTATAAATGCTAATAACAGGAATATTATGCAAATCACTATTTAAATAATACCAATACACTTGCAATTAGAGCTAATTTTTCATTAATATAAGTTAAAAAAGTAATTAACTTAATAATTATTTAATAAAGTAGTCACTCCCTATAACGTTATTTTAAAGCCAAAGGAAAGCTGAAATTAAAGGGAGAATAAATATCGATCAAAACGTTAGTTAAAACAAGCTTGAATTATAATATAATATATTTTAAATATGTTCCATCCAAAGTAAAAAGAGATTTTATATTTAATAGGTTAGTGCAAGGCTTTTATGGATAAGGTACCATTTTAAGCCAGTTATTAACGGTTTTTAAGATTAAAAATAAATAGAATTATGTGTAAAATATTTATAAGAAAGTTAAAATGGTTAATTATAATTTTAGATATAATATAATGCTTGGGATCTTATAGATTAATTAAGCTTATATTAAAATGAATGGTGTGAGTTAAGTATAATATTATTCTTTAAATGTTAAAGAAACCAAATGTATTATAGGATAAAAAACGATTAAAAAAGTGATGATTAAATATAATAAAACGTTTATTTTTTCTATTTTTAATATTAAACCTTTTATTTAATAGATTAATAAATGTTTTATAATGTAGTTAAGAATATACGATTTAGATACAAGATTATTGCTTGAATATTTGAATTTCTAAAATGTTTTCGATATTATTAAAGTAGTTATTTTTTTAGATCATGCTGATTAAAACTATATTATTAATTTAAAGGAAGGAAAATGCCTTACTTATAATCTCATCTACTTTCTGGTAGAATTAGAATTAAAGGTTTTAAAAGAATATTTTAATAATGTCTTAAAGAAAAAATGGATTTAGTTTTCTTATAACATAGCCAGGTTTTTTATATTTTTTATTCCAAAAGTTAATGGCAAGTTAAAGCTTTATATGGATTATTAAAGTTTAAATACAATTATTAAGAAAGGTAAAACCATATTACCATTGATTAATAAGATATTAAATAAATTAATAAGTGCAAAGTATTTTATTAAGTTGAATTTTAAAGATATATATCATAAGTTTTACATTTAAAAAAGTGATAAATAAAAGATGACATTTCAAACTAAATATAAACATTTTAAATATTTGGTTATGTCATTTAGATTTATTAATGCTTTAATATCATTTTAGAAATATATTAATCATATATTAAATGATTTAATAAATATGATTTACATTATTTACCTCGATAATATTTTAATTTATTTGAAAGATATGAAGATTTATATAAAAAACATACGTGTAATATTAAAAAAGCTTTAACAATAAAAGTTATACACTAATTTAAATAAATACATATTTTATTAGAAGGAGGTTATATTCCTTGGATTTATTATCTCCCTAAATAGGATTAACATAAATAAAGACAAAATTTTTATTATTATTAAATAAACCGATTTTTGCATTATATAAAAGCTTTAAATTTTCTTAAAATTTATAAAGTTTTATCGATGTTTTATATAAAATTACGTGAAAATAATTATTATTTTAACTAATTTATTAAAAAGAAAAACGTTAGGATTTATCTAATTTAATATAATATAATAAAAGACATTTATAAAGAGGTTTGTTATTTGCACCCTTAAAAATTATTATCAGGGCTTTATTTGCACCCTAATATATCCAGGCACGGGGCTCCCAGAACCGTTAAGGCCTGGCTATAAATATACTCGAATAACTTTACGAAAACAGCATGCACCCGTTAAAGATTTATATCAATCGAGAGCTTACTTCAATGCGAATTGATTGATCCCGGTCGCATCTTGCTGTGATATCTGGTTATAAAGTTATAAAGGTGGGAAGATAAGGCGTTTGAGCCGTATTACGTGATACCCCTTGGCGGCTACATTTCATTTTAAGCGTAGATCTCGTCTAAAAACACGTACAAATAACTTAATAACTAAATGTCGTAAACGTTTGAGATTAAGATTAATTAAAAGCGCTTAATAAAACGAATTAAATGAATTAAGTTACATAATATAAATTATTAAATTTATAAAATTATACGGGGAAATAAATTAATTAAATCGGCTTTAACGAAAGGTTTTAACCGGCTTTAACGCGAGGCTTTTTTTATATATTAAAGTGTAAATAAGCCTTCGATAGCAAAAACGTAAAATGCAAATAACAAACCTCTTTATAAAATTAAAATTAAAATTTATAAGGGCTTTTATTTTAAGATATTTTAATTTATAACTATTTATTAAAGTAAAAACCGATATATTTTAATGAATTATTAAAATAATTTTATTTTAATTATATAAAAATAAGTAACATTTAATAACATATATATCATAAAAGCTTTAAAGTATAAAAATTAATTATTTTATATTAAATGTTAAAATATTAACTATAATTAACTCCTTTAAAAAATGAAGGCATTATTTATTTTATTTAAATAAAAAAGTAAATGTTATTATAAATTATTTTAATTTTTATTATTTAATAAAAAAGCTAAAATTAAATAATAAGTAAATATAATAAATTAAATTATTAATTATCTTTAATTTTAGAATCATTTATTACTTTAATGTACTTAATTTAACCAATAAAATATCATGTTATTTTAATCACGTAAATTATTAAAGTAAAAAATAATTATAAAGTTTATTATTTACACTTTATGTTTTTGCTATTAAAGTTTTATTTACACTTTAATACATGTGGTAAGCCTCGCGCTTAAAGCTTCGCGTTAAAGCCGGTTTAATCAATTTATTTCTTTATATAACTTTATATGTTTAAAATTACAAACCATATAACTTAATTCATTTAATTTATTTAATTAAATGCTTTTTAATAATATTAATTTCGAACGTTTGTAACATTTAGTTATTAAATTATTCGTGGCTTTTTCAAAATGGTATATTAACTTAGAAATAAAATATAACTAATAAAAGGTATTACGTGATGCGGCTTAAACGCTTTTTATTTTTTAACTTTTATAATTTTACAATTAAATATCGTAATAAAATACAACCGATATTAATTAATTTGTAATTAAGTAAGAAATCGATTAATATAAGCTTTAATTAAATGTAAGCTATTTTCGTAATGTTATTCGAGTATATTTCGGCTTTTACGGCCGGGCTTTAACGGCTTTAACGTGGGGCTTTTAACGCGAGCTTCGCTACATATATTAAAGTACAAATAAAGCTTTAATAGTAAAAACATAAAATGCAAATAACAAATCTCATAATTATATAAAAAAGCTTTACCTTATTTTAAAAAACTATTTATAAAAAATATTAATATTATGATTAAAAGCTAAATAATAAAAGTAAACTTTATATTAATTGAAAATTATATTAAAAAAAGTGATGTATTATTTTAATTTCTAAATAAATTTAAAAATAACTAAAAATTATTAAAAGATAAATATAATTTCCTTATAAAAAAAAATTAAGGTAATTTTTTTAAGGTAATATTAATAAATAAAATGGTAGGAAAGCTTTTAAAACCATTGTTATTAAATAATATTAAAAATAATAATAAAAAAATTCTTTTTTAATTTAATAATTATAAAAGAATTAATAAGAAACCCGGAATATTAGTGACTTATTATGGTATTATAATGCTGATAATTTAATAAAATATAAAAATCATATTTATATTTTATCTATTTTATAATTTATTATGAGCATTGCTATTCGTGCAGTATGACTCTGGCTAGCCGTGCAGTATTTTCCGAAAGCGGTAGGCGGTGGGTGGAAATCCGGCGGCCGTACCTCATCAAACGGCTAAGTACGCAAATTTCAACCAAAACGCAAATAACTTCGCATCCAGGAGTCCCAGGATTCTATAATTACTATAGTCGTAATCCTCTCAATTCAGCGATTCTTTTGATATGTGTTTCATACCTTGCATCCCAGACCTGGCTGGGCTATATACAATAATACGCGATCTCAGCGATTTTCAAAACGACTAAGTACGAATATAGCCGGGGAATAGCCGCGGGAGAGGGCTAGGCCGACAGGTTCTCTGCCATATAGCCGCGCCAAACGGAGGATGCAACACCTAAAACCTATATCGTTGGAATCGCTAAATCGAGCGCTTTTGAATGATAGTAATTATCAATTGATCAAAGACGTATATAAGAAGTTATTCAGATTTCTAGCGACATACGTGCTTTTGATGGTTTTCGCGAGGCAGATGCCCGGCAAAAGCGCTGACCGCCCGCTTTTTTAGGAAATACTGCACGGCTAGCCAGAGTCATACTGCACGAATAGCAATGCTCATTAATAAAAAGTAAAATATAAAATTAATATTTATTTATTAATAAGATGTTATTTAATAATAATGGAATAATGTTTATTAATATTAATTCTTTTTTATTAATAAAGTATAGAATATTTTCTTAAGTTGTTATTTAAATATTATTGGTTATTATATAGTAATTATAATATATTACATTAAAATTAATTTTAATAGAAATAATATTATTGAAATTAAAAGTATAAAAATATAAAAATGGCTAATATTTTTTATTATATCCTGGATGGTTTATTTGTATTGCCGGTATTTTAAATGATAATATTACTTTAAGCATATAAGGTTTAAATAAAAAATTATATAATAACATATTTAATGTTTAATATATATATATTATTAAAGAAAATAATAAAGTAATGGTTATTAAAATGTGTTAACTTGCGATAACCTTATATTTATTAAAAATAAGCTTATTAATTATATATTTTAATTAATTAAATTATAATAAATCATATATTATATTATTTATATTAAGATTATTAATATATATAAAATAAATAAAGCTGGTAAAAAAGATAAAAATAATAAAAGGCGTTTTAAGGTAATTTACATAAAAAAACTGGGGATATTTAAGTAGTTCAAAAGATACTAAATTTCTTATATTATTTAAATTATTTAATAGAATTTTTTAGATTATTAATCCTTATTTATTATTAAAAATAAATATTATTATGATTTTAATATATATAATGGGTTAATTAACATATTTTACTTCTTATGGTTTTTATTATTAATCTTTATCTTTATGAATTATGATTATAAAAAGTTTATCTTTAAAAACTTTATTTTTATTAAATAATAATATGAACATTAGCCTTTTAATAATTAATATCTTAGAAATAGTTATATATATAAGGTTAGTAATAAATTCCCAATTAATAAGATTATAAATAATCTTAAATAAAATTATATCCTAAGATTTATAAATAATAATAATATATAAAATTTATAATAAAAATTATTTATAAATATAAACCTTACCATTATATTAGAATTCTTAAAAGTTATATTTTATTAAAGTTATTAACCTCCTTTTATTATCTTTTAAAATTTCTTTAAAAATAATATAAACAAAGGATCCTTATATTAATTAAATATTACTATAATAATTTATAAGGGATTATTTAAAATATTAATTTTATTTACTTATAAAAGATTATATATAATATTTTAAACATTATTAATTAATACCATATTAACCTAAATATTCTTAATTATTATAATCTAATAATTAATATAAATAAAAAATAACCTTAAGAAATTATTAATAATATATAACTTAATTTTATTAATATTAGGCCTAATATAAATAATTTTTATATTAATCACTAAACTTTGTAAATTAAGCATATATTTTTAATTATAATCTTAGACGTAAGCTTTAATGGAATATAAGTATATAATATCTAAAAAATTAATTACCATTTTTTATAATAGTATAATTAAATATTATAACATAAAAAAATACTAAGAGCTTACTAACATTTTTATTAAATATAACTTTAATAAAATTTGTTAAAAGATGGCTTATTTATCTTTAATTTAATGATAGTTAAGGTTGTGATTTAGTGACTTTTAGTTAGTCACCTTTTTGACTAAAACTAATTTAATCTGGTCACCTTTTTGACTAAGACTAACCAGATTAATTTGACTAAAATTACGTAATTTAGTTAGTTAGTCACCCCTTTGACTAAGACTAAACTAAGAAACTAATTTAGTGACAAGAAAACTAAGAAAAAAACTAATTTTATTTTTTGAAAAAATATTTCATAATTAAAAAATTAAAAACAATATATAAATAAATATGTAATTTAACTTAATATATATCTTATTGTTATTTAATATTTATAGTTAATTTAAAGTGATTTAAACATTTTTTTAAATAAATACTTTATATATAAATTATTAATTATAAATCATCTAAAAGCTTTTTAAATGTTTCGATTTTTTTATCTTTTAAATAATTTATAAGTCAACTGAAATTAATCTTACACACTTAATAAGTGAATTAAAATTAAGGTAAAGCTTTTTAATTAATTAATTTGTTATTAAATATAAATCTAATTTATAAAATTAAGTTACAACTTTAATATATATTATAATAATAATATATTTATTGTAAAAACATTTTATAAGTAAATAATAATCGTTATATTTCATATAAAAGTTATTCAAAATAATACACAATTAAAAAAATCTTCATTATTTATTTAAATTTTTACTAAAATTTTAATATTTTTTAAATTTTTCTTATCATTAGTTTTTCCTTGTCACTAAGTGACTAAACTAAATTAGTTCTTAGTTTGGTCACCACTTTGACTAAAACTAATTTAGTCTGGTCAATAAGTTAACTAAAATTAAGAAAACTAATTTAGTTTAGTTTTTTTTTAGTCAGGTCACTTAATAACTAAGAAAAAACTAAAACTAAGAAACTAATTTTACAACCCTGTTATAAAAGGTTAAATAGTATGTTAAGTATTTGTTAACCTATTAAAAATGATAAGTTATTAATATATTTCTTATATTTTAATTTATTTTGATAAGCTTGATGTATAAATTGTTGAATAGTTTTATATTTAAGAGGATTTTTAATTAAAAAATTGTATGGCTTAAAAGTGTTTAATCCAACAATTTTAAATATATATATTTTATAAGTTGTATCACCATTTTGGTTGAGATATTGTTAAATAAAGTTAGGGCTGTTATTATTAACTTAAGATTTTTTGATTTTAAAGTTTTCGATTTTAATTAATTTTGATTAATTATAATAATAATGCCAGCTTTACTTAATGGTATCTTAGTTAAAATGGTGATATAACATATGAAATATATATTTTTGGAATTACTAAATTGAGGGTAATTAAATAAATCTAATTATTAATTAAACAATATCTTAGATATAAAGTTATTTAAAGATTTGTATGTTTAGTTTGTTAAAACGGTTTTAAGTATAAGAGATATTTATCTTATCATATAAAATAAGTGTAGAGATAAGTAGATAAATATTATTTAAGATTAGGAATGATTTTACTAAGTTTAATATAAGGTTAAAGCGGCGTTAATCTAAAAGTAATGTGGGATAATTTTACAGATGTATTGGTAATGTGGATAAGCTAATTTAGGAAAAACAGGTAATGCGAATAGGAAATCTCTTAATATAATGTTAAAATATATTTAATATATTTGTCATTTTAAAATTTATTATTAAATATTTGAATAATTTAAATCTAATAATAAATGTTATTTTTTACTTGTTTCTTTTAACTATATATAAGTTATTAAACATTATAATAATATTTAATTTAATAAATATCTTAATAATTTATATCATATTTAACATCTCCTTAATTAATAATATTAGATAATAATTTTTAATCATTACGTTATTAAATCTTCTATAATCTATATATACTTAAATACTTTCTTTTAATTTCTTAGTTAAAAGGATCAATATTATTGTAAAAAAAGAATTAACTTTAATAAAACTTTTATTAAAATAGTTATCCAGGTATTTTCATATCATTAATAATTCTTTAATAAATATTATGTGATTATGGTAATTTAATAATGTTATATCAAAGATCAAATTAATTTTATAACCATACTATTAATATAAAGGTAATCTTTTTATTTTATTCGATTAAAAAGCTTTTATTAAGTTATAATATTCTTTTAATAAAATTATAAAGATATTTTAATTTATTAATGGTGGTTTCCTGATGAGATATTTCTTAATATTATTATCAATCATCTTATATATTATTAATATTTTATCAACCCATTTTATATAAGCCCTAAATTGCTAATAAAAGTCTTTAAAAGTTTTTTCCAATTCTTTAATAAGTATTTTATAAATTATATTTATGGTAAAATTCCTGATTATATTATTTATTAAGGTTATTTATTATTCCGGGTATATGTTAATAATATTCTAAAAATAATCTATTAGTTTTATAAATATATTAAATTATATTTTCTCTATTTATATCCTTTTTTTTATATAACTTTAAAAAGTTTAATGTTGTAAGATTCTTAATGTTTACTATTATTTTAGGGTTTATTCCTATTTCTTATGATATTTTTATTATTACTACTTTTTTATAAATAATTTACTTATAAAGCATTAATATTTCATTTAATTAATCGATTTAAAAGTTATATGTTCTAAGTTATGAAAACTTTAAAATGATATTATAGTTATTTAAGTATTAAATATTAAGGTTTTTAAATTCTTTAATATTTTTAATTATAATATCCATTTAATATTTATATTATACTTATTTTGTTATCATTTTGTTTATAAATTGTAATAAGCATGGTTAAAAGAAAAATATCATCTTTAAGTTTATGCATTTTATAAATACTTTATCTATAAATCTCATTAAAGAATATTTTAAATTAATTAAAGTCTTAATTGGATTTAGTTTGTTACTAATATACATTATAATCAACAATATAAAAAATATTTTAACTTTTATTAATTTAAAATATAAATTTATATTATTTTATTATATAAACAATTTAACACCTTTTTGCTTACATTTTTAAATAAAAGTTACCTTTTTTTTATATTAAAGCAGTGTGGGGTGCGATAGGGTTATCACGTGACTGGTCACGTGGCTGATCAAAGGGAATAAAAGCGATTTTATATAATTCGAACAACACACATAGCTTTTTACCAGCATAACCTTCGTTTAATACAACACGTTCATTTTCTAAATAGCTTCATTTCTATATAATCTATTAATTAAACTATCCCGACTACTAAAAGCACCCTGCCTTTGTTTAATATTATTATTTAAAGTGTTTTATATTTCATTACTTTAATTTTTTTCTAAGTTAATATTATTTTATTTTTATTCTAATAACATTTTATCTATTTTCTATAATATTTATGATTTTATTAGATATTTATGTTTAAAATGGTCTTTCTTATCGTAATAATTGTAAAATCCTTTTTTAAATTTATATTGATATTCTTATAATATAATGTTATTATTACATTTTTAAGTTTTAAAGACTTTTTTCATTGCTTTATTAAGGATTAATAAGTTGTTCTTAAACGATCTGGTAATGTTTTATTATTAATATATTCGCAATAAATTATATGGTCTTTATTAAATGTTTTTTTTATAAAAGTTATAGTTTATAATATTTTTATTTAAATTTTTAAATAATTTAATTTAACTTTTTACATCTTTATATCTTAAGTAAATTATTACTAAAATAATTATATTCTTAAGTTAATTATTTATTTTCTTCTTTAGGTAATTTATTTTTTGGTTATAAAAGAAGTTTATGATATTGGTTAAATTTATAAATTTAATTATATATTTATTAAAAGATTTCTACCCTTATTTTAGGGTATCTATTTGTTTCTTAGAATTATTATATATATTTTTAATTTTATATAAGGTTATAAGAATTTTAATTAAATCATTATAATCTTACCACTTATTTAGTTATATTTTGGGATTATATTTTTTCTTTATTATCTTTTATAAGGATTTTAATATCTGTTTATATACTCTATTATTTAATCGTGTTAATGCGTAAGTGATATACTAATAAAACATTTAAAATCTATCCTTTTCAAAATTAAACTTAATTATAAAAATGTTACACTATTGATAAAATTTTAATTACTTTATATCTACTAGTTATTCTTCCCTTATAAATATTTTAAATTTATTATTTTTTAATTATAAGGTAAGGGAATATATATTTTGATAATAATGCAATAATAATATATTATTGTTTAATTTTTTATTATTAGAAGAATTGTTATTAAAAGGGTTATTGTTTAAGTCTCACTTTATACATTAATGGTATTATTCATTTAAACTAGCTATACTTTATATAGAATTTTCTTATTTTTTAATCGATTTTATTTTTAGGGGAAAGAAAGGTGGTGTTTTAGAGGGGATAAAAAGTTGTAACAATTTTATTAGCATTTCGGTAATGATATTTTTGCTTGAGCCAGAAAATATCTCATAATTTTAGGTTAAGTTAAAGTTTAGATTAAATATTAAAATATTATATATTTATACATCCTCCATTTTATTTATTATCTCGGTAAGTTTATGTAATTCTCTTTATATTTAATTGTTTTTATTTTATAATTAATTTATTAATATATTATATTCATATGTTTATTTGCTTAATATTTTTAAAACCTTTAAAAATGATTTTATATATAAATATATTTCTTTATTTATAAAAATTAGATATGGTTTAGCCATATTAATCTCTTTATTAAATGTTAGCTACCAGGTGGGGAAGATATTTTTAAAGAATATAAGTAAGTTTATATATTTTATTAATTTTGGTTTGTGGGTATTACGTCTAAATTATTAATCTAATTTAAACGATATTATAGGTTGATTTTTAGGGGATTTTATTATTTTTTTATAATTGGATAAAGATTTTATTTGTTGGTATAAATATATTATTATAATTTTATTATTATTTTATTAAGAAGGTGGTAATAACACATTTATTTTGGATGTTAGAAGTCTTGTTTTTATTAAAGTATAAATAATAAGAGATGGTTTTAAGAATTTAATTTTATTTTATAGGAAATTGCTTAGGTAAGCTATTTATAGATTTATTTCATGATTATATCATTGGTTTTTCGTAATAGGTTTTAATTTTTAATGATTCTTTCTAAAGTAAATGGTAAAAGTTATATCTTTTAAATCAAAAATCAAAAATAATAGGATATAATTTATTATTACTTTAAGGGTAAAACAAAGGTAATAAATAATTAATTAAAATTAAACAGATAAAATAAACAAACAGATAAATAAATAGATAAACAGATAAATAAATGGATAAATAAACAAATAAATAAATAAACAGATAAATAGATAAATAAGCTAAAATCTTTACAATATTTTTTATCATTTTTTAAGAAAAATTTTAGCAAAACAAACTATTAAAATCTAAGAACTATTATTTTGCAAAAAGAATAAATACTTTATTAACGAAGCATATACATGCTTTATATAACATATAAGCATATAACCCGAAGGGTTACGTGAAAACCGTGACATTACTTTATTATAACGTTTAATTTATTAAATAATTCTACTAAAAAAGTGATTTTTTAAAAAAGAAAAAAAAAGATAAATTATATAATATGTAATATAAGCGGAATATTATCGAAACGAGCGGTTTTTATTTTATATAAATTATAATTTATAAAAAGGTTTTACGTTTAAATAAAAAATAAAAACGTATCGAATGTTTATATAATTAATTGTATATTATATATAAAAAAACATAACGAAGTATAAAAATAATAATAATAATAATAATAATAATAATAATAATAATAATAATAATAATAATAATAATAATAATAATAATAATAATAATAATAATAATAATAATAATAATAATAATAATAATAATAATAATAATAATAATAATAATAATAATAATAATAATAATAATAATAATAATAATAATAATAATAATAATAATAATAATAATAATAATAATAAAGTTTATGAGAATTGTTATTTACACTTTATATTTTTACTATTAAAAGCTTATTTACACTTTAATATATATAATAAGGCCCGCGCTTAAAGCTGTTAAAACCCGGCCGTAAAAAGCTAAAATTTATTTAAATAATTTTACAAAAATAACTTATATTTTTTTATGATTTATATTAATTAATTTATTACTTAATTATAAATTAATTAATATTAATTATATCATATTACAATACGTAATTATAAAATTATAAAAATAAGAAGATAAAGTAATTAAGCCGTAACATATAATATCTTTCGACAGTTATATTTCATTTTAAGCGTTAATTTCGTACGAAAAAAGTTATAAATAACTTAATAACTAAATATTATAAACATTTAAAATTAAGATCATTAGAAAACGCTTAATTAAATAAACTAAATAAATTAAATTATATAATTTATAACTTTAAATATATAAAATTATATAAGGAAATAAATTAATTAAGTTAATTTTAACGTAAAACTTTAGCGGTTTTAAGCGCGAGGCTTTACCACATATATTAAAGTATAAATAAACTTTTAATAATAAAAACATAAAATGCAAATAACAATTCTTAAGTTTATTATTTACATTTTACATTTTTATTATTAAAGGTTTATTTACATTTTAATATATTTAAACATAAAGCTTTTAAAACCGTTAAAACCCGGCTGTAATTAATTTAAATATATTTAAATAATTTTATATTATATAACTTATTTTATTTAATTCGTTTAATTAAACGTTTTTAAACGATTTTAATTTTAAGCATTTACGACATTTAATTATTAAATTATCGTGGCCTTTTTTTAAATAATATATTAACTTAAAAATGAAATGTAACCGCCGAAAAATATTACGTGACAATTTAACTTAAATGTTTTATTTTTTTATCGTAATAATTTTATAATTAAATATCGTAATACGATATAATTAATGTTAATTAATTCGTATTAAAATAAGCTTTTAATTAATATAAATCTCGAAAAAATACAATTTATTTTTGTAAAATTATTTAAATATATTTACAGCCGTGTTTTAAAAGTTTTTAAAAAACTTCGTACTTAAATGTATTAAAATGTAAATAAAACTTTAATAACAATTTTTTAAAAATGTAAATAATAAACCTTATAATAATAATAATAATAAAGTTTAATTATATATTTTTAAATTTTTTAAAAAAACAATTTTATTAATACTTAACATTTTTTACTTTTTAATAAAAGCCGAGCGTAACGCATTTTCTAAATAATTTAAGCTCTGCTTAAGCTTTACTTAATTCATTCCTAATTAATCTTTCACTTTAAACCTTTTCTACCAATTTAATAATAATTAAGTTAATATAATGTCCTTGCGCGTGTGCGGAGAATATTTCGTTGAATATGTTGTTATAATTGTCATTCAGCCGGTATATGTTACAATTTCCCCATATACTCCGAACTTCCTAAATCGAACAGTCCTTTGCCCACCGGACCGGCATATAACTATCTGACTCCATGCCTAAATGTCAACCTTATCCATACTGACTCTTGTACCTTGCATAGCAATGGATGCAGGCGGTAGATGGAAAATGCGGAGGGATGCTGCCCACATGGAACGAGACGTCAATTAAAAGTAGCCTATTGCTAAGGTACGGAATGCGAGAATCTTCCTTCAGGTCTACGCTATTTTGGTCTTTATCAGTCTCGAAAGACATCGAATTTCTCTCGCGACATGTCTTTCAAACTTCTATATACGGGCCTCCTAAGCTCACTACTAACAAGCGTAGCTGTTTCTCAAAGCTCTGAGCAGCATCCCTCCCTGCCAACTTGGAAATGTACTACTTCAGGAGGCTGCGTCCAGCAGAACACCTCTGTCGTGCTAGACAAGGACTCGAAATATGCTCAAGGTGGTGCTGGCTCAAGGACGGCCGCTGACTACGCCGCTATGGGGGTATCTACCTCAGGTGATGCTGTGACGATGTATCACTACGTCAAATCGGGAAACACTCTCAATCCTGCGTCCCCGCGTATCTACCTCCTGGACTCCAATGGCGAATACGTTATGATGAAGCTTCTTAACCAGGAACTTTCCGTGGATGTTGACTACTCAGCAGTCCCTTGCGGAGAGAACGGGGCTTTCTATCTCTCGGAGATGAAGGCCGACGGTGGAGGGTCCTCTGGTGGTGCGGCAGCCGGTCAGGGCTATTGTGACGCCCAATGTCAGGGTTACTGTTGTAATGAGATGGATATTCTCGAGGCTAACGCGAGGGCGACGGCCTTGACGCCACACCCATGCCAGGGAAACAGCTGTGACAAAGCCGGCTGCGGGTACAACCCATATGCGAGTGGGCAGCGTAACCTCTGGGCCACCGGCGGAACTGTCGACACGACTAAGCCGTTCACGGTTGTAACACAATTCATCGGCAGCGGTACCTTAACCCAGATCAAGCGTATCTACACCCAGAATGGAAAGCAAACCGACGGTGGAACTCTTTCGAGCTGTAATGACGGACAGGGTGGACTAGCCGGTATGGGCCAGGCTCTGGGACGAGGCAGTAAGTTATAGCTACTTCACCTACGCTTGAGTTCCAAAACTCCAACACGCCGTGCACTCCATACTTAGCCCATTCCCGATCCTTAGAACAGTTTTGAATCTATAGTACCTGCTGACATATAACTTATAGTGGTATTGGCGATGAGTATTTGGAATGATGCCGCGCAACAAATGTCTTGGCTCGACGCCGGCAACAATGGACCATGCAACATTCAAGAGAGCACCCCCGCCAATATTCAGGCTCAGCATCCTGACACGCATGTCGTATTTTCTAACATTCGATGGGGAGATATCGGATCTACCGCTAAGGCCTAAATTTGGGTACTGGTAGATTATAACGTGAACAAAAAGATGGTACATATACAATTGGCCCCAAAGTCATTTGCCTCCAATGCTTGAAAGTGCTTCGGCCTTGGTCTTACTCTTCGGATCTAAGAATGGCGCTTCTCCAATTCCTACTGCACGGTTTCCGAATCGCTCCCCAAGCCCATCGTAGTCAAACGTTGCAGTATGAAAGACGCTCCGGTTATCCCAGATTGCTACCTCATATTAGATTATATGCTCCGGATATACGTCACCAAGGAGAACTCACCAATATCATTCTTGTTCCTCCATTTGAACCGGACTTGTATGTCGTGGTTCTCGAGGATGGTCTGCTTAAACTTCTCAAGCAGTTCCGAGGACTCCTGGGAAGACAACTCATTGATGTACTTTGGAAAGGGTCCAATGGCGAAAATACTCTTCCAGCCAGTGACCGGATTGGTTCTGACCACAGGATGTATCGCTTTTAATTCTCTTCCGACATTTTCCGGGCTTCCCCTTGGTTCTTCGTAAATTTTCACTTTCTCGGGGTTGGCAGCCGCAGCAGCCAGGAAGCCGTCGCCAATGAATGTAGCAGTAAGACCCTCGAAGAATTTCTGGTATGGCTTCGAGAACCTGTCATAGATGTCATATCCGGAGACCCAGAGCGTGTCACCTCCCGTCCTGGGAAGTTGGGTAAGTCGAAGGGAAGTGTAGTCAGCTGGAACAGGCTCGAATTGTATATCGGAATGCCACTGTGCAGAATCATAACGCCTCCTGTCTGATTGACGTTCATGCGTGAAGAGCTTCTTCCGCTGCAACGAGCTGATAGTACTGATCTGATTATCATCTACACCAAATTCAGCTGTGCTATTCAAGACTGGGTGGATATGAAGTGTTGAGTCGTCTGGTTTCCCAGTGAGCTGGCCTAGTCGATTAACTAGGTACTTCTGGAGCTCGTTGGTTAGATTGTCCTGTGAACGGAAGAACACAACGCCCCTTTGGGAGACTACGGGCAATATCAGCATTTCTAATGCCCCTTTTGATAGCGTAGGAGATATTTGTTTTGAGCTCAACTAACTTGTGATTGCCAGATCGCGTATCAAGTCATCGGCGTTACCTGCCTCGAGCAAGTCCCCGACTATATTGACATCAGGAAATTCGCGGCCGATAGCTGGGGTCGTGTCCTCGTATGAGAACTTCTCTAGAGCCCCAGTAAGGCTTAGCGGTGATGGATATGTAGCGCCATTCTTGATACGAGAGGATAGAACCTGGGCAGCTTCGTCGAAAGTAACTGCTGGTGCCATTTTTTCTTTTCGCTACGTAGTAAGTTTCGCTGCGGAAGAGTGTACTTCACAGTAGTTAGGATCATGATATGATATCATTCGAGTATATATACTTGTTTAGTTGCTGGTGAGCCTATGCAATACCCCGCAGAATGTGACACTTTCCTATATCACAACCACTAGTTTGCAATCACGCAATTATCGCACGAAGCACGTAAGGCCATAGATTAGGGGAATGTCAACATAGAAATCTAGTAGTTCATAACTATTATATACTGTAAACGGGGAGTATTAGCAATAGAAACATAGCCTAGCCGAGTAGGAAGACAACTAGAGGCCAGCCAATGTAGGAGGATCACGGACATCTTGTCCGCTGTGGGGGAAAGGGGGACGAGCCGGAGAATATCACCACCAACCATGGTTCGGATCGTAATGTCTTATCCAGCTCGGTATCTATGATAATCCCGCTAGAGCCGTCTAAGCCAATACGAGGTGTGAATGAAGTGAGGCAAGTAAACTCCTGGGTGCGGGATACATATTGGAAGACTGATATTTCAAAGAAACCCAATTAATAGTACTTGGCGAACCTGGCATACTTCGAATCAAATGACATACAAGTAAGTTTGCTCGAATCGTCGCCTACGAATGTGAACTCGGATACTATTGGCACCTCCGTCTTCGCTTAAATACTATCCCTTTTCTTCTATAGTGTCACAGGCGCTGAGAACTTCCACCCAAGTTCAACGGGTCGAAGAGGCCGATCTCCTTATCCAGAGTACAACTTTTAAGGCCTTTATATAATCCATTAGTTGTACTCAGATTGGAAGTTACTGGCCTTGTGTGTTTTCCCCGTGCCACTTGGCTGGGCCCTCACCTAGCTGGTGGGGATGGCCTCTATAGACATAGGATAGATCTGTCTCTATAAGGACCGACCGGCCAACTAGAAGATCTACAGAGACCACGGAATTATCGCCATGGGAACGCGGCATGTTGGTCGTTTGACGGTTCAGCCGATACTCCTTATACTTCAGCCGTGGCGCCGTAGATTGGACCAGGCGTTCAAGATCAAGGGGAGTTATTTACGATTGCCAGTAAGCTGTGGCACGGAAACAAGCCCCAAGTCCCTAATCCTCTGACAACTTCGCTACTTCAATAAGGAACAGTAATTATTATATGAGTTCTAGAAAGTTACCGTGGCTACTAACGGATGTAATAACGATGTATGAGACAAACTAAAAGCACCCTCGAGGAGGACTGTGTACTGGGCGAATCTTGAATATCTAATTATTTTTCACCCACGGGATGTTATATTCTGAGGGACCGTACCTATCACCTCGGTGTCCATCTATCGTCCTTCTGGTTGTACTTATGCTTGAGTATGGCCGTCTCCGTTTAGTGTTACAACTATACGCTCTCGGCTATGATGAGTAGGCATAGGAGCAACGGTTAGCCTTAAGCTACTGCTATTATGCCGTCACTTATATCAGAACTATGCGTTATTGACATTTAGTATGAAACAGCCTGTGCTTACAATTTGGTATATGCGGTGCATATATTGTAGGTTCGTTAGAACAATCTTCAGACGCTATCACAGCATAGAACTTGCCAGGAAAATTGGCTTGCGGTTCTTCGAAGGTGTGAGCTTGGTTATGGGCTTAGAATATTAACGTAGTCCATTATAGCTCGTTAAGTCCTAAATCATGAAGCGCTGGACTGAACCGTGGAGGCTTAAGGGGTATCGTACTATTTATTTATACTTGTACATGTACTGTAAGTGCTCATGCTGCTTGATGATCCCTTCGAGTTATGGCGTCACATCTTACTTGCCTGTCAGCATTTTGCTAGGAGACATGCGTATTGTCTTTAATATTGATTGCATTCATTCGTCTACCTAAACATGGGCAGTCAGACCCATTACGTCTTATTATCGATCCCGTGCTCTGAAAACTACGTTTTTGTTCTAGAGCTGTAGGGGATATGCTCGTAATCTACGGTTAGGCAATAGCACAATAGATCCTACACTTGATCAACTAGGCTGCATGTAGTTTCTTAGACATAGATCTTGGCCAGGTTTTTGTAATCCCGTGGGCGTGCCGTCCTTTACCCCTGTATATTCTAAGGTACTCCATGCAAGATACATTGGTCTTCAATGTATACGAGGTTACAGTCAAGTAAAATGCTCTGCGTCAAATGAACTAGTTCTGTATAAGGTGCGACCTGTTCACGACCGCTCTTCCCCGTGATAATCGTAGCTCAAGTGCTACTGCTGGTGTCATATATAGTATTGAGGTCGCGTTGTCTCATAACTGATAGATCGTACGTCTAACGCCGTACAGCATAGACATCATTTTGTTCTTGTTAATATGAAGCAAGATAATGATATTATCACGTAAGATTCGGTGATGTTCATGATGTGAGACGTTTAAATAAGCATCTCGCCAATGCGCCCGAGGCATTACTAAGTACAGGCATCGTAGCTGTCTAGATCATTTCCGAGGTTGATGAGGTGAATACGATATTTTATATTTCATTGTCGGATTGAGGAGCAGACGGAGCCCTTGCAACCCCTGCTCTCTCTGTATGGATTTCCGCTGCATACACGAGGTGCGTTGTGAGTGGTCAGTTCGCTCCAATTTCTAACTCGACGGCCTATCATAATCTTCCAAAGTGGAAACGTCTAGAAGGAAAAGCGCGAAGATCTGCAATACGATGTGCTAGGAGTAGCAGAAAATTACAGTGACGTTACGCCGACCTTTGCCGGTTTCCCCGCATGTTTTGCGAGTCTGCGATTCTGTGAGTCTGTGACAGGGCAACAGGGCAACAACAGCCCAGATCGCCTGGATAACCTGGATGGCCCCTGGCTCTTTTGATAGCTTGACTACTAGATCGGGTAGGTGTACTGCATAGGTACATTAGGTAGGTACTGTAGTAGTTAGCAGTTAGGCTCAATATCGTAACGATGGGCAAGCCGAAGGCGAAAACGCCCAAATCTATATAAATGTCTTTGACCTCGCCTTCTGAGATGCGGCTTTGTTCTACATTCCTCCTCGCCAAGCAGATTTCCCACACAGCTCTCAACTTTCATCGGGTGTAGCAACCAAGCGTTATTCAAGATGCTGTTCCAATTCACTGCTATTGCGGCTTTGGTTGCGACGGCGACGGCCTCTAACTCTACTGGTCCTTTCGCACTTCGTATTACCGGCAAGGGAAACTCGTCAATTGATGGTAATTCCCCCCATCACCTCTTTATATTTCCCACTGCCTTAGATTAGAACAGGTTGCTAAATTTGCGAATAGGATTTGCCGCTGCCTGCCATGCTGGCGCTGCCATAGAGGGCCTCTGCTACGCGTCTGGTTCCGCCCCTGTTCCCGGGAGTGTGACCGAGTTCTACTACAACTACACGTCCTATAACTCGGATACCGGCGTCCCGTCGCAACCGGGCTGGCTTACGTACCTCCTGCAAGCCGGTAGCGGCAATGGCACGATAACCGTCCCGTCCTCGGTCCGGTTTTTGCCTGCTTTTGGAAGCAACGTGATGACTGCCCTGATCTACCCCAGCGTCGAGGACGGAACCGCTGTGTACTACCATCCCGACAACGGCACATTCTACATCAATGGGGGTTATGACGACTCCAAGTTCACCACCAGCTACCCCAACCCTGTTCCTGCCCAGGGCAACTTGACCAACTTCCACCTATGCTACCAATTTACTGGTGGATACTACTACCAATCTATTGCCTGGGTGTCTACTCAGCCGCCGCAAAACCCAACGTGCCAACCTGTCGACTTGAGCATTGAGAAACTTGCATAGAGGACTTGATTCATGCGTGTAGTAAGGTATCGGGACGAAGGACCTACTAAGTAGTATAGACTCGTGAAGTTCTTGTTCGTTTCATCGTTTTTTTATAACGACTGTACTCCAAGCTAGTCCGTAGAGAAATACACCCAAGTGATGACAAGTTACCGCTCCCTTCATGAGTTCCCGTAGCCCTCGGTATGTGAGTCAGATAACCCCATAGGTATTGCATGCCGTATGAGTTCGTCACACTGGCTCGTCAACAAAGGACGACAGTCTCCCATCTGGAGTTGCAACCTCCCACTTATTCAACACCATGGCCCTAATCGACTCTTTTAGCGACGAACGGCGTGCAAGGTAGCCTCTTTACAGGCATAACATTAAGAACCCACATTCCGTCCCATCTTTTAAAGGAATAATTATTTCTAAGTGAGCATTTCTCTAACCCCCCCCCCCCCAAGAGTACTATGAAGTCGAACAGCTTCGTGTTACCTGCTGTACTGCGACGAGTTTCAACCTAGCTGAATTCTATCGTGCTGAGAGTTCCTCCTCTGACCCCTTGCCTGTTCGCGAGGGAAGCATCGGAAATTTCATTCTCCTTGGGTACGCCGTTATTATAATGTAGGTGGTATATACTGAGCGAAGCTACAGTGGTGTACGTCCCTTTGGGTGGGTTGGGCCCAGACCGAAGATCTCGGATGTCGGGCTTTGCTAATGAAACCGGGTAATCCTACTCCATCGCGTGCATTAGGAGCCGCAACAATTGTGAAAGTTGCTGATCTGTAAATCTTGTCCATCGCGCTGAACTGGCCCGGTCTTGTAACTGGATCGTCCTGAATGATGCAAAGCCTTGCCCTAAGCTCCGGCAAAGATCAATCACATCAGCAATGATACCTGGTATTTCTAGACTGTTGAGGCTGTCTGGGCTTTGACATTGTCGTAGCGGAATTATTTCCTTTTGACGTACCGTCCACTCCCTCGCTACTTAAACACTGCGTTCCGTGAACCGTTTCGCAATGGTTCAGCCAGCCTTTAATCACGTTAAAATCAAAGAAGAGAGTACGGTACATGTATCCCATTCTTCGATTCCACATAAAACTGGCGGTCCTTCAATCGAGTATTCAATCTGAATTGCGGAGTAATTAATAATGAATTGTATTGACGCACTAATGACTTCGGAGGTGGCTGCAGCAACCATACCCACTTGCTTCGTAAAGCATCGGTCTCCTACGTGATCTTCTGGGCTTTACATTGATAATGTAGAGACTTCGATTTCTAGAAACAGCTTTATAACGATGTAGTCGAGATCCGAGATGTCGGGTTCCCGGAGTAGGATTTCCCCTTGATCATCGAATCCTTCGTCTAGATAAAAGGGGCTAGAAAGGCGGACGACGGTGCGCCTAGAAGGCCATGACTGTAGATGTGGGAGTGCCTGACTACGTGTATAGTATGTATTGAGAACCGACATGCAGACGGTGCAGTTGAGATTCTGTTCTAACTGCTTGATACTCAGATACTCTCTGATGTGGTAGACTTGTCCGATCTCTGGGCTACAATTCTTCCGTAAGTGATATTGTGGATGTCAAGTCGGGCCCAGCCCTGGCATCGCTGGCAAAGGACAAGGGAGCGAAACCTCAGGGCGTATCAGCTTTGCGAGGCAACTTAGGGTCTAGCCTGGATTGTGAGCGAGCCTCGTCTGTTGTTGAAGCCATCTTTTCGGCCTCTTTGGGATTTATGAAAACGGCGTATATCAATTTGCCAGTAATGTTATCAGGTCCAGTTTAATGAGGCTATAGATTGTACCTAGAATCTGTAATTGGAGAAGTCTATTTGCTTATTTAATTCCTTTCTAGAGGCCGTTCGGTTGCCGCTCGGTTGGCGCCCCATGGTACATGTAAAAATTCGGCTTTCTCGAGAATTTGAGGGTTATCAAGTAATATGGCATGTTGATCGTTGGAAGTGCATGTGGGATAGCAGGATAGGTACGTGTAATGTACGTACATGTACATACATAGATGTAGTAGGCCAATCGGTCAGACCCATGAAAGCAGGGGCTCCAATTATTAGGGGGGCGACTTGATAAGCCGTGACGTCAACGGGGAAACACGGACGCAGGGACCGCGTCGCGTCGCGTCGCGTCGCGTCTATGTAAAAGGGGTCAAGATTTCAATTTTGTGTAATGATATTGTTACAACTTACACAATAGGATATATATATATCAAACATCCATTCGTATTACTACTACTACTATCATCGCTAGAGTCTGTCATTACGACCACTTTCATAATAATGCCACCTAAACGTGCTGCGTCCAGTTCCGGCAGTTCGGCCAACAAGAAGGCCAAGACTCCGGCCCACGAGCCGCCCAAAAGCAAGCGATGGTCTAAAGTCTCCGGCTCGGCCAATGCCGATGTCGACTACAAGACTATCTGGGAGAACCCCGATAAGTGGTACTCGTTCATCACTATGTGCTCTTTAGCTCGGCCAAACTACCAGGATGAGGATGATGAAGACGACGTAAACAACGAGAATAGTGAAGAGGGGGCCGGTGAGGGTGAAGCCGAGGGTGAGGCCAATGACGAAGGCCAGCTCGGTCCCAAGTGTGGAAAGAAGGGCTGCGTCTGCTTCAAGCCCGCCCAACGGAACCCCGACCATCCTTGGGTCATCAGTCAAGCTGGCTACCGGAAATACTGCACCCAACAAATTCACGTCTCACTGCGTGACCCTGATAACTTTGACATGTACACATATAACGACCATGCTGGCTATGGCTGTCTCGAAGTTGCCCAGAACTTGTTTCTAGACTATGTCGAAGCGGCAGAGCGTGGTTGGAGAGAGCAATGGGCGGTATGCGAGGGCTTTGCGGTTTGGTTGTCGAACCCAGCTAGCGACGCATTGATGAGGCAAGTACTCCTCCCATTTATTATACCTACCTTGATGTAGGTAGGTGCCTTTTCGATTGTCTGTTAACCTTTTTTCGCCCGGTTAGGATCGATGATTCGGAAGCCGTCGAAAATACCATGCAACTCGTTGGTCGCATGTTCCTCGATATGTTAGCCCGGCTTGATAGCCAAGGCCTTGTAGGCGACGCTACAGACGTTAAAAGCCTCGGCACTATCATGGCCATATATATCCATATAGTCCCTGGATTGCGCGAGGTTGGTATCCTTGATGGTGATGACGAGAAAGCTGGCAATGTATTTCAACCCGAGCACTTCGACAATGCCATCCTCTCGTATGCCAACAAGCGCGGCGTCACACTACAGGGGCCCAAGAACATTGATGAGATCACTGCGAACCTCACTGGTGATGTGGAACTACCTGGGAATGGCGCTAGTGATCCATGGGGCTGGAAAGCCAAACTGAAGAAATATGAGAAACGGTACGCTGGTTCGGCTCCCTATACGGGGCGGAAGAAGACCTCAGCCATCGGCGGGGATGCTCTAGACATTACAACGGTATGTGATCCTTGGAATATCCTTTTCCTTCTCCCTTTCTCTCCAATAGGCGCTAGTGAGCATACTTTCATAGACGGGTCGGCCAAGAATGGCTGCTCCTGAAACACACCTTAAGCTCCTAACGTCTTAAGAACATGCGTGCTGATTCTTATTAGTGGACGAGCGCCGAACGCAAAGCAGCGAGCTTCGATCATAAGGATCCGCTAGGTAAACGTGAGATAGATGCGTTGAAGCAGGGAATGGTAATGCAACTAGGGTGATCTCGTTGCGAGTTTAGTTGGAGCACTCATTGTCGATCGGAGAGCTCGCTGTGTATATCAGTCTTAGCGGTAGATTACGAATCATGCGGTGAGCCAATCCGGAGACGAAAGCAATCACACTGTTCATCAATGGTACCTTCGGTGCAGAGTAGTACTTGGATACATTTGGTTGTTGTCGTATTCCAGACACTGGATTGTAAAATTTCATGTTATCTAAATCAGGAGGTCATATCATCTAAGACTCGGCATATGATAAAAGAAGAAACTTCCTCGTCGACTCTTTTATATAGTGGGTAGTGGATTGTTCCACATTGAGAGAGATACTACACTCTTGGCGCAGGATGATGTTTGATGTTCAGCCATTGTAAGAAGTGTCGCATCTATGAGGTCTCTTATAAAACGGAGCGGGTGGCAAGACTGTCAAGAATATTATCCATCCGATTCTCAAGTTAAGGGCTTGAAGACATTTCTTTTCCAGAGCAAGGCTGAGGTTATCGGTAACTCCCAGACATACATGTAGGTGGGGAGATGCACCCAAGAAGTGAATGGCCTCCCAACCCCAAAAAGGGGCTGCTATCCGATTGGCTGTCCGGCAGTTCCCGGTAACAGCGCCGGTACTACCCCTATCTGCTTCCCGCCGGCCACTCGCTTCCGTGGGATCCCCTGGTAGAACAGGGAAAGGGTATGCAAATGAAAGAGCTAAAACAAACCACCATTGTGGTGGGTATCATATGTCATTGGCCAATTAAATATTATACATCTCTAACTGTTTCTGTATTCTCGATCACACAAGAGACGCTTCTTTTAGATCGAATGTCATCGAGGATGGTCGCCTAGTCTTTATTCTCTACCAATGAGTGCAAACAACCTCCCTTGACAGCTGTGCGAGGTGGTGCTACCTGGATTCTTTCATGACATTACACTCTGCAAAAATTTGCATATGCATAGCTTACGTCGTCCCCGAGTTAACCTCACAGCCGCAGCCTTCCCATGAAACGCCACATGAAAGATGATGCATCACATTGGCATCCCAAAATATCATATGTCCGTGACGCACACGACATTCCTGCTGCGCATGGTTTACCATACCAATGGTTGTGGAAACTGGCTGTAATCCTCCACCTTGAACCATATTCGCTAGATTACACAGCAGAGTTAATCTTGAGGCCTATGGCGGCTTGTCAGCTTCCACGCATTTAGGCTTACCTCTGGCCCAAATTCGCATCATAAGCTCTGATAGCACTTATAACCGGGCGGAATGATATTATAGTAGGTATCTGGTGCTTTCTTGCCTCCAAACCAATTAGCGGCTCCCTGGCAGAGAGGACAAAGAATCTTATGAGTACACCTACGTCTCTTGCAGACAATTCATTCCATGCTTCCTTTATAGTAACAGGTATCCCTAGGCACCGTTACAGGAACATAGGATCATAATCCATGTTCTATGCAACACTCTCATCATACATTATCGCATACAACCTACATAGGATTATTGACGATGATCCAATAAATTCTCGGCTTCTGTCTTCCGCCTGCGTAGTTACTCGCCCCAGTGTTCTCACCGGTTGGCCATGGAGTCCTAGAAAATATTAAAACAGCCATACGTCTAATCGGTAGCCCTTCCCCCCATGATCAAAGAGACTAGAACATACCATCAATCGAGATGGAAACAGCACCCGAATCGCCAAACGACGCATATCCCCCTAGTACAGGACACTGGGTTAACGCTGTTATCTGGGTCCTCATAAGTCTCGCGACGCTCTTTCTAGGTTTGCGAGTGTTTTGTAAATTCAAAAGGCATAGAGGGCTGTGGTGGGACGACTGGGTTTTGATAGCATCATGGGTTAGTGATTGACGCCATCGACACCGAAGAAAGCATTTCATCTTACTAACTAGTACGATCTCTTCAGCTTGTTCTCATCTCATCCGGCGTTATCATGAGCCTCTGTGTCTCAATTGTATTTATCGACCACAACCAAGATAACCAGATGGGGGCTCACGACGTTGGCTTCCTCAGCACTATTGTATGTGGCTTCCACACCTATACCAGTCCATGGACCCCCTTATAGACGTTACGAATAGAAAACTATTTAGTCCAAGCACTGACGGATGGTTATAGGCGGGGACGCTATTCTTCGTTGCCGCAATATGGAGTAAAACATCTTTTGCGTTAACTCTCATTCGAATTGCAAGCCGTCGCCTCAAAATCGCCCTTCGCATAATAATCGTGTCTATGAATATGGTCACATGCATTAGTGTAATACTTCGATGGCTGCAGTGCCACCCAACTAGGATGATATGGGACCCTTCGGCGAATGGGACATGCTGGGATAGGGAACTTATTCTCGGCGTCACGATATTTGCTTCTGGTACGTCCACAACGGCCTGCGTTTTATGACAGACTAGCACTGATAAGAACCGTAGCATACTCTGCTTTCCTAGACTTTGTTCTTGCTGCTCTTCCATGGCCTATTATTATAAAGTTGCAAATACGGACCAGTGAGAAAATCGGCATTTCGATCGCCATGAGCATGGGCGTTTGGTAAGTTTGGCAGCCAAACAGATATATCTCATATAACCCTTCGCTGTTTCTTACACCGAACCACAGCGCAGGTATAACCGCAATCGTTAAGAGCACCAAGTTCTCAGTGCTCGAGACCGACGACTTTGCCAGTAAGGAGACATCCCTTACTTTGTTTCATAGCTGTGGTCATCTTGACATTGACATCATGCGCATAGACAAAGTCTTTGAACTTGCGATTTGGTCGATTGCAGAGATCGCCACCACCATAATGGCAGCATCAATTCCCGTGCTCCGCGCACTGGTTCACGAAGCAGCAGGCACTCATGGCCGTTTCAGCCATCGCCTCAGATACATAAAGGATCGATCACGAGAGGTAGCAAGCAGGGTACGGAGCAATCATGTCTCTGTATCGGCATCAGGGCGTTCAAAGACAGCGAAGCCCTTCGGTGATATCACGAGCGATGATAAAGTTATACTTAATGATAGCAGCCCTAGTGGACATATTTTGAAGTTGGAGGAGATCAATGTTCAGTTTGCTGATAGGGAAATTGCAAATAGCATTGACCTGGAGTCAGAGCGGATGCCTCAATCCTATTCGTCGACATGGATATGAGGGTTATAGTGTTGAATATCGGCCTGAAGGTTTCAACCCTGAGGCTGGTGGTATGTCAGGTCAGAGTGATGCTATTTACATATTTTCATCTGCTTACTTACAGGTTGCTTTTGAAACAACCTTATTGCACCTGGCCTCATCAACCCACTCTTTAGGTTACCGACTGACTCTTTATACGGATCTTTATATAACCAAGCGTGGCCAAGTGGTTGGAAAAGGGCCGCCAAAGGCGGCTCGTGGTGAGGGGAAAAAAACTTGGTAGTAAACAATATTCATCTTAGGTTAAAGGTGTTAATAAATACATGTAATTGAAGCAATACAGGCGCTGCTACCGGCGTCCAGCTAAGATACTTACTAAGTCGAGATGAAATACTTTCGCGTACCATTGTTATGTACCCAATCCATATTTCTCACAATTCGAGTAGTAAAACAACTTTTTCAATCAACGAGCAGTCAGATTATTCCTCAGGGCTGGTAGGGGTACCCTTAGTTACCCCCGGGGAGGCCAATCATCTAACCAATCCAACCTGCATCGTGAGAGTGACTCGATAGATATAGCGTATTAGAGCTATAGCCCGAGCAATATTATCTGGCTAACAAGTTCCACAACCCCTTATGACGAAACGAACATGTTCTTCCTTCAGGGGGCGAATGGAATACATATGACCTACGTTACCTAAGGGATAGTGCCACTTAAGCAGTCGATAACGATACTCACAACTAGGCTCAATGTACTATTCGACAACATCCAGACGATTCCCATGACACGGCCATACAGCAACATTCTTCGCATGGAGCTGACTACAACGAGCCCAGCCTCACTTCGCTCTCAATCACAACCTAGAAGGATCTGGGCAGTCCATTAATTATCAGCATGCACCCGCGGACTCAGAAGGAGACATGCTGACCGATGCGTATTCTGTTTGAGCGTTCACCCTTCCTAAATATGTATGATGTCCCCACTGTCAAGTGTAATTCTGGTCTGGGTGCGATGGTAGATATGAACTTTAAACATGTAGTAGGCGAAATATTAGATGGGCGGATTAACTATAGAACTAGGGATTTCATCGATGGCCTTCCTTAAACCATCCTTTATACTCTTTACGGACGAATTGTACCCCTGAGTACTGTATTTGTTTCCCCCCCTGCGCTAACTATCGAACCTCCTTCATGAAATCATCATGGAACGACTCCCCGATCTGACTAGAATTCGGAGATGGTTCTATAGATAGGGATCTCTCACCAACATCGAGAATTTTACGATTTAATATTGCAGTGGTCCTGTAAAATACAATGTATGCCAAATTGTAATTGCCAAAGGTATCGTCTGTATATATTCACTAGCTATAGTCTATTGGCCTTATATTCCTTTCCTCCTTGCATACTCCCCCCAGTCGAACTGGAAAGTTTCGAACCGCCTTTGAACCTCTGATGATAGTTTCTATGCTTCGCAGTAAAGAACATTTTTGTCGCCCGAGATAATTGCGACGTCGCGATTTCTACAGCCTGATGGTTGCGACGATTGCATTGGTGTTGCTTGTGGCTGTAGCACAAAGTATTCGCAAACTCGGCATTTCCCCTATTCGCAGTATGCTCGATTTCATAGGACGGGAGCGGAGTTCTTCGGATGCGTTCCTGAGGCCCTTATTCAGCTTATATTCGTATGAGTTTTGCATCCAATGAGTTGATATCTGCGATTTAACTATGGAGAATACGACATAGCTTGGGGAATTACGATATCAGGGGTTTGTTAGTCATGGCGAAACGATTGATCAACACCTGGGTTGTGTATGAGAAAACGTCTTGATTGGACGTGGTACGCCGTTGTGTTATATCAATGCACGTATGTATGTATTCGTAGAGGAAATGGGGTTCAAAAGAGGATGCTGTTCCCGAGATTTAGTCAGGCAAACCTCACTTGAAGGCATCGCAACTTTTGATAATTCCGGTTAAACTACAGCTCCTTTAATTACAACTTAAAAAACAGTTTGATTTAATTAAAAAGGTCGCCAGTTAAATGTATGCACACGTTTTATTCATGAAAATGAAATATGTAATTGTATGAGTGACCATTGGACTCGTCGTCGAGTGGATGCAGCCAATACGCCGCAACCGAGCGTATGATATTCGTACAGTCTATCTCTAACTGAGGAAACGCCGCCCAATGCACATGAATGGTATCGTAATTCGTCATCGCCCACTGCTCGTTTTTACACCATAAACGATTCGCCACAGCCGCATTCCTCCTCTAGATAAGAGTTAGTATCTAAAGATTACTGAGAAACAGAAAATCATAGATGGGAAGGAAACGCATACTTATGTTTGGATTATGGAATACGAAGCGCTGACTCAGCTTATCCTCAATCCAGTCCATCTCGCTACCTATTATGCTGAAGAGCGCTTTGCTGTCGATTAAGACCTTCACTCCGTCCTGCTCCACTTCCTCATCAAAGGCACCGGGCTTGTCCACATAATCCAGATGATAAGATAGGCCACTGCAACCCCTATTGCGCACGCCTACCTTGATCAACTTCGGCTCGGGACCATCCAGTAAGCTGCGAAGATGCTCTACCGCTGCCGGAGTGAGCTTCAGAGCGGCCTTACGCGGTCTGAATTTGCGCTTTGGGGGCGTTGGCTTCGGCTTCTGCGCCTCCTTCTCGGTTATAGCTACGTCGGGTTGCACAGCTGCTTGTGTTGTCTGGGTGGGTGGCCGTGTTTCGTGAACATGCGGTATGGGGCTGGCGATGGAGGTCTCTGGGATGGGATCGTTGCGCGGCTGCGATGTCCGACTTGGATGGAGGGGATAGGGCTGGTAGGTAGGCGTAGCCTCGACCTTCTCTGACGGCGCATACCACGGTTGGTAGTGGGAGAACTGTCGTAGGAGGCTCTCGCAGGGTCTTGTTCTCGGCGCAGAAGTGGTAATGCGACGGCCCAATAGGCCTGTTGAGGCTCGTGATAGAACTATGCGCGGCGAACTCATCGTTGTCGCAAAAAGCCGCAAGGCGCCGTAATATCAAACCAAAGGAGACCTTGAATTAGTATTAGGACTAGAACAAGTAAGTAAAATACTTGTAGTCAAAAACACGCCGTTGTTGATTGGTAGGAGTGCGGCGTTGAACGGGGTGATTAGGTAGATTAGGAGGAGTTGAGTGTCAATATTTGGGTTGGTAAGTGACGGCGAAATGGCTTTGAAAGCAAGGGCGCTGAGTGGGTTGATCTGATGACATCGACCGATTGTAACAGACCCGGTTGAACCCGGACCAATCAGAAGTCTTCCATTGGTCAACTATCGGGCAAGTAAGGCAACGGTGCCTTAGTAATCTAGATACCTAACTTAAAAACTTAAGTACCGGGTGAACGGCACAAGTTCAAAGTTAAACGGCCTTTTGGGAAGAGATTTATTCCGAATCACCGGGTTTAGAAACCTTGAATGGCGGTGCCGTTACCGGCTCACGGGGTCAACACGGATAGGTACCTCTTTTCATGCTTAGGTAATAAATTAAGCTAAACCCAATAAGGTCAGGGGTTTTATAAGGGGTTAATAAATTGGCAAACCGGGCTTGACATAGTGTAAAACGCGTTTGCGATCTTACAACTAACACGGTATCTAATCACGGCAAGCAGATGGTGTCGCATGCCACGAATCAATCAAACCTCCAATTATCTCGTTCTTTATGATACTTTACACCTAAACTAGGTCAAGCCGACTTAGCATAGTAATCGAGAAAAGACTTTCGAGGTTCATCTCCTCAAGGTTCACGTCCTTAATAACCTTTCACTCTCCTATCATGGTGGTAATACCAATATCAGTAATATAATATTGTCCAGATCACATTTATGTGTCGTCCATTCATGCATCGTTGCTATTGGTCATGGAAGCCTCTCCCTTGACCCAACAGGCCCGACCTGAGACTTTTCAACCGAAAGTCGTTCATCTCTACGAGGCGCTATTCAAGGTTCGGGAGCATTGGAATTCCCTTTGATCTTAGGATTGGCCAAACGCTGACAATGGGCACCCAAGGTATGTCGGTTTATGTTGAGGTGACGCTTACCGTGTCGCTGACCATGGCCCTGGATAGGACGACGTCGACATAGACGGAGATAAGCCTGAGGGCTTCTGGCGAGAGCTGTTCCTTTTAAACCCCGATCGACCTACCCTACAGAAGATATTGGCACAGCTAGGACCCGACGACTTGATAAGCCTACAGTCCCAAACCCGACAGCTCTTCTTTCGGGCCGTGGAATGCCTGAAGAAAGCTGGTGGTGATGGCAGCGTGGCTGTCCTACACGCCCTCGAGGTGAACCCGAGTCCGACCCTTGGAAATATTTCCTAGTGATCATATTCCTGACCAGCAATCCATAGACTCTAACAACTTTCTTCTCCACGATCCTCCCCAAGAAGTATACGAACCCGAGCTCGGATATCATAGCCATATTGGCAGGCTTGGACCAGGTGGATGCGGTCTTCACCGATTTTGTAGGAGCGCTGGATGGGATAATTCGTAATGGAAAGTCAAGTAGGTTGGCAGTCTTTCCGACAGGACAGACATGTGTGCTGATCGCCGGGTCGTAGTGGAGGTTAGACAGAGAGCCGTCGAGGTTGTGTTGTCTATCGCCTCGGGCGCGTACCAGACAAGTCTCTTGACGTATTTTATCCAACGAGACCTCTTCCCTGCCATGATGAAGGTAAGCACCCCTGAACTACCGCGAATGTCCGACCGGGATTGACGTTATTTAGTTCATCCAAGAATCCGACTCGCCCTCCAGGGTCTTAGAACCGTTTATGTTGTTGGGCCTGCTAGCAAACTACAACAAATTCGAGTTCCAAAACCCTTATCAGCTGCGGCTCAATGATTTCGTCAACGAGGCTGCCATACAGAAGATCATTAGATGCGTTGGATATACCTGTCGAAGCTTGAGAGGACAATATATCGACATATTACAGGACTTACCCGAAGGGTGGTCCATTGCCAATACCCTAAATATGATCGGCCTCGGAGCTATTGCTCCTGGTGCGAAGACGCATCAGAAACCAGCATACGATCCGGAAGTGGCTAAACAGATGTTTGCAAGACTGTCAGTTGTCGTACCCATTGACCTCTAAGAATTACGACTAATTTAACTAGACCTGGTGAAGATGCCGCCGTGCTGCTGGGTACATACGACTTCAGCCATGCCAATAAGCTATTTTGTTTCAACCTTGTCGCCTTGTCTGCCGAAAAGGGCGAAGAGCAACCCATTTCTAGTTTCCTATCATTGACTTCCTACCTCCTTCAGCATGCATTCCTTTCCACCCGAGCCACGAACTATGCCCATCTTAGCCTGATGGTCTTCCGGCTACTCATTGAGGACCAACTCCTGTGCAAACGGATATGTAGTGATGAGAGCAAAGTCGCTGTTAGACTATGCCGCCAACGGCAACCATTCTTGCCGGCTGTTCGAGGAGAGCGAATCCTAGCAACGACCGTTCTAGATACCATGGTCGATGGCATCAACCACAATCTGCGCCGCAGGCTAGATGTCAGTCTTTACACTTTATGTGTCGGTATCATGCTGCGCATCATTTCGTACCTCTCACGGTCCCGAACGCGATTGCAATACCACTGGTCTGAATTGTTTCGCTCGCTTTTATCTCTCATCCGCTTCCTGACAACCTACGCGTCTGACCTTAAAGGCTTGTCGCACTTTGATTCCCTCTTGGATCTCGTTGTAAACCTCCTAGCTCTTTCACTCTCCGCGGGTGAGGCGTTTCTTCCTTCGCCAGCTGCTTATGACGATCTATTCTACAAAGTTGTAGAAAGTGGCGAAGTCTTAATAAAGTTCCGCGACACCTACAACCTGTCAAGCCGACCATCCAATTCAATAAGTACGCTCATTAGCGTGAGCACACACTACAAGACGATGCTTGACTCAGACAGCTCTAAGAGGAATCTCACCAGTACCGAGGTAGCGGACGTGATCAAACAGGGCTACGAGACGTTGAGCATCCAAGCAAAGGAAGGACTCGACGGCTGGGAGCGATACCGCGAAGCAGATGAAAGGACGCTTCTTAAGAAGATGGCACGGGCGACCGTGACTGACGTCCAGACCATCGTTCAGGCGTAGATGTTATGACTAATATCGCAGGTGGTTTCGTGGAGAACTCGAAGTGGTATTCACGAACGCAGGATAGTGCGACCTCTTACGAATCCATCAGCCAAGAAGGGAGATTGGAAGGGAGAAGGGAAGGGAAGGGAAAGGGGGGGAAACGGCGGGATATAAACAGGCGGGCTTCCGGAATGGCGCGTTAACCGAGCAGAATTAGAAGACAAAGTAGGAAAATTCTAAATCAGGGAGCGATAACCTTGGTACGGCTTGCACTCGTGATCTAGTATTCCTCGTGGCTGGATCGGCTTTCTTAATTTGGTGGAATACATTGTAGATTACCCGCTGTCCCCCCTTTCCCACCCCATGGGCGCACGACCGTCCCCACTCCGTATATTCCGTGGTTACCAATTTCGGCTGCATCATCTGCTCCGGAGCTCCGTGAAGGGGACGGGTGCCTTCGGTGTAGTCAATCAGCCGTTTCTTTCCGCTGCAATCATACTGTACCTTCAGACCTCGAAGATTTCTATCAACAAATCTACCCAGTTACTCCACAGCTATAGGCTATTACCCACATCTCCCAGCAGGAAAATAAAGAAACCTGCCTGATAGGAGTTCGGCGAAGGAATTCGGTGTCGTAAATGTAACTACGTGCTTCCGCAGGCGATCCCAGGCTGCGACGACTTCGCGCCAAGGACAACGGCTAACCCGTAAAATATCCCAGAAAATTCAGTATTTTCCAGACGCTGAAACCTTGGGGTGATAATATAGGGTAGCAGTGCTGGGGGGTTCCATCGCAGCCTGCATAGAGTAGCGATGAACTCCCAGTGTTTACGACCGTCTGGAAGGGACCACCAAAGTTAATCCGCACGCCACGCCACCAATCACGAGACAAAACTTGGGACTATAGCTTCTCCTTGTGTATAATCGATGGCTCCTATGACGTGTCTGATGGGTATGCCGTCGTCTTCGAAAAACAAATAGGTGTCCGCGAAAGAATTCTCGAGAATATGTGGCTGGTTACCTATTGACGCTTTTATATCGGGTTACAAAATGTATCAGTGGATAGGACTTTCGAATTATTAAGCCAGCTGATCTGTTTCTGTGGTGTTTCTCTGGGTGGGATCGTCTGTCGTAGCCTTTCCTCACTGGGCGCTCGATTACTATTCGTGGACCCAAGCTTCTGGTTTCCTGGATCACCATACTTTATTGCCGCCTGCGCTGACTACTTACATGTAGATAAACTATCACAGACCCGAGTACCCACGATCTTATCTACTAGAATTGTAGATGGTGACTAAATTCCACCCTTGGCGACTATCGGCAATAACGACATCACCTAAAACTGACAGAGGCCTCCATTTGCGATGACTCTTCCCTAGCATAGGGCCATAGATTGCTGCCATCTCGTCAGAGTGCTACGTTATGCCAGTCGAAGCCATGTAGGGTGTGGCATAGCCGCGCAAATATGTAGTAAATAGTTGCCTGGGCACGCAGCAGAGCCTTAACCACCGGAATTTCACGCCTTTGTGTCCTGAATATTCAACAACTCTCCTATGCCCCCCAATACCTCCCAGCACGTGGCCTATAAGAAGGTAGATACGAGAGCCCTGTCTCAGAGTCTGGGGCGAGCTCAATGTAACATTGAACCTCCTCGTTTAGCTATGACTAGGTGACGTGATGGTGTACTGGCTGTACATACGATGTGCTACATCATCCGCGGATGGTGGTGCTAAGTCGCGTGGGTTATAAAGGGACGCGGCGATAGTTTCTAACGAACTTCGTAGAGAGTCATAGATAGTCATCAACTGCATTCCAACTCGATGAATAAGCCATTCTTTAGCAGCTTCCACGAGGGATTTTCGATCTTATAACAAGGTATGTGCAGATATCCAATAACGGGGAGACATACTATGGGTATTGATGAAATCGCCTACCAGGAATCATGTGCGACTGGGAGCGAACACTCTGTTCGACATGCAACCGTGTAGTTCAAGACAAATGCATTGCCCCCTGCCCGGACGAGTACCACGCAGTATACACCGATGGTGCAAACGTGCAGATTATTTACAAAACATGCGGGCCATGCAGTCGTCCTACGCCTCCGCCATGATGTTGTTATTATGATATTTCGAGCATGAGGTCGAGGGGTGTCGTTTGGGAGTCTCTGGGTAGTAATGATGTCTGATACGCTTGTGATTCCAACCGTCTTCTAAGCAACTAAAGGTCATTGTTGGCAGACATGGTATCTTGTTGCGGTTGGTGATATTTTTTCGTAACTGGTAATAGTTTGGCATGATTCTCGGCGGTCGGTCGTATCTGGTGGTGGATTACTTTCGAGGAGTGTATTTGTCTTTCTTGCGTTTGAGCTGCCTTCCGTTTCGTCTTCCGGTTGGTCTGGTGCCTGCGCTGTTGTTATCTCTGCCTTGTTGGTATATTGTGATATCTAGGGAATTACTGCGACTCCAAATGGCGTTATCAAGCTTGCTACGAGAGATATTAGAGGACAAATGTATGTTCGCGGGCCCTAGCGCTCCTGCATGAAGAAGGATATTCGACGAGCTTTTTCACAACGAGAGAGGTCAGCTTCTCGAGAATCTCGGCGCCATGCCGGTTATGTCTATTCTGGGACCACCCTACCTTCCACCAATCTTTGATGTTGTTCGAGACAGCGACTAAGTCTGATCATCACATCCCTTCGGTCTATCGCCTATGATTCGAGGATAAGGAGTTAGGTAGAGGGGGATGTGTCTGCCCCTTTATTTCCGAGCTCACCGAGTACCTATCCAGGTACTAGAGAAACATAATATACCCCCTTACGGATTAACTTGGCAGGCGAACTACACTCCCGGGCCACTTTGCGGGGTTTGTAGCCTTGTGTTAACTAGGTGTAAATATTTACCGCTTAAGCTGCGAAACGTGCCTACTACCGTAGGGTACATGTAAGCCCGTTGTCGATCATAAGCATTGGTAGCACAAGCTTGTCAGCTCGAGTACTGAGACATTAGCGACCTCGAACCTAGTCTAGTTCAAGTATATTTGGCTTATTTATGAGGAAGACGGCAAAGTCTGGTAGGTAGGTAGATACCCAGTAGGTAATCTGCTACCCAACCTAATAAGAGTATTTTGTACGTGTCCATCTTGACCAAAATTGACCCAAGTCAACCATCATTGCAGCCTTAGCGTTATATTTAACGTAATAATAGCGATTACGACTACTCACTACAACCCAAGGCCACTAATAGACCATTCTAGACGTAATGTCAGACGTAAGTAAGAGGCGAGAGCTCACACTATAGGCTAGGACATAACTGAGAACCGATAACTTGACAACACGACAAGGATCATCAATGATAATCCCCCTTTTTGACAACTTTGTCCTTAGCTCCAGGCTAAGAAGTTACACGACAGTGAGCTGATTCCTCTCAATCAAGATATTGAGGTAGTATTATGAATTATTGCGAGACCCTTACCAACAAACGTTAGCAACACGAAATCAACATTGTACCTTTGACTCATTTTCTTATTCATAAAATTTCCGAGGCCAAATATTCATCGCGGTCTTCAAACCCTCTTCTACCGGTAAGCCCGCATGGACAGTTCGCTGATCCCCGGTACCGTTGGCGAATAGGTTCACCCAAAACACCGCGTTTCCCGCAACAGGCCTAAAGGCCAACCCCCCTTCCTCAGGGCGTCTCCAGAACTTTCGTCCCTCTCCATCAATCTTTGACGGAGCTGTCGTGTTTACCAAAGGGAACCACGTTTCACCACCCGTGCACTGGTCTTGAAGAATGGCAAAGAAGCTCGCAATACGGTTCCAGCTCTTTCCGCGCCCCAGCATCCCCTTACGCACTGGTTGTGGGCGCTCGTACCAGTCGCGGTGCCTATTAAAGCGCTGCCCCGCCGTATAACGCACGAGCTGCGGCGGGCCGATGTCGTCTCGAGATGGGTCCAACATCGTGCCGAGGAAGCCCTCGGCCCGCGCCAGCACGCACTGCACGGCCGGATTGTCTCGCGGTAGTGCCGCGGAGGATGATGTTCGATCCGACGTGCCCTGATTACGACCACTCTTATAGACCCTGGACGGGGCGAACTCGGGCTCGCCGGCTTCAAGTAGAGCGTCGATCTCGGCCGGGGCAAGAAACTTATCGATATAGATGAGAAGAGGATCGAGCGAGACGATCTCGGTTGTATAGGTATGCGGAAGACAATTAAAGAATACCGGCGTAGGTTCGACATCTCGGCCGATGATCCCCGAGATTGATGGAGACAGCGAGACAAGATACGGAGATAGCGTTGCCACGTACGGAGATGCGTATCGGTAAAAGACCGGCGCTAGCACCGCGGCCAGAGTAATAGCAAGGGCCGTGAGACCCAACGGTCGGGTTATTGGAGCCATGACGGACCACAACTTTGATGGCTTATGTGTGAAGCGGTCGCCGCTACGATGATGCAAGTTGCATCGATACGGCCGTCGACCGCAGTCTAGTTAAAGCGGTCAAACATTACAATTAAACGCAAGCTAGGTAGTTCTAATAATGTTCCGAAGCCTCCTAAGTAGGTACTAATGGTTTACGACAACATATGATTCCCCTCGACATCCTCTTCGGAGTACCTTGCTCCGAACGAATCCTCTCACAAAAGCTATTGATGCTAGCGATTGCCGGTGGCATGAGTGGTGACACTGCATTGCAGGCTGAAAAGCCTGGACTTCCTGGAATGGAAGGGTGCAACACATTAGGGGGAAGACTAAGTACAAAATTGGCTACTCGATGTGACATATCACTCCAAGCCCATACCCGAATGAAACATGTATGACAAAGTCTCTGCCTATGAGAAATGACTACCAGCATTAATCGTTGAAGGTGTCTGGAATGACGATTGTCGTAAAGATATAATTTACACCGCCCACCTAATGAAGACACCGGTATAAGTTCGCATTATCTACTGGCTACATAGTAGTTTGTCTGGTAATTGATGGGGTTTTAACGTCCCTACCATACCCTCGCTGCTCACCATATACATGAATTCCCACCGCTAACTCAATCACGGTCGACCTATATTCGGCGACAAATTTAATAGTTGCCGTTAACCGAATTAATCTTCTCGTCCTCATAACATGGTACCACCGACCCGGGATTATAAGATATCTGTCGGGACTGTAGTCACGTGGGATGGTCCGTGCGCTGGGCACGGGCCAGGCATCAGCCACCAGGCTGACACAGGCTATATCTAGCCATAGCATAGATTAGATAGTCTCTCTTTCTCCTCCTCTCTTCATCATAAAATACACATATGAATCCTCACCCTAGCTGTACAGCTTTATCCCTGCTGATCTAGCAGACCTTGTCAATCCAACAATATCCAATTCCGAGCAGCCGGTGGGAGGCATAACTTAATGCAGCTAGCCTCCAGAAATCCGACTATCCTACATGTACCTTACCGTAACCTGTGGCCTGCCATATCTCGCTCGCTCTTATGCCCAGAAATACCCAAAAATGAAACCACCAAAAATTAATGATACTCTCGATCGGGGAATTGAACCCCGGCCACCTGCGAATTTCAGTCTTTGAGACTATAGTCAAGGAGATGACAAGCAGGTATCCTAACCACTAGACGAATCGAGATGGTAATTCCACCTGGTACCTAAGGAGGTACTGAGTTCCTTGTGGGTCGATGAAAATTTCTATCGTGTAATCTTGTACATAAAGACCCAAACGGAAATAGGGGGTGGGCCATTGACTACCGCTTTACTACACTAGCTCTATGGACAAAGATTATCACGAGTATCTTATTTAGTTTATTTAAGCTAAGAGGAGTAGAAGAATACTGTAGCATAATAGCCTGCCACTTCTTGTGTATAGGTAGTACCATGCAATAGTCACTTTTTAGGACGCCTGAGCATGGGGCTTATATCATGAAGACGTCTCTCCCTCTCAAAATATTCCACGATCGATGCATATTGGTTAACATTCGCCAATGATATTTCTTGGCGGTCGTTGCGTGCCGTGGTCTTGCCGTGTTCGTGCCGTGTTTGCGGCTTTTGCGGTGGAGCCAGAATAATGGAGCTTCCGTTTGCTTGGTATCTTAGTTTCCGTCATCGCAATCACAACATTATTGAATATTGATACTAGCTGATTTAGGATCGAATCTGGTAGATACCTGCTGTAGATAGATAGCAAGGCGTCAATCGCTTGGCTTATGTGCTTATATGTAGGTAAAATTTAAGAAAAAGGGGGTAGAGTTTGCCAGGATACCTCCTAGTTCAGGCCTCACATAATGCGCTACATCATAGTAATAAGTTTACTTATGTAAGCTTGGAAGATTCCCGTAACGCGGCTCCATATCATATACTTATCTGTTACCTAAGCACATGGGCCACATGTATACCGCGGACTTGGGATCATACTCCGTTACCAGCTTTCTACATGATGGCGGATCGTAATGTAGACCCTCAACTACTTCTGCTACGTCGGCAATATTTCCAATTGTTCGAGCCAGACTTTCTCGCTTGGCCGCCTGCAAAATACCTCAAAAATGTTGACGTGCAAACATGGGTGTATAAACATCTGTTTGATCCAACCAGAACTTCAAGACTACCACCCGAGAAGTATCAGACGCAAGTCCTGAAGCAGTTTATTGCCAAAACCGAGAAAGCGATTGAGATTCGCGATGAAAATGTCAGTTCCTTGTGACAACATTCCAACCTTTACAAATTTTAGGGAGCACCCGTTAAAATGAAATAGGAGATCTCTAGTGATCTTGTGGCACGCCTCACGTATCTCACATCGAAAGGGATGCCAACAGAATTTCGTACAATGCAGGAAAAAGCATATGTAACATTCACGTGCATATCAGAGGACGGCAGTTCCAATCATAGTAATGGTGATGCACCGGAGCCTACGATAACGCTGCTCGAACATCGGCACTTCGTCTTAGGTTCTCAAATCACAGGTTTTAGAACCTGGGAGGCGGCTCTTCACCTAGGCTCATATCTGCTGACCCATTCTGGTTCACGCGAGATTTCTGGCAAGAACGTACTAGAACTTGGTATCGGGACGGGATTTCTCACTATTCTCTCAGCTAAACATCTACGTGCGAACCATGTCACAAGCACAGATGGCGACAAAGGAGTCATCGAGACTTTGCGTGAAAATCTCTCATTAAATGGCCTCGACTCCCGGAAAGTCAAACCGGAGCCTTTGACGTGGGGTCAAGATCTTAGAGGGACGTGGGTTGAAGACGATTGTGAAGCTCATCCATATGATGTTGTAGTCGGAGCTGATATTGTAAGTTTTCATCGCTCAGTCATTTCAATAAGAGCCAGAGACTAATATTCCAGACAGACCTACGAAAAGACGGCTATATTAGCCCTAGTATCAACGCTCCAGTCTCTCTTTGATATGAGACCGCAACTTAAAGTTATTATATCCAGTGTTGTTCGAAATGCCGAGACATTTCAAGCATTTCGAGATGGGTGTGGTACGTATTTGTATGTCTAGAATTGATAATGTTGAGAAACCACTCTGACGCTTGCAGCTCGGAATGGCTTCACGGTCAAAGATATAGAATTTGAACCAAAGCCTATACGTCAACAGAGGGGCCTCTTCTACGCAGCCGCAGTACCTATAAAGATCTTATCTATTACCCGCCCGAGATAGACAAGGAGGACCCCAAGAGGATTCTATAATCGATGTACAAATGGGCGGCGGTATCAAGTTCGGAACCTGGCTAACGGAGATGAAGCCGAGATTTGCAATGATATAGTCTAGCCGGCCTCTGCATCCGGATAATAGTTGGTTACAAGATGAGCTGGCACTCCACACATCGTGGGTTACCACTCTGGATGAACCGTGCCAGAGATCAAGAGACCACGGGCGACTCCGTCTGCCGCCGGGGCGTAATGGGATGTTGTTAAAGGAAAAGGGACCTAAGCAGCCTGCCTGCTTTGGCATATGACATTCACTTAGAGAGATGCGTGGACTCAAGAGAGTCTCACTTACAGAATAATTTCGATTACATATCTCACACGACATACTGTATGTAGTCTAGAGTACGAAGTCCTCACTGACATCTTCGATGCTTACGCTAAAAGACTATATATTAACGCCACGATAGTGGTCCAGAACCCGATACTCAACGAATCGATGGCACCCTGAGCGGTACGAGTCGCAGCACTAGTCCCGGGCGACGGAGATGGAGACGGGGATGGCTTACTCGGCGAAGTACCATCCTGGTCACTATCACCGCCGCCGAATATCTCCGGGAACAGCAGTGTCGAGTTCTTATCCTTAACGATACCGTTAACAATGATAGCTGTGCCGTTCAAAATAGTCTCGATCTGCTCCTCGGTGCACGTAGACGTGTCATACAGATAACACCAATGCAGCAAATCCGGGGGGTCTTCATTCTTGATGGCCCATGTATCAGCGGGGCCCTCGGTAGTGAACTCGGGATTCCCAATCAGGTCAACAGTCCCGGTGGCAATATCCTTGTTGAACAGTGCACGGTGGAACATCTTATACGCCGTCTCGGGTTGGTACGCGGGGATCTCGTGGCCGGCCTCGTACACGCGTGAGAAGGAGAAGTTGCCGTATTGCCGCACCTGGCCCCCGACGTACGTATCGTTGATGATGATATCTGTGTACCCCGCGGCGTGGAATTTCTCGGTGCCCGTGTAGTTGACGGCCAAGCTGACGGCTTCGCCGCCGATCCAGTTGCATGCGTAGTCCCGGTCGCCGTACATCATGTGCACTTTGATTCCGTTCTCTAGCAGGAAGGCGAGGTCTTCGACCCACCCTGGGCGATTGTAGTCGCCGATAGCTCTAAAGGCGTAAGAGACGGCGCTAGAGGACTGGGTGAAGTTGATAGGGACACCGAGCGCACTCTGAACGTGAGGTTGATTGAGGTACTGGTTGTAGAATGGAGCGGGGAAGGGGTTGGGGTCGACGGAGGCGTAATCGTAGTAGTTACGGCCCGAGTAGTCGAGGTAAGGACCCCGGACTCTGTTGGAGCAGAAGGTCTCGGCATCTGAACACACCTTATTGACGGTGGCGTTGATCCCGATGTTATCGGGGTCGTACTCGAGAGCTAAAGCACGGCAATCGTTGATCTGATCGCGGCACCCGCCAGGTCTCTCGAGAGCATCTACCATTTCTAGATAGATGGTCTCATTGACGGTCTCGATGCCATACGTATTGTTATAGGCAATATGCGGATAGGCAGGCCATTGGATTTGGCGATCAATGCAAGAGTTGATAAGGATGAGCGTGTCGAGATTGAGAATGTAGTTTTCGCCATCCGTGTCGTTCCACGTGCCATTCTCGATCTTCTGGTTCTGCTCTTCGAAGAAGGCGGCGAACTCGGGGCCGTATCGACCACCGTAAGACTCGGTAGCAATGCTGATCCGGGAGTCGTTGGGATGGTATCCCGGAAACTCCTGGAACCAGGTCTGAGCAAAGTGCCACAAAGCAATAGCGGCATTACGAGAGCCCTTGGCAGTGTTATTCCTGTCCTGGCTCGGATATGTGCCGAGTAGCAAAGTAGTATTTTGCTCGGGGATAGGATCCGACTCATTCAGCTTGGTGACACGCCCAGACACGAGATCAAGAGTGACATTTTGTAATGTATCGTATGAGAAACCCACCTGAGTCGGCTGGTCCAGGAATAGCATGTTGACTTAAAGCAGATCAGCGAATTTTCTTTCGATACCCGGAGGAGGCTATTTCTTCCAACTTACCGTCCGTGTTCCATGCCCAGGGGCTCAGGACGGTGGAGTTGCTGTCGGAATTAACGTAGCAAGGTCCATTCTCGGTGAAGAGTCCATACAAGGAGCTACTCCCAGGGCCACCATTCAGCCATATTGACAATGGCGCATTCTCTGGGTCATTCCGCGCCTCGAAGAACCAGAAAAATGTGTTGATGGGATATTCTTGTTCCTCCCCTAGGTCTGCTAGGGAACCTGGGGGAAGGTAAACGTAACCGGCGTAGGATTTGACACCCGGTGTCGTCTCACAGATACCGGGCTTCGAGAGAAGGTCAGGCCGAAGCGCCCAGCATTGCTGTTGGACTTGTACTCACCTCTTTGTAACTGATCTTGACGCCGTCGCCGAATTTGGATTCGAGAATGGTGACGCCTTCAGGTGTAAGTGGGAATTGAGCTCGAGTCCAGGGGACCAGCACAGAGAGGCCGAAAACCGCCTGAAGGCCAATTGACAACATGGCGAAGCAGATCCGAGAAGTGCGCCCCCTTGCGTGGGAGGTCTCGGGAAGAGTGCTAGGGTAACGCCTCGTAAAGCTATCATTGCAGGGCGGCCGAGCGCCATGCTTTTATCTATTAAATACTTCGAAATTCACCTGCATAGGACTTGGCGTGTTGACCTATTCCCCGCATTTTCGTCATTCCTAGATGATAGCATCGCATCGCTTATAACCCTGCTGGTGGGATGCTACAAGATAGGGCTACATGGTGATAGACCAGGTCCGCGTCGATCCCCGAAACGCCTTAGGACTGACTGAATGCTGATCGGTCTAACTGTAGAGGGTCGGGTGCGTCTGTATCTAGTGGACATACGAGAGCTCAGCTTTAATGAGATCCAGGAGCTGTGTCTTGCAATTCTCTCGATGATCTCTGGATCGACATGCACATCGCGTGCTGTATAAGACTTGATAGTACTGTAGTACGATTAAGGAAGGTTACAATAAGAGCAGCGGTCTATCCTGGACCTCACGAGAGCTACCCCGCTCATGGATGAAATCCAGAGGGCTGGAGTCTTGGGGAAAATGCTGGTTACCCCCACTGTCTTACATTCGGCCAAGAACGGCGAAGTTGTATTCGGGAAACACGGTCTCCAACCGAGAGAAATTACTTCACCAATACGGCATTACGTAAATCTAGGTACTCATCCAGGACATCAATTGATTACGTCCATTGATATTACCGATGCCAGTACCGGGTAGATGGGCCCATGAACTGTCTGAACCAATATAATGCCCTCGTAACCTGTAGTGAATGACTGATCTTCGTTGGTACAAGATATTCTTGAGGTTATAATTATGATAAACTTCGTATACACTAGCTCCTCTCGGATCCCTTTCGAAAGCTTGCATGAACGATGGAGCTCTTGTAAAGACCAATAGTCTATCACACAGTATAGATGGAAGTATTAAAATCGAAACCAACGAAAAGAAATCTATCCTCAATTTTCCTCGCTGGTCTCCTAGACGGCCAGGCTCCTTTAAACGGCGGTTGCCGGTTCTTCTAACGAGTTATCTCTATGCCGGCGTTTGGTGTCGCTTTTTTGCTTCTCTCTCTCTCTCTCTCTTTATGAATAGAAATATCCAATAACGCCAACCCAATGATGCAAAAATCCCGAATAGTCCCAGAGCATCTATATATCTGTGGCTGCCATACCATACACGAGCCATATACTAACACCCAGCAATCCCCTAAAATGGTTGCTTCCCTATGCCAAAATCTAGTCATCTCATTAGGCACAAACAGTGCTTTATGTTACCCTAGTTATAAATACTTGGGCAGCAAACCACAACAGACGCTCCAGCGCTATGCAACAACAAATAAAAATTGCGCGCTCGCATGCCTCTCTAAATAGCCCAGCTTCCTCTCCTGGCCCTGACACCCCAGGCCATCTCTCCTGTGCTCGTGTCGTTCAGGCCCGGATGTTGTCGTGCCCACTCGCGTATGTAGAGCTTGAGAGCGATCCACCGCGGTGGCTTCGGTTTCCTGCGTGTTCTCCTCTCATCCTCTTCGGGTGTACGCATCCGGGACTCCTCACCGCTGTCAGAATCAGACGTGGAACTGCCCAAGTTGATGCTCATCTCCATGTGTAACATGAAACCTTTGTCGACTTTGAGATTATCATCCTTACGCAGTTCTTCGATGTCGATACCGCTGATCTTGCTGAGCTCCTCGTCAAAGGCACGTGCGGTAGCGGGATACCCGAGACTGATATAATTGTAGACCTGCGTGACAAACGCATCATCAAACTCGGCGGCGATGCGTTCTTCTAGCTCTTTGCGCGCCTTTTCCTTCTTGAGTCGCTCGTCGAGTCCCGAGAGCATATGGAGACCTTTCTGCTGGCTGTGTCGGTTCGTCGGAGATACCGCCCCAGGCGAGTGTGTACCGGTTATGACGCCGCTTATGCTCATGGATGCGGTGAATGCAGCTGAGAATGGGTCCTGGGGTGTAGCCGGTTCCTGGGGGGTCATGAGAAGATTGAGACCCGGATGCGCCGTTTCAGCAGCGACATTGGCTTTAGCTGAACAATACCCACGCCACAGTCCGGTACTTCCTGTGACGTCCCGTTGTTGCTCTTCGGGTCTTTCAAGTACGCAGTATCGCTGACTGGGCTCCATACGTGTCTGTTTAGGGCTGGGACATGTTCGGAAGTGGAGGTCACCGCCAAGCATGGGCGGCGAGGCTGCTAGACGCATTTTACGCATCTGAGGGTCTTCTGGCTCATTGTTACGGAAGCCAAAGGGGATCCCGAATGGGGTCGCGCGTAAACCAGTTTCCGCGGGCAGGCGTGCCGGTGAGGGCACGCGAGGATGGGAATCTACTCGAGCTAGCAACGCCGGCGAAGATGCGCTTACCACAGGGCTTGCAGCGTCCCTGATATTTTCATCAAAGGATGCCCGAAACGCAGACGTCGTCCACAAAGGATCTGCTGGCGGGGGTGCTATGTCCATGTGATCTAACTCTTCGTCGATACTCATATTTCCCTGCCTAGTGAGGGCCAATTTCTCGGCATGAGCTCGCATTTCCTTGACAGCCCAGCCTGGATCCGATTCCTTACGGCGCGGGAGTTGAGAGGTTCCATGCCTCAACTTTTCATCCAGGGGGTCGTCGTCTTCCGAGTTATCTCTGACGACGAAATGTTCTACACCTTCGGGTCGCACACCGTTGGGAAACGCAGCCATGGCGGACTCTAGCTCACGCTGCCTGTGCGCCTCCCTCGCGGCGACGGCCAGTAGGTAGCCCGAGAATTCCTCGTCGCACGACTCCCTCCTATCACGGAGATGGTAGTGCCTACTGCTCCACGAATCACCTGCCTCGTCGTCATCTTGTTCCGGAATTCCATTGGACAGGGCTGGAGCTCCGATAGTGAGGGCGGGGGCGTCCCCATTGTCCTCATTTTCTTCAGACGACTTCTCCGATTCGGAAGACAGTATGGTATCGAGCTCGGGGGTATAGGACTGTCGCGTGCCCCTTCGGGTGTTTGGGTGTGGCTTCATTGACTGCTGTCGACGCGGGGTCAAGAAACCTTCATTATCGCTACCGGCATTTGGTACGCCAGCAACGGCGGGGCGGGGCGCGGCCTTTCGTTTTGGTTTCGGAGCATAGATATGGTTTGTGCCGGGTGTGATGTCCGTCTTGTCCACGGGCTTCGTCGCAGGACCTGGTTGGTTCGCCTTTTTAGATCTTCGCGTGGTTTCGATTAATTGTGGTGCGAACTTTCTCCTTGGCTTCTTTTGTGATGGTTCCGATTGCCTTTGTTCTTTGCTGGTTTCCTCCTCAGAAAAGGACGGTAGATGTGGGGTTGTCGGCGATGGGTCTGGAGTCAATTCGGCGGTAGGACCAACGGCATAGCGCCTATTATTGCTCACTCTATACGAGTCGAATGTGGTCTCGATTGGCACGGGGGCAAAGCGCCGCGTAGGTTTGGACGGCGCCAGCAACGGAGGCGCATCCGGCATATCAATGTCACCAACCTGAACTGAGGCATCTCTCGTGGGCCTTCTAGTTGAGTTGACGGTAGAGTCTGGAGGGGTCAATGCGAATGGCTTGGGGTCAAGTTGCTGCCTTTTATTTGAAGATTTGACCGATTCCTCTACAAGTTGCGGAGCGAATTTACGACGAGGTTTCGCTGCCGGCGGGGATTGAGGTGTCACAGAAGTGGCGGCGGCGGAGGTTGAAGCATCAAGCATCGGTTCGTCATCGCAAGATGCCATCTTGAGCTATGCTTCGGCTGGTGGCGACCACACGACGCAAATGGCAATTCAAGAACAACAGGGAACGATGCGAAATCAACAATGGAGTCATGTATCACCGATGTGTTGCAGAGGAGGCATATACGTGTAAAAAATGAATGTGGCCAAAATGAATTGGAATTGGAACTGGAAATTTAAAAATGTTACAGTTGATGATGGACTGGAGCGAAGGTAGATACTGTAGTAGTAGAATAAGAACTTAGAATATCGAAAGACGATTGTTGGCTCCGATTCATCAACTTGGAAACCCAGAGGCTAGTAATCAGTTATTAACATTGGAAACTCCCCCAAGCTGCTTTTAGCCCCGTGACGAAAGATGCCATGGATGATGGATACATCAATAGTATGGGATGGATATGGGACCAAGAAACCACGAACGACCGCACCGCTAGTTTGCATTGAAGACTCACGGTCTCCTCCGGGGCGGTGGGGGAAGTGGATCGTGAGTGGAGTTACTAAGGAAATCAGAAAGGAGCGGACTGTGGCATATTGGCCTATGGCATTATGGCATTGTGGGCATTATGGCCTGGCGGGTTCTGGAGTTGGCAGCAAGTTGCAGCAAGTGCCCAGATGGTGGCTTCGTGTTGCAGGTACATGTAGGTTGCAGCTTCGTGGCGTGGGAAGCATGGGAGGAGGGGTGGGAAAGTGTGGGAAATGGTGGGCTTCCATTTTGGGTCCAGTACCTTCAGTGCCAGCATGCCTACCTCCAGTGACTTACTTGTGGGTGTCGACATCGACCTAGAACGTTCGTTCTTACTTGCCGTTGGGAATTTGACTTACACACACACACACACAACACTTACATGGAGTTACGTCTGGTACCCTGTGGATTTCGTACTTACCCTATTATATCTTTAATATTTATTGTTATAGGAACCGCATTCTGTGAGAATGGCGTATATAGTATATGAACAGGGTAGACAAGGCAAGAGGAACTTGGGATGAATTGATACAGCTCCGACTTCGCAGCTGGGCCAAAGCTGCGACAAGATAACCCTGTCTCTTCCAAGGCTATTATCAAAGTCCAGGTTTGTTTGACGTAAGGGGCTGATAGACTTAGGTATACCTACCTCCTAGGTACCGACGTACAGACCCGGTAGAATCATCAGTATGCTTATCAGGGTATCCATACTTCTAACGAAATCAATTAGTTACATACAGTACCTAGTAGTATGTACTCACAGTGAGTGTACCCGAACTTCATATATCTTGTTGTGGTTCTGGGGTTATAACACTGAGATATTCATCCAAAGCTGCGTCCATTTTAACATGTATGATTGGTACCTATCTTGGTACTGTGCTGTACGTTTATATATGTAAGCCTGCGCATTTATGATGTGACCAGGTACCATACAACCACAAGTATCATCGTGGCTTTTCGTGCAACCCACGGGACGTAGTCGTTCAAAATGTTTCAATTACCTATATGTACATGTACATACCAAGACATAATGTACCTTACTGACCGACATTTTAAATGTGAGCATCGGAGGCACTGTCCCGTTCGGAAGCCAAAACGAGCTATTCAACGTCTTTTAAGATGTCCTACTACACAAAGAGTTTCGCTTGCGGAATAGCTGCACCTTAAAGGAACCATGCTAAGCTTCCCCGGATTTCACTATTCATGGATTATCAAAAGACAGCACATAGGATTAATCACTGGCGGGTCAGTGAGTTTCCGGGGATAATCCAATCAAAGTCCTGGCATCCCACGAGTACGTACATAAACGTCTGGCCGGCTTCCGAATTGAATGTGATAGGCTGTCCTAGCCGACGTTAACCCTTTGCTCCGGACGAAGAATCGATATCGAATAGGAGTTGCGCGTGGCGCATCCAACAATGAGAGGTCTGATGTGATGGTAAATTGTCCCTGATCTCGACTCACCCATCCGTTGACTAAGTAAGATCTTTGGGAGAGTCTAGATCACAAACCGAGGTAGATACTAAGAGGCTATCTCCCATATGTAAAACTTACATGTACCTAGGTATTTTATAAAGTTCTTATTCGCTGCTGAGAACACCATTACATGTATTTGAAGTTAGTGGGTTAGATTAACCAACATTTACTACTCCTTATTTAAATGCTTTAATCCGACTCGCCGTTTTGTATTCGGCTTATGCCATAATGGAGATTTTACCCGAAATCGTGAGGAACGCTATGCGGAGGCATACATATTCGCACGAGGTGGCTCGTTCGGTTTTTGTTGAAGTCGGATATCTCAACACGAAGTAGTTGTCGACCGGGTAGACTTGCCTTATGAGGATGATGAAGTTGAAGCTTTGGTCTGATGAACCGGACGGGTTTGATGAATTCAATGAGGACTATATAGGTACTGCGTTTGTGTCATATACTCCCTCTATGCAACCAATTGTTTGCCCCTGATACTACAATAAGGAGCAATCATACTATCAAGAATATCTCATGCACGATATTTTACTTGTCTCAATGTGGTGTTGGCCAATTCCCCCAATTTCCCCCCGGGCTTACGCCCTTAGCGAATTCTACAACAGCCATTTAAACCTCGTATGAATGCTGGCTCAGCCTTCTATTGCAGATATATGGGAAATATTCGATATTCCAGCTGGGCAACTAATAATAACTAGGCTGAATGCCAAGAGCTGGGTTTTTACTATTGCCCCGTCTGAAAACGATGTCACCGGACGTTATAAGCATAGCCGGGTCCCGACACTTTCACCGACTGTTCAAGACCTCCCTTGTGCAGCTCCGGGGTGCATAGCTCGGTGACAACGCTTTTTGCCAAGTTAGTCCGGCCTGAGGAAGGCCACACAATTAGTTGTCTGAGGAAGATTTGTAGAGTCATGTAGACCTTCATCTCTGCAATCCTCTGGGCTTGGCAATTAGGAAGCACATGAGTACCTAACATGTAGATATGCTACCATGATGCCGCACCTCGAAACCCGATTGTTATTGATGGTCGCATATCATAAGTTCTTGTTCTCACATACTATGTAGACTCTGCATACCTACACATGTACGTATATGTAAGCACCGATGTGTCAACGTGGTATAACGTATCTTTCTCAGTCGGACTCGAGGATATCTTGAGTCTGGGAGATTGCAATGAGTGCTCTGAAGCACACGCCGACCCAGGAAGAAAGTCGCACACATAGGTTCCACAGCCGAATAATCTAGACATGGATGATTCTAATCTGCAAGTGTGATGTTACATTGGTAAATGCTTTGGTCGCACAAAAGCATCTAGCATGCTTGTTGACAGGATGCAGGCACACGACGGACGTAGTGTCTGAAATGACGGCTCGTCTGGGGAGATAAGTAACGCATCACGATAGGGGCGGTTGGGGGGGTTTCGATGAGGAAGCTTCTAATACCAGGAACCAGAACAAGTACTACATTCTAATCTTACAGCGTAGGACAGACTCCATCAATACGATGTCCCTAACTTAGTTGAGCATATTTTAGGTTGGTAGCGCATCCCTAAGTAAATCCCGTCTCAGTTTGAAACTGTTTTGACCGTCATAGCTCTGAGGATACCGTACTTAAATACTTAGGTGTCGAATACGCGCCGAGGGACGAAATTGGTGCCGACCCGATATTTGCTACCGCCTTTTTTCGCAAATTCCGGATTTCTCACTCCACTTTTTAACAAGCCGCTAAACCCTTCTTAAAGATTAGATACAAGGATGCATTCAACGACAGCTTAATTTCCTCATATAATTTTTTACAGTACGAAAACACAGTCTTTGACACATTGAATACTGTATGTTTCTGTTTTAACTATATTAGGAATTTTCTTACTTTTTGATATCAAATCATAAGAGCCGCAGGAATTCGCTAACTATAAGTAGTAAAGCGGGTTTTTAAAAAGTGGAGTGGGAAATCCGGAATTTGCGAAAAAAGGCGGTACTAGAACCAGAGGCTTACATACAACTCTTTTGAGCGAGCAATCTTGGATAATTAACAGATGGCGGACTGGCCCGCCTCTTGGGCGCTACCGTGCCCGTTGATAACCTGATGGATCGGCACCCGATGGTAAGCAAATCCGTAGGGCTAGTCGTGCCAAGAGATATCAAATTCGATAGTGGCCGTCCAACGCCTTATCGGTGTTGCAGTTGACAATCTTGACGGTTGGATGCCAATCTTGTCAGCATCATGTCTTTTATTATGTGATACCCTGGTTGGTGATATTAGGCAGCTATCCGATAGCTAAAGCAGGGTTCGTCAGGAGAGCGCGAAAGGATCTCTCAGAAATGAGCTAGGAAACAGAAACCGCGAACCAAGGGGAAGTGAATTGTGTTTATGATTGCTCGACTTGCGAGCTACCAGAACTCTTATACTAAAGCACAACGTACTCAACAAAGGCGTTAAAGTATAATATGACCGCAACCTGACAATATTGTTCGATGATGGAGGCGACGAGTATCTAGATACATGCCCGGGTAGCTCCCGTAAGTCATGCCGCCTTTATCACATGTCACATGCAGGTCTCGGGACCGGTTGCACTTCTGGCCAGAAATAACAGGGCGCATTGTTATTAGCCCGTAATACAAGTAATACTTTTCCTCAAGTCGATGTCCAGTTACGTCTTGCATGCTATTGAGGAGTCGTAATAATATTTGGTTCATAATTGGAAAGCCGTATTATACACGAAGATCACCATTGGAGTAAGGAATATAGAGATATGATAGCTTATTGGCTTGGCTGGGGAGCAAGATAACCATCGAACACCATCTTCGGGGGGGAGCTATTCGAATGATGCTTGCTAAAAATCCCTGAGGATGCTTTACCTGGACGTTGAGACAGGATTTGGGTCTGCCGAAGCAGAATGTAGGGAGTTAAGCATCGCATTCTTCTACTAGCATCGTATAGCACTATCGATCGATTCTTGCGCGGAACCTCAACTTGCCCCATCACATACATGTATAATATGTAGGCGATGGAAACGTGTAGCTACCTACACCGGTAGGATTTAGATGATAGCATTGACCTAAAATCGCTGAGCTCCACTCAGTCCGCTTGCACAGACGTAGCGGGATTCAGGATGACGTATCTCCTGTCGCAGTGCATGTCTTTGAGGTCTGAAAGTTCGAAATTGGTGATAGACGGATCACGAAGCTAAGGTTGTTTCCTTAACTACCCGTGATTTGGATGAATCCTGACGTCTCTTACTGTATAGCAAAGATACTAATAACAATACCATGGCGGATTGAACAACACGACGATAGAAGTATAGATAGAGGGTTGTTTCTCGTGAGGAAGATTTTACTGAGAAGGGTGTTCTCGTACTCCTCTTGAGGTAAGGCTAGGAAAGTCGAAATAGACTGAAGTTATTCATCTGCTCTTCTCAACATAACTTAAGCGATAGGCTAATTAACCGTGGGTTGAATTAGCTGAGAAAGGAATGAATCAAAAATCAAAACCCTACCTAGGTACATACATGTATGTACATAACGAACCTATTCTTTGGACACCCCCCCTTTCCCCCCGTATCCGAATCTGAGCCGGCGTAAATGTTTGTCTCCGTTGTATTGCTCATATAGAATAGAGGAGTATTAAATTGTTGTTGGCCAGAGAAGCGATCTCTTATCAGAACATGAATACTCGGGGAGAAGATCAACAGTATTCAATGTTGGGCCTTTTTGTCTTCTCCTCCTACTATGTAGTATGTACCTACAGTACCTGTTTTTGGTCCACCGATTGCCCGCAGGCGCACGGAAGCCGAGGTGGATATACAGGTAAAACTAAACTCGACCAGCATCCGAAGCCCGCTAAGCTTGTTACATCGATCCCTGGGTGGAATAAGTCAAGGAAGCTGTACTGTAAAAGAAAGCTACTAGATATAAACTACATGGGCTCCGAATTGGCAATTGCACAAACATCCATGGATGTATATTACGAGCCTATTAAATCGAGTTAATTCAGGAACAACCAGCGAATTTATTATCTATGTACTCCATCGCCTTCCCCCCTCATGATCCATGATCCCTGCGATCTGTGTGGCATGCCGGTTCGTACAACCCGTACATCTGTACCCATCATCTGCCGCCGTTGGCTATCCGACCCGCTAAACCGTTTTTTATTCTTACGTTAATTACCATTCTGCCATTCCATCACAAAGCAAAGCCATACAAAGTCGAGAGAGACAGGCACAAGACAAGAAACCCAGGACCAGGACCAGGACCAAAAAGTCTACCATCCATACAAGGATCATGACCCGGTCTTAATCCCAGTTATCATGGAAAATTAATTGATTGATTGGAAAAAACATTATCGACTGGTGCAGCAACGGGCTGGGATTTGATTTGGTTCTCTTCTCTTTTTTTAATTTTTGGGTGTCATTACTACTATACCTTTCATCTTTTATTGTCCAGTTGGGGGCAGCTTACCGCGTCGTTCTGCTGGCCTGCTGACTTTTCCTTGCTCTGATAATGCCCATTTTTGCTATCTCTGTTGTATTGCAGCTATACCTCGTCAGACCTATGTCAGTTATCTTGGCTCCTATCCTTCTCCCACCCTACATGTAATCCTTCCTTCTACCTCCTGTATCAAGATCGAAGCTATAGTCTCTTTGCTTTTCGCATGAGCTACCTACCTACCTACCCATACCGAACGACACGCAAAGCACGACGAATTGTCTGTGTCCCGCCGTCGGCTATCGCTTCATATGATTCGCCCCCCGTAATATAACAATCGTACCCGAGTAAGCGAGCACTCTCCGTCTAGATATTTTTGGAATCGCGTAATATCGGCCCTACGACTCTCTAAACGATGCCTGTGGTATATGGGGAAGTCCCCCAGCACGATAACGACGATGACGATCGAAATGACAGCCCATCCCCTTCGGTATCGCTCTCGCCGGCACCTTCGTCGTCGCCCATGCCTTTTCTTCCCGCTGTTGAATCGACCTTCACTCCCCTTTCGATGGATAGCGACTTCTATTCGGGATTAGGTGTGGACAAGGACCGTGATGTAGCCGGAAACGATTCACGAGGTGCAGAGGGCCACAAAAAGCTTAGCAGCACGGCCACAACTGGAACGAGGGCTAGCGTCAACATCAGCGGCATGGTCCAATCGTTATCACTAGCACAAGCCACCCGCAATGATCGTAGCGAATACGGGCTTCTGTCTCCGGATACTGCTCCATCCTCCCCTTCGTCTAGCCTGCATCCATGCGATACTATCTCTAGTCCAAACCCCGACACCACAGCCGAGAAGAACCTCACTTCGAAGAATGGTGAACCCGCTCGCTCAAATTTCAAAGGAACGAGTGATACCTCGGCGGAAGAGTCGCAGGTAAAGGAGACTCCGGCTCAAAACAACCAGGATCCTCCGCGCCCTGTTATAGTCAAGCCGAAGCCCCTTGTCCGCACCGCGTCTACGAAAAGCGTCTCCCTGCGTCACCCTACCCCTGATCTGAATACCCGGACTTCCTCATATGCGACTAATATAGCTCAGTTGGAGGCTACTGCGGAAAAGCTTTCTATGACCTCGTCGATTGAAGACGCCATTCGGGATCTACACGACGAACAGAAGCGCAACGATAGTCGAAGATCATCGATACTGGCTGCAAGCATAGGCTCGATACCCGAAAATAACGAACCCGTCTCTTTTCCAGCTATAAAGCCCCTGTCCACTGCCAGTTCTATACTCGAGACGAACAGTGCCGCGCGTTACGGTGGCTACTCTCCGGCTGGCTTTGTTATGTCGCCTAATCCTTCTCTACTGTCGAATCCCACACGGCTTCGATCTGGTTCCGGTCCGCTCTCGAAACCTGAAGCTGAAGCTGTTGGTGTCATGTCGAGGCACGGCCCCGGGAAGAGTTCCGTACGGAGCGTCAAGTCCGCTTCCAAGCCGACATTGACGGATATTGCCGAGATGGAGCCTACCACATTAACGCCGGCGGCTATGGATGCAGCGGATAGATTGGCTGAGGAACCAGAAATAGATGAGACACTAAGGATACCCCAAATGGAGGATATCGACCTTACTCCTAGTGCTGAACAATATGGACAGACCGATGGCTACGATTATTGGGGTCACGCCGTTGCCGAAACGCATGAAGGGTATCGACACCATGACGACGACGACAACAGACCTCCGACCTCTGCTGGATCCACCGGTACTTATGAGCAAGCAGAGAGGGCCTTCGCAGATTTCGATGGAGCTCATTGTCCGTCCGATGTTGATCTAGAGGAGAATCTATTTATGCCGTCGTTCGCTAACGGGCCGACTACGGATATCCCGTTCCTACGACCGTTCGATCCAGATCCATCAAAAGTCGAAGAGGAGCCGGATCGTCCAAGGCCTGACGTATCCGGGCCGCTGGGACCGCCAACTGTCCGACCAAAGTCATATCTAGACCCCGAAACTGGTCAAACTATGCTCTACTACCCAGCTCGCGTGCCGTTAATGCTCAACTTGCCACAGAAGCTGTCCAAGAAGCCAAAAGCTGAAGCACGGGACGCACGCAGGTCGCAAGTATTAGGCAAGATGGCTGAGACAAATCGAAAATCCGACACCAATTGGCTGCCAGAGTACCTACCGGAGCCTTTGTTCAAGCCTCTGGAATCAGATGTTGGCTCTCCTGCCCCCGTGCGACTTGTCGCCTCTGATGTAGAGGCACAGATGCCACAACCCCAAGATAGTCCACGCGAGTCTCAATTCTTCCAACACCTCCCTGATGACCCTCGTCAGTCTCGCATGTCCGTACTTGATTCGGACAAGCGAAAGTCGAGGATGTCCAACCTGGAGGGCTTGCCGCCTCAACTTCGTGCCAGTGCCTTCTTTGACCTGCCTTCTGAGTCACCCACCGTCCAACTCAAAGATGGTTCCGCAATGGCCACTCTGGACAGTATCCTAGACGCATCCGCCAAGGCACCCGTTTCCGCTTTCACAGACCACGCCTTTGCAGGAACGCTAGGATCCGAAGTCTACGGGGTTGAGAAGAAACGTAAATCACACATGAAGAGAGCCAGCGCAGTTGATTTACTAGAACCTAAGAAGCGAGGCTCTTTCCTACACCTCCGGAAACCGAGTGCCCTTAGTCGGCATTCGTTGACGCAAGAAGAACGACGGAACACTATTTCGGAAGGAGCGAGGATGGATGAGGCTTTGAATACCGGAGGCCAACAAGATGAAGAGAGAGAGCGGTTGTCTGGTTCTATTGATGGTCAACCGGTCCCCGAAGATGTCGACGAAAGCGATGAGGAGCCGGTCTACAATGGGCCACCGACCACTTTACTGGCTGAGCTCCAGATTCGCAAGCAGCAGCAAAAGTTGCGTACCCGACCAGTCACTACCGCTTTCCCTAATGGCCTGCATTCTACGCTTCTCGAGATGGATACAGTCGCCCAGATCGAACGCGATACGCGCAAAGGCAAGAAAGTAAATCTCGCTTGGGAGGATCCAAACACGGACCTGGCCGATAACTCGGAAGACGAAGACACTCCATTAGGGCTGCTTATAGCCGCGAAGGGGCAAGGGAACGATATAGCTGCTGCCGTCGCGGAGATAAACCGTCCGCCTGGTCTTATGGAACGACGTGACATGGAAGACAACGAACCTCTGAGCCGACGACGTGATCGTCTTCAAGGGAGGGACGTTGGCCCAATGAAACGCCAAAGCATGATGACGCTTGGTCAAGGCCTCAACAATGCCAGCGGCAGCCTGAGAGCTCCTAGTCCGCAACTCCGCGTGCATACTCCCGAGGAAGAGGAAGTTGAAGGCGAAACTCTCGGGGAGCGCATGCGTCGATTGAAAGCTCGTGAACAAGGTGATAATCCCCTTCCCCAGCCTCGACCCGTTAGCTCGGCATTTTCAGCCGAACTCTTAAGTCAGTTGGGCGACGCATTTAAAGAGGATAAAGGTGACGGTAAGAGTCAAGAAAAACGAAAATCCCAACCGAAGGAGGAAGAAGAGACATTAGGTCAACGACGCCGTCGTCTACAAGCGGAACGCGAAGCCCGCGAGCGCGGGATGGCCAGTGCAATGCTTACTGGCGGTGACGCAGCAAACGCCCCAACACTCACGAAGCGGCATTCGCTCGCCGACGTACTTGGTTCACGTGGATCGAGAATCATCCTAAGCGACCCCAGGGCAGACGCGGAGAGAGCAAGACAGGAGGAAGCCGCCCGCTATCGACAAGATCAGGATCGAAAGATGGCATTGCTTCGCAGTCAAATGCCTTCTAGTCTCAGCACGCCAAACTTAAGCCAACCGGGAGGCTATATGTCTGGTCGATTTAATGATGGCAATGGGGGCGGATTCGGACACCTACGAACTAGCACGACCATGCCTGGATATGGTCAAGGGATGGAATTGCCCAGCAACATGGTAAAGCATGGAAGAACCAGCAGTGCCATGATGGGAAATGCCTATCCCTTGGGCGGCGCCATGGGGAATCAAATGCCTTACAATGCGCCAAATGGATACGGCATGCAAATGCAACCACCTGCTCAAATGGACAGGGTGGAACGATGGAGGCAGAGTATTTTACCTTGACGGAACACCTAATTCTGGGGGATAAGGCGAACCCCACGATGCCTCCAAGAAGTGGATGGAGTAAACAGGACTGTACTGTACGCGCTCTATCCCAGAAGCATCGCGTTGGCGTTTTATTACAGGACTTGGGATTTTTTTTTCTGTTCTATTTTGGATCTTGCATGAAGGGCAGCATTGGAGTTCGAAAAAGGGTATACTGGGTGCATATAAGAATACCGTGTAAACATGTAATAAGGGTGTTGTACGGAGGGGTCAGGAGCCCTGAGGCGGCGGTGGCGGGACAGCGATGCATTACTATCATACATGCATATACTATGTATACCTTTGAGTACGATACAGTTTCATCTTCGCAGGTGTTATAGGCGCGAAACAACATCGAATCGCAGAATTCCACACGCTTATTAGAATCTCACAGGGGCGATGACACACAGGTGGACGACTACCGCCGTAAAAAGTATAACAATAATGTGTTGAGATGAGAAACAACTAGACACTTTTTCATAAGAATCGCCGCTTTAGGGCATGCTGGATTCGTTGACGCCAGTACTTCTAATTTCAATGATAGAAACTTATTCAGTCAATATAATACGTAATGTATAGATGGTGTTGAGTGTATGAAATATCGTTAAGGCATGTACGTGTATGTACATTGCGGTATGTGCGCAATCCTCTCATACTTAGGCCGGGCGAACTGATGTCAAGCGCCAGGAAATGTCGCCCCGGCAATTGTCGATCTAGCTATTCTAGCAATTAAGATGAAGCGTTATACTTGGTTATGTCACTCTAGAGTGCCGTGACAGTACAGGGCCCCCTTTCCGAGTAATGCGAATGAATAACGTGCCGTATTCCCCCATTTCCCCTTTTTATAATAGGGGTCGGTGAGAAGACTGACACGATAGCAAATCTCGTGATGAAGCTAAGACACATAGAAGCGCCAGCAGTGAAAAAGACCATGCCAGCGACATTTCGGGAAAGGGTTGATTCATCCAGCCGCCGAGTCATGGTACGGTACCTCGGAGATTCCGCCAAAACAGAAGCGGAAGGATGAATGTGCTTCCTCGGCCCCGTAGGTGGCAGACAACGGGTTTTATCCGATGTCATATCCAGCCCTTTCAGCCTTACGAGTCGCCGAGGCGAGTCAAACTGAGAAAAAAAAAAAAAAAAAAAAAAAAAAGGCAACTCCGCTGTCGTCGATTCTGATTCCTGTTATCTAAACTATTTATTAGTACCTGACTTAACAACAAGGACCCCCTTAGTGAGCGAGTCATGTTTTGCCTACTACTCAGCTGTCGTGACCCTTTTGACACACACTATACAGATGAAACTGGCACTTCGGTGCCTCCGCATCTCTCATCTGATAAAAATTAGTGTGTTGTGAGAAAGATCTTAGCCCGCTCGGCCTTCGTATCGTATGCTCGGCTTAACTTATTTTCGACTAGCAAACGCTTCGTTTCACCATCAAGACCGCCGTCGTCCCTGATTTTCAGATGCCCGGATTTCGTCCGTACAATATCCATGTCCCTGCTCAGATTTGACTCAGGGTTCGGGACGTGAGCGATAAACTCTATTCCAGCTTAAATTCCGGACCAATGGCGCACAGAAGATACTCAGACTAGTGGAATGCTTAACTCAGTCGGCCACGTGGTGAGACTAGGTAGTTTAAGTCAATCCGGTCGTTGGTATGCGACGGTATGTTTTGCAGCCTTTTCTTCCCCGAAGTTATGTACGGGGTCCACTTGTAAGTAGAGACTGGTTTGACGCGGCCCGTGAGCCTTCGGACGTCAAATCGCCTTCCTAGGAGCCTTGGCTCCGCACTACTGTTAGGTCCCATCATCCGCCTTTTGGTACGTTGGACGTCTATTCAGAACAAGTAGGCTTGATAGGAAGATAGGTATGTCGGCAAGACCGTCCCTTAGCAACAACTTGTCCGTCTTGCCATCGATCGTGTAATTGCACAAGAATAGAATCGAATGCGCCCGGCCTGATCTTCTCTGGTTTCCTGTGCGCGGCTGAATCGTATCCCCGCGCGCGCACGACTGCCGTGGTGCTCACACTTCGGGGCCAACATAGCTGATGCGCTCCAGCATTCTTCAAATGTTATCCCTGGGTAGATTAAAAAACTCATCCCTTTAAGGCTAGGGGCTCTGGTAGCGTTTAAAGCAAAATATGCGCCACAGAAAGCATCCGGAGCTTGGCCTGTGCGATATAAGTACCCACGTAGGTGACAAAAGGGGGCTACTTACAACCTCCCGCTTTTTCTTACATGCCATAAAACAACTGGGCGAACATAACCACCACCAAACTCGGGTAGTCCGAAGCAGTTCGTCTCGTGCCTGGCCTTAGCCTGCGCTAAGATGAGGCTCCACGGATCCAAGCACTTTGTCGCCTCATATCCTAAAGTGCTTACCCCATATTCGACTAATGCTAATGTCAAAACTTCGATGCGAACTGATTCAATCCCTTGTAGTCCCAACAAAATGGAGTCGTTTCTCTTCTACAAGATGGGCCCTAACGGTGCCGAGGGAGAAAAACTATTCTCCCAACCCGCTCTCAGCAGGCAAATGACAGCTAGCCGTCGCCTGGAATGCTTGCCACACTCCCTACCGAAGAGTACCTCCTGTTGCGTCAGCGTTGAGGAGAAAGTATACTTCCACGTGGTATGAATTAGGTTCCTGACTCCGTCTTACCTCTCGCCGCTTCTCGAACTATGTATATAAGTGCCAAAGTCTCTCCCAGTGCCCGGACCCGATATGTCCATTCATCAGTAGTATCAGTCCCAGCACCTGGAGCAGGAAGCATTACTTGTTCATTCAGAGCTCTCGCATCACTGGAGAAAGAAGCACATCCAAACTTCCCTGCGTTGCTCGTAGAGACGATCACGACGACTAAGCCCATTCCCTAGACGAACCCATTATTCATACCTTTCTCCATTCCCACAGCCTTTTCATACTTTCACCACATAATGTTCGGGCGCTCTGCCGTCACTACCACCCTTGCGTTGGCCTCCACGGCCCTCGCCGGCTATAATCCTGGCGCTACAGACAACATCGCCGTATACTGGGGGCAGAACTCAGCCGGCGCCGCCAACACTGGGCAGGCCCAGCAGCCCCTCTCCGAGTACTGTTCTAACATCGACGTGGACATCATCCCCATCGCCTTCCTAGCCAACTTCAGCCCGTTGCAGCTCGATCTCACCAATATGGACAAGGACAACAACATCGGCAAGGAGATCACCGACTGCCAGAAAGCCGGCAAGACCATCCTGCTGTCCATCGGCGGCGCCATGTTCACCTCAGGGCCTTCGAGCCCACAGCAAGCACGGTCGCTCGCCGACCAGGTCTGGAGCATGTTCGGCCCCACTGGGAACGGCAACAACCGACCCTTCGGCGACGCCGTCGTGGACGGGTTCGACCTGGATATCGAGGCACCGCTGCAAAACATCGCGCCCTTCGCGGCGCGGCTGCGCGAGAACATCGACAAGGCGAACAGCCGGGGTGGGCAGAAGTTCTACCTGGCCGCGGCGCCGCAGTGCCCGTTCCCGGACGTGAACAACGATGCTATGCTCTCGGGCGCGGGCGCCGTCGCCTTCGACTTCGTCATGGTGCAATTCTACAACAACGCCAAGTGCGACATCCGAGTCTTCGGCAACGGCGGCAACCCTGCAGAGGCCGGCTTCAACATGAACCAGTGGGACCAGTGGGCGCGGTCGAGCAAGAACCCCAAAGTCAAGGTGTTCTTAGGAATCCCCGGCGGCCCCACCGCCGTCACGCCCTCGGAGAAGGCATCATACAAGAAGGCCGATGCGCTATCGCCCATCATCGCGTACAGCAAGCAGTTCCACAGCTTCGGCGGCGTCATGATCTGGGACATGTCGCAGGTCTGGGCCAACCAGGGATTCCTGAATTCCGTGTCCAACGACGTCAAGTGCCCACCCCCGAGCTCAAACTCTGCGCGCAGCCAGTTCAACAACGTATCCGTACGACGGGCCCACCAGCGAGATTGGAAGTAGTGAGGGAAAGTGATTTGTTCAGTTGTTCGTTGATTCGATTGTTCCATTTTGAGCTAATAGAGTACACGAATTCGAATACTTGTACGGGGGTCGACGCGGGACACGTCCGGCGACCGGCCCGGGTGACCATGGGGAAGATTGCTGAAGACTTATTTTCCTATATATACCATCATGGATCAGGGGAGAGAATACGCCAGCTATCTAGATGGTATAGTCAGAGGGAACCCATAGATACCCAATTCGCTAATTATAAGCGGGTTAAGATTTTCTTATATTTTATATATAATGTTGTTGGTAATAAAACGGGACTGAACTTACTATGCTTCCGTGCTTTGCCTTAGACCTTTCCTACATTTGATACTCTGTTAGCAAGCAGCCATAGTTCTCGAAACTTAGACCCGTCTCTTTCTATGAGTGCCCGTGGGGGACCCGTCTCAACGATACTCCCCTCCGCCATAACCACTACAGTGTCAAATCCGAGCACCATCTCCAACCGATGGCTGACCATAATGATCGTGTACCCCTTAAACTCTTCTCTTATGATATTTTGCATCGCTCTGTCTGTATCTTGGTCCACGCTTGAGCTGACCTCATCAAGAAGCAGGATCCCGCCAGTTCCCACGCTCTTCTCTCCAAATTCAGACTGCAATTGCTTGGTCCTAATCCTTCGCCTTAAAATCGCGCGCGCCAGATTGAATAGTTGCCTCTGGCCTCCTGAAAGAATGTCACCCGACATTCCAGCGTTGAGACCACCCCGATTATCGACGAAATCCCAAAGCTTCACAACTTCGAGAACCGCGCGACATTCGTCCTCTGTAGAAACGCCAAAGGGATCTAGATTAGCCCGAAAAGAGGTACCATCGGGTAAAAATACCGGGTCTTGGGGTACAGCAATTATGCGCTGGCGGAGAGTGGCGCGGTCAACTTTTTGTAGAGGAACGTCATCAATGGTAATCCTGTCGGTACACGACGCAATAGGGTCAAGCAGACGGAGGAGAAGGAGTATTGTGGAGGATTTACCACTGCTTAATGTTAGCGTTCGAGTATAAAGTATAAGGAAAGACCAAATACCTTCCGCTTCGACCGCAGATAGCGATCCTCTCGCCAGGAGCCACGGCAATATTCAAGTCTTTCAGGGCAAGATGTCGAGAGACCTCGGTACTAGTGCCATTACCGTCGCTCGATTCTTCAGAAGAGTTAGAGTTATCGTCCCTTCGTAATAATTAGCACATTTTCCCGGTTAAACGGAATGAAGCCTTACGCGTAGGACGCTGAGACACCGTTGATCAGGATTCTCCCTTTCTGAGGCCACTCCGGGAGAGGCACTATATCCTCTCCCTCTAGGTTCTCGGATCGAACTCCCTCGTTAAACCCCTTCAATCGGTTGATGGCACCAATAGACGTCTCAAGTGCGGTATACATTCGAACTATCCAAGAAAGGCTCTGGCCAAAATTCATCAACGTTACGAGACTGGCGCCGGTGAATGCTGTATTTGAACGTAGCTGCGTAGCCAAAATGACAACAACAAAGGCGAGCACCGCCACTACAATTTGAAGAGTGAAACCTAGCCAACGTTGAATCATGGCGAGAAGATACGCCGGCCGCTGAGAAACATCAAGCCGTCTGTTGTTGAGCTCGATACTATCCTGGACCCACCCAAAAGCGCGAAAAGTTGCGACGCCTTTGATCGTGTCTATAAAATGCGAGCTATGTATTATTATTAATACAATTCATAGTAAGGACCATAGGACCGAAGGACTCACTAAAGGGGGCTCTTAGCCTCAAGATCTAGGAGGCGAATCTGGCGGGATGTCCGTAGGTAGAACTTTTGAACCACATAAATAATACAAACCATGAAAGGGTAGGTGATCGCTAGAAACGGTGAGGATGTAGCTATAACCGCGGCCATTCCCAAACAAGCGAATATCTCAGTTGTGAGGTTGAGAAGCGATTGGGGGAGTTCCCCATCAATAAGCGTCATATCTTGTGAGAAGAGGTTGGTTACGACACCGGTATCGGTAGTGGTGAAGAAACTGAGCGGTGCGTTGATAACTGTCCTTAACACCTCCTTATGAAGCCTAGAGCCAGAAATCATAACCAATGTTTTGAAGCAAGCTAAGCCGATGAAAAAGAGAGACGCGAGGGTCATTATTTGGAAGAACGCGTATATGCCGATATAGTACGAGCTTGAATGGTAGGGATTGGGTGATGCCACATCCTCGGACCAGAACTTCAGCCAGATGGTAGTGAAATTGGAAGAAAAGCCCCAACAAATACCCAAACAGACAATGGCTATGGTGACTATTTTGGGAATTCGTGAGAAGTAATAGCCGTAGACGGCGGTTTCGCCCATCATTCGCCCTTTTTCTCCCGAGGTGTCGAGCTCATTAGACTTGGGCACAGGGGCTGACGGCGATTTTTTCTGGGTGGTAGGCATCTTAGTAATAGTAGCTGATTGCGCATCGCCGCTTGACTGTGTAATGGCAGCCTCTTTGATTCCTAGGCTCTGAACATAACTCTCGTTTGCCATCAGATCAGGAAATGATCCTTGCTCTACCAAGCTTCCATCTACCCCAAGAGCAATGATGTGGTCTGCAGACGGCAAATGCTTGATGGAGTGAGTGCAGAGCACGACTGTCGCATTTCTCCGGCGGAGAAGCCCATGGGCTGAGAATACCCTGCGATACACTTGCTCCTCAGTGTTGGCGTCCAGACCACTTAGAATATCATCAAACACGAGGAATCTCGAGTCGAGATATAGTGCTCTTGCGATAGACACTCGCTGCTTCTGGCCGCCGCTCAATGCTATGCCGCTGCTACCGACCTTAGTTTCGTCGCCACGCGGTAAGAGAGCCAGATCAGGTTGCAGCAGAGTGGCGTCAATGACCTCGTCGTACCGAGACTGGTCGAAAGGTGCGAAACCGATGATATTTTCTCGTATCGTCTCATTCGATAAATATGGCGTTTGGTCACAATATCCTATCTTTCCAGAGCGAGTTCCGATTATTGTCTGTCCATGCGCGATTGGAGTCTCACCCAGTAGGGCCTTACACAATGTTGATTTGCCCGATGCGATAGGTCCGACTACGATCGTAAGACGCGAACTCGGAATGTTGATATCGATATTTTTAAGACACGGCTTTCCAGCCTCCCAGCCAAAGCTCCCGTCCGAAATTTTTATAAAAGGCGCGGGTTTAGTCTCCTCGCTATCCTTGCCAGTGGCATCCCCTTCCGTGGATCCTGTCAGAGGCCTCATGGGTGACGTACGAAAATCAAGACGTGCGTCTTGTTCCAAAAACGCCTGTATTCTCCGCAAACAGGTGAAAGCAGCTAGAAGACCAGAAAATAGTTGAAAGAGGGTGGCCAGAGGGTTTGCTAACAGGAGTATATATGAGACTGATGTGAAGATGGTGGTCACGTCAAGAGTTCGGGACGCAAAGGCAAAGGTCATTACGGGCGAGATACAGAGCGGCGTGTATCCAATAACGGCAGAAAGTATCATGACCATTCGGAACTTGGCTCCGGTTTTGAGCTCATCGACACGCATACTTTGAATTGACTCCTCTATCGGAGTAGCAAGTCCAGAGATCTTGAGGTGTTTCATCTGCGCGATGACATTGGTTGTTAAACCCACCCTTTTCTGAATCTTCTCCATCCACGCCTTTTGTCGCGGGCCGGTAAACTTCGCTAGAATAGTTGTCAAAACAAGGCAACACCCAACGACGATCACAGGAGCTACTGAAGCCACACCGATCTGGCGTGACAGCAACCATCCCGCTAAACCGACTTCTATCGGACTAGCCCAGAACTCGTGAAGATGCAAGCAGCCTCGAATGACTCGTTCAACATCCGTGCTCATAAGTGTGAGAGCGGCCGAGTCGTCGGCAGCACTGATCTTGGCCTCTATCGTCTTCATGTACACGGAACTAGCGAGAGCCCCTCTGGCCATGTACATAGCTCGTTCTTGTAGGTACCAATAAAGAGCATTGGACGTTGCGATTCCAGTGTAGATCAATATCGTGGCACCGATAAGTCCATATCCCACGTTTGGAGAGGTCTCTTCCGGCGATTGCTGAAGGTAGCTTAAGAGCGAGTCAATGAGAAACGGCTGGCAGAATTGGAAGCCAGTCTGCGCAATACGTGGGCCAACGGGAAGTAAAAGCGGCACAGCCAGAGCTTTTGCCAGAGCTCCGGCAAGCCCATACTTCTGGCCGGGACGCCGTAGGGTCTCGACACGCCTGGCGAGTTTAGCCTGCAAATCCTTCGATGCCATGCTGTGATCGAGAGGATATAGGTCATCGATAGTTAGGACCTTCTTATATCCAGTCAAGAACAGTCGATTAAGCCACAAGAACGCCCCGAGGCCGAACAGGCCACTTGTTTCTTCGGGGCTATGCTCTTTTGCATCCCACCAAACCCATCTTGACTTAGATTGCGACTCGAGAACGAGTAAGAGCGCTTTGATAGACAAGGCGGCAATGAATAAGCGAGAGAAGGTTATCTCATCATATTTATTCGATGCCAAAAAGAGAGTACGACTCCGAGCGATATCTAGAAGGATGGTAAGCAACAAGTAAGTGTTTAGCAGATTCGAAGGTCGCGGTGATCGTGAGTGTTCTAGGCGAGATATCGCGATCATGCAAATAGCCGACACAAGCCCCAGCGCTGACGAAGAAACGAAGAAGGCCCTGAAGTGCTGAGACTTAAGGACGCTCAGCACAAGCAGAGATAGTTGAAGTATAGCGTAAAAACAGATCGCAATCTAGAACTCATATTAGTTAACGTCTCCTCAGAAGATACTGTCTCATACAGATTTGATGTTTCGAAAGATGGCGCCGCCGACAATGGTGGGACGACGAGTCAGATATACGGCGCGCGGTAAGCAAACGGCGATGAAGACAGCGGTCGGGATGAGAGCAAAGAATATCTTCTCAAACATAATAGTGAAGTCGAAGTCACCCCGGCATCCCTGGACCGTAGGCCCAAACGACTCGTCGTTGAGACATCCCAAGAAGTCCATCTCCAAATCAGCTTAATGAGCGCCTTAGTGAGTCATACATAAGAAGGTTCCGAACAGAAGGATATAAGAGGGCCGTAGACTCTTGAATCACCAAGGTAGGATTTCGGCTCCCGGAACCAATTGACGGAACCAATTCCTTATATTCCTATAATCTATCATGTTGAGGTTGCATTAGGTTGACAGCTTTCCACTGTGCCTATCCAGGTAAAGTATGTGCATGTATTTACCATACCACCTAGTATGATGTTACTATGTATGTATATTGTTTTCGATGGAAATGCATACATGTAGTATTGATCCATGGACGTCAACTGGTAGGTATGGGATAAGATGGGATAAGATACATCTACAATTCCATTGCTTTACCCCGACCCCGTTTCGTCTACCTGCCTGCTCCACCCCTGCTCCTGTCGCCTGTCCTTCCCAATTAGGTGTAATGTTAGCTCACTAACCTTACCCATGTAATCCACCGTCCAATGGAGACTCGGGAACAGAGTCGGAACTACCAGGTACTACTGTAACTTCAAGGTTGGGAGATACTATCTAGCGTTAATTGACCAATGATTGTGCAGTATCCATAAGATAAACCTTCTTGGCCCGCTCATTTCCTGCGACAAGAATTAATTATTATTTCTCTCGCGTTTTCCAAATCTTCAGACTCAACTAGACAGATCTCTCACTCAAAGCCTCGTAGTCCAGCGCCAGAGCTAATGGTGCTTCGTAGCTTTATCCCAAGTCTCCGTGACAATCTTCCAATACCGCCCACTATCCATTCTCATATGCGCCACATGTGGGCTATCTTCGAATACTTCTCTACGAACTGCTAATCCTCTTTTCGCGGCTTCGAACGCGTGCGCTTCCACATGCCTCCAGTCAACCATGCCATCTGCTTTACCATAAACATACGAGCGGTTCGTCTGCCTAACAAGATCTAGGTCATTGTGAACCTTGGAATTTTTGGTAAGGAAGTCCTCTCCGGAGATATATCTCAATGGATTATACCAAATCCAGAGGCAGGCGATGAGCGCGGCGATAAATGGAGCTGCGACCAGTCGAAGGAAGCCCCCCGGAAAGTTGACCATGAATACGTTATACAAGTTAGAAAATGAATACCGGCCCGGGCACGAATCATACACAGCCGTATGAAGCGGAAATGGGCGACCTGCCGATCCGAATGACTGATATATCTCCCGCATAGTAGCGGAGCCTCCATTCGAAAATATATGCTGTGCCCAACATATTAGAACACATGCGATGACTCAACTCCTACGCTCAATAGGGCTCGATACAATAAGAGGACGAGTTTTCATTCAAACATACCACAAGGATTTCGGGCTGCGTGGGAGATGCCGACAGGTCTCCAGACTCAATCTGGGATCGAAGATATGCGACAACAGGCTCGACGGCCTTCCGCGTGAGTGATGCGTATACCGATTCCTTGAAGAAGAACTTCGCCAATATGATTTTAGACATAGGATAAACGGCCTGATATTGGGTAATGTACTTGGCAATGTGTAGGTCTCGCGCATCCATCCAGGCGGCAATGAGTATGAGCTTTGGAGCCGGCGGGCTGGTTGGCTGATGTCTAACAGTCGTGTCAGGCTCGTAGAAGAATACGAAGGGCGATAGCTTCTTCATCATCGATAACGGAGTCGCCGTAGTCGCCGTAGGTTGATTCGATGCCATTTCACCGTTTCGTTAAGGAACAAAGCCGCCAAGAGACTCGAACACCGGGATTTCTTCTCGTCTCGACTCGACTTCCCACTGCTTTCTCAAGAGTGCTCACCCCTATCTCTTTATAGATCTAGACCGTTACGAGCCGCGATGGATTGGTTACCAGCTCGATACATCTCGATATATGTATTTAAATATAACAATTCTCCCTAGTTACTTGGCTAGCATACAGTATGAAGCCAAAGCCGAGGCATCGCAACAAAACAAGCCTCTAACCCCAGCATTGCCCAGGTGCCAAGACAGTCCCCCGGTGCAATGTTTGTTCCGCTCGGGGCTTATCACCGCGCATGACGGCAGTTTAAGATACCGACTAGCGACCAGCAGTATGCCACTATCTCGATATATTATTGGGCCAGGTAGCATCGGAACCTAAGGGACCTCCAACCTCCATGCAGGTACCAGAGATCAGAAATTGACAGCTCAAAAGTACTACGTAGGGGAACCGCTGATTTTATAGCTGTTCTTCCGATGATAGTTAGTAGCTCCCAGTCTTCATCAATTGTCTCTTGGTCTGATGATAGATTTCCATCCCTCCGGGTAGTTTGCCGTCGCGACAATGGCTGCTTCAACGACGGGACGATCTCAAGCCGTATTAGCCGACTTCTCGAAGAATACGGTCCCACCCCAACCCTATCACCACTCGTCTGTAATATGAAGTCATTCAGTCGAGGCAAGTGAGGTAAAGCATTCAATGTTATATCAAATTATCCAGGTAATCAGGAAACTACCGGCGATGTTGAGATCCGGGCCTCCTGACTCTCCCTAGAAGGCGCGGTGCGTTTCGTTTGTATCCAGACATGATAGACACTTCAATGCTATTACTTTAGTCCTAAGAGTCGTCTTTGGTGTTTATAATACCAGTTGACAAATGTCGAGACCGAGACCAAGGAATCACACGAGTATTCATTCTCATTACTCGTTTCGTAGCGCGGTCTTTACTCTATATTGTTAGCCTGATCCTTTGAATCCCCTTCAATACGACCTCTCTCGGACTCTTGCGCATCTATTTGGTGCTCCTCTATCTGGCCGCCTCCGTTTTACCTTATCCTAGCGCATTCCACGATGTTCGTGTCCCTGTTCCTGCGTCGGTTGTTCAGTCACTCCCGCGGCCGCGTAAAGCCACTCACTTCGGTTCCTATCAAAATGAAGGTCCAGAACCACGTTAGCCTGAGACGCCTACCTCGCAATGCTTCACTAAAGCCTCAACGCTCGACTGAAGCTTTGGCTAGTCAGGTCCAGCAAGATAACGGCGGAAATGGGTACGAAAATGTCACCCAGGCTAATCGCTTTGCTGTTCAGTATTCAGTACAGGTCGTTTTCAACGAGATTCCGATGGAGCTCCTTGTTGACTCAGGCTCACCTGATACCCGTATGCTCACTTCAATCCCTCGTTCCCTGTAACAAGCTTTGTGCGCATCGATCACGCTTCGTGGGGATCAGAGGATCTAACTTTACTTGCATGCATAGTCCCAACGGAACCGTATCTGAGGAACTCTGCAACCTTGGCCCTCCCTTCTCGGGGAATTTCACTGGGGAGTCTATACTTGATAAGCACTTTCACATCAAGTACAGAGATGGTGGCGTGGTCGGGGGGTGTAAGTAATACAGCCGGGCAAGCTCCCTCGTCTAATAATGCTAACTCTCTTGGTAGTATTAGAGTATATGGTGAGTATCGTATGGCATAGCTCAAAGGAGTGTGGTGGTGAAGGTCTTGATACTCCGGTCATCCTCATACACAAGCCAGCACTAGCCTTGAGAACCTCATACCGCGATTTGCGGCCTAATTCGGCCCGTCTATTTAGGATGTCGAACATGCAGGCATAAGAGTTCCCAGCCGAGAGATCGCACTTGCAAGGCAGGGCATATGACGCGGTAAGCTTCACTCCATGGCTGGATTTCGTCTTTTCCATCACTAAATTCATATATCTGTGAATCGGTGAGCTGAATTCATGGTTGTAACTCTACAGTGAAGGCTAATCCTTAAACTTATACAATGTCACGTTAGGCATTATTGGGCTCGCTTATCCGTCTCTATCAAGTGCATATCGGGATAACGATCTCGACGATATCGGGCAAGATTCAACTTGCGGTCCATATTCGCTCCTCTCTGCATCTATGATCACCAATGGATTGGCAGCGCCGTATTGGGCTATTGCTCGTATGCTATCTGACTATTCTTACACACGCTACTTCCCCCTTACGTCACCCCGGTGACTGCAATCCTATCATAAACCTGGGGCTCTGGGTTACGCCTAGTATGTTACCATGGCCAGGAATTCCCTCACTGGGATCCATCAGTACTGGTGGAATGCTCCCAGTGGACATTAGCAAGAACGAGCATGCCCAGACCCCTATCCTATCCTCATTGTAAGTTTACCCCTGATAGTGATATGCCGATGTTAATCCATAGAGTGACTCGTTAGGCCAAAATAATAGATACCTAAGCAAAAAAATAAATCGGTATAAGTTATGTTGGAGCGATGCTCTTTCTAAGTATCATGCTGGTAATGTAGTCACAATAGCCGGAGACCCTAAGGTACTGTGAGACCCCCGAGGCGTGATTATATTGCCTGGCTATTTAGCATAGACGAGGGAGCTTTGCTCCTATTCGTTTCAAGATAGGAGTGCTTATAGGGAGACAAAACATCTAGGGCAAGATGAAAGCGAAATAATAGGAACAATAAATTACCAGATAGCCTATGGCAAAATAAGTGTTATCGTCTTGCACTATATGTGTAGCCTTCGTCAGATATGTTGGAGGCGTTGCTACTCATGCCATATGTGGTAAACAGAGACTGTCGGAAGGCTAGACCTTGAGTCTTTGCCAAGGAGAGCTAACCCCTTTAACTTTTTCGTCTCGTACGAGATGGCTCTGCTACGTGCTCGTCTTGTCGTAGGGACATTCAAAGAAGATAAAAGACTACCGTAGTCTATTAGTTAGTAAGGTCCCCCGCGTAACAGTATAGTTGTTTCTACGGCTCTTGGCCATACATCACGGTTCAAAGTTAGATACCGCATCACTTAGCGTAGCATATCAGCATAGGTTTCACGCCTATTTTCCTTCGTTCCGTCCTGTGCGTTTATAGGTCCCATACATAAGACGTGAGTACCTATAATTATCCTTGGGCGGCTCTCCTTAAGATGACGAGGGGCATGGATGCGTTAAGCAAGAATTAACTTCTGGTGTGATAGCAATGCTCCAACACTATTCTCTGTACTCTCAACGCAGTCAATAATTTTGTCACAACCTTATCACTAAAGGTGGCCTACAGCAATGGCTGGGCGGGTACTTGGTACTGCGATGATGTCGTGATTCACTCTTCAATTCCCCTCTACGGTAATAATTCTATCAGCTAACACTCGACTCTCTAGTAATAGGATCTTCATGATTACATGTATTATTCGAAATACAGATCAGTATTGTATATTAGAAACATCATGACTAAACCCTTCTACTAGATGCTGCGTCCCGAAAGTACTGACGTCCCTGTAGTCATGAGAAGATACTTTCAGTACTACTTTTAACCTATTTATTTCTCCATCTCGTCCTTCTCCTCTCCTCTTCCTTATCCAAAGCACCGCAAACATGGCCCCCAACGCGTTGTCAAATGAGGATATCCTCCACTGCATTGGCGAACAGGTAATCATCAACCGGTACCGACGCATATTAGCATTGCTGATGCTAATCTTGATCTCCATAGGTCCGAAGTAACCAGTCTCTCTTAGACCTTTGCCTCGTAAACAAGGCGTTCAACAAGGCGTTTTCTGAATTCCTCTACCGGGAGCTATGGTTCTGCGAGGGAAACCGACAATGCCTTTTAGACAAAATAAAGTTCGAGCGGCTCCTTTTGAATCCTAGACTTGGACGTGTCAGACGTCTTTCATTTTGCATCTATCAGGATAAGGAGTCTCTGATATACAGTCCTAGAGACGCCGACCCTACCGTAGATGATGATGAGACTATTCATTACCCGAGTAAGTTATAAATAAGAAGTCCAATGAGCATACGTCCCTCGATTCGATGCTAACGATGTTAGGTGAGCTCGGTCAGTCCCCGGTAATCTGTTGCCAGTTTAACGATAACGTGGCTGATCTCCTATGCAAAATGCCTGGCCTTAAGGAGTTTACGTAGGTGCCAAATCAGTTTACCGACGTAAAGAAAGTGGTTTGCTAATACGATGAAATAGATGGTGCGGCTACCCTCCGTTTCACTCTACGCTCGCAACGCTGGAGTCTGAGTGTCAGAATTTGACACATTTAACGATTGTATACCCCACGAACCAAGAGTTGCGGCTAGGTCGAGAACTCGAATGTCATTGGGAAGAGCCTGACCTCCTGGTTGATGATAAATATCGTATCCGAACCCCGGACTCGGTGGAATGGGAACCTGTACTCGGACATTTCGGTACTCCTTGGTTGCCTAGTTTCCGGAATCTTCGACGGCTCCATCTTCACAATCTATGGGGACCTGATCTCCGCCGATGGAGGAGGATGATCCTGGCCAGGCTTCTTGAGTCACCACATCTCTTAGATCTGGGGCTTTCTCTGTCTGAGGCGACAAGGTGGTGGCATCTCCATCCCTGCCAGCATCTCCACCGGGAAAAACGCCATCCTGCACATTTCCTAAACATGCTTTGCCGAGACTACAAAGAAATAGGTGGCAAGCCTCTGGCCCTACGCTCTCTCAATCTAGGGCACTACATGTTTGTATTGCGTGAGGGTTATGCAGGACGCAATCGCCCGGTGTTTCCGGAGGAGCACGAGAATGGCGCACATCTTGACGATCTGGCCGACTTGTCGCAGCTGAAAGAACTAAGCCTCGATTTATTTGACGACCACGGCTTTAAACTGATTCCCAACTTCAACGTGGAATCGGTCTACCACCATGACGCTGACGCCTTCGACTCGGTCAACTTGGCCGGCCACGAGGGAACGAACGGTGACGAGTATTGGACCGGTGGCAAGAGAATGTGGTGGCCGACTGCACCCGGACCGCTTCTCAACCTCCAGAAGCTTTCTGTGAGGATGCCCAACACGTGGGTGGTTAGATGGGCGAAGGGTTTGGTCCACAAGGGCGCTCCCTTAACGCAGCTCCAGATAAATCAAGCAGTAGATTTACCGAAAAGGTGGCACTATGCCAGGGAGCGGCTCTATGGCAGGGAGTATATGTGCGAGACGTCTTGGATGGACCTGCTCGACTGCCGACCACGGGATCTTCTTGTCTGCGGGAGAGGGTGGCTCTGCCATCAACCAGGGAAATGGGACGCATTAATTGCTTGCAACTCAATCCAAAATCTCGCGATCGCTTCGGAGATAAAACAGAACGAACTCTTCTACGTGCTCCGTTGTATGCCCCAGCTTGAGGGACTATGGATTATGGAGAGTCTGTTTCGACCTGATGAACGACATGGTGGCTACTACGGCATCGGCACCGGAGGAGCACTGGCGGATATCCGGGATAGGATGAGAGAGTCAGCACAATTTGTCCAGCGCATAGCTTACCATGCCACAGGACTCAAGATCCTCAGACTATGCTCGTCGGCATGGCGTATCGAGCGCCGTGCATTCGAGATCTCCATGCACCCGCTAGACAGGATGGAGAATGAGACCGAGATTCCGGACTTGTTCAAAATCTCGGTTCCGTATACGTTCGACACTGCTCACGCTGCAAAGTACTGGGTCCCGGACAGACGGAGAAGCATGGCAGATGAGCTGGAATAAATAACGATTGATATCTAGACGGAATGGTACGTGTCCCCTGGCGTCTGGTGTCTCCGCACGGTCTGTACTGGAGTCCTGGGTAGGTAGGTAGCTTCATCGTTATACACATGCACACGTAGTTACATACCGAGACCATCCACGTAATAAGACTAATTATCCATACTCGACACCACAGCTGTGAGGATAGTACCTGAAAAAATAAACTGGTTTGGTACGTATTGTTTCTCCTGTATCTACGAAATAACCGTGATTACCAAGAAAGGTGTAGCCATGGAAGAGAGTAAGAGAGGAGTAGTACGTTAGCTATCATTCCATCGCCGATTGGGATGTTATTATCAGATATAATCACTATACTGGGGTTTATTACTTACACGTGTAAAATAGCAGTATGGTACAGTAGGTACATATACTGTACCATAGTACTGTATAAGTACATACTGTATAGTAAGGGAGATAAGTGAACCAGGGCGTCGGCGCAAAGGTCGTCTTGGCATCCTTGTCGACTTGCCCGGCTTTGCTTGGCTGGGATTCGCCGCTCCTTTACCACACGTGTTGAGATCTGCGCGCCACCTACCTAATATGTGATTCGTGACCGACCTCGCTCTCTTAGATAAGGCCTTCCTTATTTTCTGGTACCATTTTCTGGTCTTGCGATAATAGCTTAGCCGTTCCGTCCTTTTTCATTGCGAGACTTGTCGTTTCGAGTCGGCTCCTCTTCTCCAAGTCGCTCAAGGCGTTATGTGATCCTTCTCCCCAAAATACCCCCCACATAAATCCCGCATAGCGAGTAGATGTCGCGACGGTCAAACGGAACTGACGCTGTCGATCGGGACGACCCTTGAGGAGGATCCGGGTGCGGCATTCTTCGGACCAGGACAGGACGACCCTCTTTATCGTGACCAGATCTAACAACGAGAGCCCGAACTTCCTAAACCGTCACGATGAGGGGTGTTATTGCAGGCGGCCGACGCGGCCATGCGTGGAGCTTTTCTAAGGTAAGAAGACGCTTTTATTTTGTTTCTCGAAACCAACGCGTACAACGCCTACTCCTTCAATCATGGTCCGGCGAGGGATATTATGGCAGACCATCAAGCTTTCTACGCCGGGAAGCAGGCCCGGCGCGTGACAACAGCTTGTTGATTAATATCGTCCATGGACTGGCATGAAGATGATGGCATGGTCGCAGCGAGTAGCCTACTAGGCTATCACGGACAAATAGTCAAGTTGACTGACTCGTTGACTTTGAGGGACGTGCTCAAAGCGAGCGTCGAAGGAATATATCCACCGCCCTGATACATGAATATTCGTACCAATTATGCTACTCCTCCTGATCTGGACGGACCACTGCTGGCTGAATTCCAAGGCGTGACGCATGGTTGCACCAGCCTTTCTGGTTGATTTCCTTCGGCAATAATTGTGTCCGCTGGAGATGTCGGCAGTCGTTCCAAGCGGGACACGAAGAGAAAGCCCATCGGGAGGAGTCGGTTGCGGACAGGCGGGTTCGTGTGTCAGCTTAAGGGATAGGCAATTAATTGTCTGGGATTGATCCCGAATGGCTTATTTATCGATTCCGATGTTCAAGCACAGTGATACAAGAATTGTTCGGGCTCGTCCATCTCCACGTCGATTTACCCTACAGCATATTAGCAACAGTAATGCTACATGGAGACCCCCCTTTTTTTATATCTCTTGCTTTTTCTTGGTTGTTGTTGACGAAGGTGAAAGATAAGGGGGAAAGGACAGAAGTCAACGCGGCTTAAGGAGTTATTACAATTAAAGACTTTACAAGGGCTTTGCATTAGTCCTTGAGAGATTATGATCTTTTCTTTCTTGTTTTTGCTCATCACCTGAGACTTCAAAGTTCAGCTGGGTCAGGTTTATACCAAAGTTGGATACAGTTCCAAGTTGGTAATGGAAACCCTTAGTGGAATGGATGAGGATTTGCTAGCTGAGAGTCTAAGATCCATGGAGACTTCTTGGCTCCTCCTTTGGACCCTGCCTGCTGCCTGCCTGCTGCCGTGGCTTTCCCTTCCTGTCTTCCCGCCTCGGCCCCTTGACCCCGCTGCCCCGATAGCAAAGCGGGCCTCTCCCTTCTAATGCGGGGTGTTCCCGACTTCCAGATTTTCGTGGTTGAATTTTTTTAAGCTACCCCGGCTACCTTGTCAGACCTTGTCAGTCGCTGTGGCTTGTTCCTGAGAATCCCGGTGGCCTACCCAATAGCATCTCACGGTGACGGAATCTCGTGCATCACCGCAACTTTGCCATTTGCACTTCATGATCTTCAACGTTCCAGTTCTCCTTCTGCATGCAACACCACTATAGTACATGAAAACAAACACACTACACCACCATACACTATATCAGTCACCACCAGTCACTGTTCCAGTCATTTCTACCCAAAAAGTTGGTAGGATAGACCGAAACGGAAAAAGAAAAGAAAGGACAATTTCCTTATCCTTATTCCTAATTCCTATCGGCTCTTCTTTAGCACCTGACCAGCCAGGTTCCCATCATATCAAATCATTGGCAATCCCTTTTCCCCGACCACAAATCCTAACTCACTAACTCATTGTTCTTGGCCTCCATTTTCCCATACTCGCTTTCCCATCCTATAGCGATTGCCCTACCTTACCTGGCTTTGCCCATTGCCTCACATGCTTCCACTGTCCACACCCACGTCCTCGCTGTATCGGAAAGTTGGAAGCCATGGCACCAAAAACTAACGGCCGTGCCGTCCAGGTTGAGGACACTAAGATCTGCGTAGTCATGGTTGGCCTGCCTGCACGAGGGAAGAGCTATATTGCACAGAAAGGTATGGTACTGCACCTATAACTCGTCGATGGCACCCCGATGGTAAGACCTCACCGTACTGACATGTCTCACTCACTCTGAAGCCCAGCGTTATCTTCAATGGCTCTCGATCGATGCCAAGACCTTCAACGTCGGCAATTACCGACGTCATGACGCCCCTCAACCCTCGGCCGATTTCTTTGACATGAGTAATGCTGAGGGGGAGCGGAGACGTCGCGTAGCTGCCGAGGCCGCCATCGCCGATATGCTAGGTTGGTTCCGTCAAGGTGGCATCATCGGGATCCTAGACGCCACCAATTCGACCAAGGAGCGCCGAAAATGGGTCTACGACGTATGCACGCGCGAGGGAATCGAAGTCCTGTTCGTCGAGTCGAAATGTGACGACGAGAAGCTTATCATGGCCAACATCCGAGACGTCAAGACCACCAGCCCCGACTACAAGGGTCAGGATCCAGAGAAGGCCGCGCTGGACTTCCGTAACCGGATAAAGAACTACGAGAAGGTGTACAAGACCATCGACGCCGATGGCGACGAGAGCCAGTATACCTACCTAAAGATTATGGATGTCGGCTCCCAAGTCATTATCAATCGCATACAAGACTACCTGCAGAGTCGGGTCGTCTACTACCTCATGAACCTACATATTCGGCCGAGGTCGGTGTGGCTTTCGAGGCATGGCGAGTCGCTATACAATCTCTATGGGCGAATTGGAGGCGACGCAGACCTGTCTCAGCGAGGGCACCAATATGCTAAGAAGTTGCCTGAGCTGGTCCGCCAATCTGTCGGTGTAAGTAGGAACTTCCCGGGTCTTCCGTCGCCCGAACATCTACTATCCCATAGCTTTTGTAAGACATAGGATCTAACATAGCTCGGCAGGACGACCGACCCCTTACGGTGTGGACCTCGACTTTAAAGCGCACGATACAGACGGCCCGCTTTCTGCCCGACAACTACAACCAACTACAATGGAAAGCGCTGGACGAGCTCGATGCGGGCGTTTGCGACGGAATGACGTACCAGGAGATCAAGGACGTGTACCCGGAGGACTTCGTAGCGCGGGATGAGGACAAGTACAATTACCGCTACCGAGGCGGCGAATCATACCGCGACGTGGTTATCCGGTTGGAGCCCATTATCATGGAACTGGAGAGGTCTGAGGATATCCTCATCGTGACACACCAGGCCATACTACGCTGTATTTACGCCTACTTCATGAAAAAGGACCAGTCGCTCAGCCCCTGGATGAATGTACCTCTCCACTGCCTTATCAAGTTGACGCCGCGTGCCTACGGCACCGACGAGGAACGCTATCAAGCCGATATTCCCGCCGTCAGCACGTGGCGCGGCAAAGGCAGCACCGCCAAGCATGAAGACCCGGTTCCCGAGGCAAACCTAGGATACACCCCGACGGCGGCTGTCCACTAGAAGCCAGACACCCCATCACCGTGACGGGATACTATGCATCCAGCAAGTATACCCGCCGTTATGACATGACGAAAACGACGTGGTCGTACCCGGGTACGCTACGTAAGTAGTGTGGAGGCCAAAGGGGACAGACGGACGTGGCCATGACCATTCACTAGGTACCTAGACGATTCCGGCGGGTTGGTTCTTATAGGCGTAATACGAGAAACGAAATATACATGTAACGGTTGCTGCTGCTGCTGTCTATTTAATTTAAGCAGCCGGCTTTTGTGGATAAAAAGAAAACCGCCGCATATTAACACACAGTCATATTAATATAGAGTGGGGTGCGGGTTGGCTTTGGCTTGCATGAAACAAATCATCTGTTTTGCCGAGTGTCAGGCATCTATATCTATGCTATGGGTGCCGGCTGGATTGACTGATTGATTGACTGACTGATTGACCTTATCGATGATGATGACGGAAGAAAAGAAAATTACGCAATTGCTGTTCTTTTTAAGCGCGCTCGCTGGTTTTATATTGTCCGCGAAATACACCTCATATAAAATGAGACGTCCTACTTGATCTATAGTTGGGGTCGTACGGGCCCTCCTTCTCGAACGTCAGGAGTTATTACTATGTACTATGCGAAAGTTTACCTACCTACAGTAATACCTAATTCTAATTGAAGGGCTGAATGTTCCGGGTTGGGGTAAGACGCGGTTGCTTGAGGGACTAGACGCCAGTATGCTGAATACTACACCCAGCCCCTATCTTGACTAATGCCACTACTAGGTTACGCTATTCTTACTTCAAAGCTCTCTGCCTTTATACGCATGCACATCGCGCCGCCAACGCCCCGGATGATGAAAGGGATGTGAGCTAATATAATAAAAATATAAATTATGGGAAAATATACAACTTCCGCCGCGCGCGTGGCATTACTCTGAAGAAGACAAAAATACATCTCACTCTTTCTCACGCGTGCCATCTAACCTCCGACCATGCATGCAACTAGCTACCCCTCGTCTACTACGGCCCATCTACAGCGAAAGCAGCCTAGCAGACGTCATAAGTAGGCAGGCTAGCGCCCTGGTAGATAAAGCCGGCCTCCCACTCGGGGGCGTCGCTGGAGACGACGGTGCCGATCTGGCCGTTGGCGACGCAGAGGGCCTCGGCGTTGACGAGCTGGCTGCCGACGAAGTTGGTGTCGGTGGACAGCTGCTGGCAGAGCGCGCAGAAGAAGCCCCAGCACGTGCCGTACTGGAAGAGGAGGCAGGCGTTGGGGGCCACGATGAGGGGCGTGTCCAGCGCGAACACCTCGTCGATGATGTTGTTACAGTCGCTGTCGCTGGGCATGGGGCGCTATAGGGAGGGAATGTTAGCGGAAGGACATACCACAATGAGAGGGTATGGATGAGTGGTTTGGTTGTCGGGTCATCAAGCCATCGACAACTTAAGGCTAGGGAAAGGATAGGACTTGGCTAAGAAGGGAAAAGTATGACCAAAAGGAAGGAATACTAACCGTGTTCCTGCACTCGTAGAAGTCGTTGGCGGCGCGGGGCGTCAGGCTGGCGACGGTCTCAGGCAGCTGCTTCAGGTTCACGGTGTCGAGCTTCAACGTGGGCTCGACAACCTCACCCTTGTACGCCTCCTGCGGCCGCTGTGCTCGCTTCTGGGCGTGGTCGAACGCCGTGGAAGAGGCGACGAAGCCGGCGATAAGAGTGACGAAGAAGGTGGCCTTCATGGTGGTGGCAAATGATGCAGAAGAAGATGGAGGAGACGGGTTGCGATGAATTGCGTGATAGGGAGCGATCGACAGAGGCTGATGGTTCCTGGGGACTGGTGCAACATGTGTCCCAGCTGCGAGAAGAGATGCATACTTTTATACCTGTTCCCCCCCACGGACATTATCATCATCTTGGCTTGCAGGTCGGCGTGAGCATATGGGAATATACTCCGAGCCGTGTGGTAGCTTCGAGTCCTAGGGACCTGCCGGATGAGGTATTGGGCCTTCTCGACCTGGTGGGCAGATGATAGCTCGCGGTCTCGACCTGATCACATCCTGATCACATTTCAGCTCGTGGTCGATCTGGAGACTGGCCGTGATGCTCACGCCCCCCCATGCTCTCCCCAGGCGATGGATATGCCGGGCTTCCCAGTCTGATCCAGTCTGATCCTGCAATGACCTAAGCCTCGCAACCCCCCTAGCATCGTCCAATGATATGGGGCTTGCTCAGCAGCTTGTAAGGCGCCGAGCTCCACCTCAGCCGTCGCTATCGAGTCTTTCATGCCACACCCATGCGGAGCTCTTCCAGAGAATACTCCAGAAGGCCGCTCCAGAATGCCCGGACAGGTCCGAATCTCGGCGGTGATACGACATGATCCAAGTGATAGCTTGAGCTTACCGTGGCCCTCACAGCTACCTGTTTGAGCGGCTTCTTCGCAACGGTGTCACATCACATTGTAACGTGGTACGGATGTCTAAATCCAATGGGACTAGGACACGGAATAGAAGTACGGGGGCAAGAGGGTTGTAGTTAGGCCGCTGAGGGTAAGCTTAGCCCCTTGCCGCTAGAAGACTCGGCTGAGGCTGACGAAGAATACTAGTATATCGGCCTAAGGTACATGTATATAGGGGGCCAGAGGAAGTCTTTTTAAGGTGGAAATTTGGCATTCCCATTCAAGAGAACTTCACGAGAAAACGATACCGGTACGTTATAAACCACAATTAATCAATAGCTGCAGAGCAGCAGTAATAGGGACCTACCTGGGGCTACCCGTATGTCGGGTATGCTTCTCCACGAAAAGCAATATATTCCAAATTAGCTGACAGAGACTATTGGACCCAGCCGGATCAAGCATCAATCTATCTCACGCTGTTTATATAGTATGAATCAAGGGTTGAGCCGGTACCGAGATTCTAATATAAAATGAACCGACACTGCCGCGGCTGGGCACCCCTCAGGGTGAGTTGGAAGAGCCCAGGAAGTCGATACGAAAGGCCGCGTGAACATCTGGTATGGGGGTTGAGTCGGTTGAGTCGCGATCCAGAACGAAGGGAAGGACGTCGACTTTAGCCGTCGAATTTATCCAGTGCAACGGTATGCAGCTGCAATGCACTTCAACCATAAGCTCGCATTCGAGAAATCCAGTTAATCAAGAATGTGGCACAAGGTACCCGGTAGCCTGGAAGGATTTAGTAGGTAATATGCTCAAGAGTAGAATCCGGTATTGCTCTCATATTGCTTTTCATTTACAAGACTCCCATAATAGAAACATCATCAGCACCTCTCAAGGGTCCCCAGAAGCCCCCCAGAGGTGTGCGTGGAACAAGCGAACGGGGGGGTGTACGAGGAGTACGAGGCACGATGACAATTTTCGATTCATAATCAGCTGGACAGACAAGAAGCCAAGGCAGAAAGGGTGTGTTTGTTGAAACGTTGGGAAGCTTTGGTTACGATGACAAAGTCGGCCCTCTAATCCTATATATAGGCGTCGGTAGACAGAATCGTCGGCGACTCGCGTATACAAAAGGCTCTTTTCACAGATTAAAATATAATTAGAGTCCCACAGGTAGTATGAATGTCTTTTAGATAGAGATTATGAAGATAATTTAATTTGAGATGAATGCTCATTTGCTTGAGAAGAGGCATCTTGGGAGTTGGGTGGTTGAGAAGTGAGAGGTTGTGGAATGGCTTCGATTGGTCGATTGAGATGACTTTGGAAGGAGTTCGTGCACAGACCACCCGGACACTGGTTAAATGGCTGGCCCACTTATATTTGATCAATTGATTGATCTTATCAAATCTTTTGCTTATCCTATCCTATCGATAAGCAAAAAATTCCATGAACTTTGAACTTTAGCCAAAGACCGTAAAAAGATACAGCCCACTTTCAAAGGTTCATCTTCCAATTCCAACACTGTCTATCACAACCTATACCTATACCAGACAAGATGGATTCGGCAAAGTACAGCAAGAAGAGAAAGTTCAAGGATGCCAATGGCGTCAAAAATGCCGAGAAGAAATCAAAGACCCTCCCCGCTAAGGCCTCCAAGCAAAAGAAGCTGAAGCGAGCCGAACCTGAAATCGCAGCGGCATCGAGCGACGATTCCGAGGTCGAAGATGATATTGAGGAGCAGGAGCCAGATAGCCGAGAAGAAGATGATGTTCAAAATGAGGAAGATGTCGAGGAAGATGCTGAGGAAACCTCTGAATTAAATAAGAGGGTGGAAGCGGCCAACGCCGAAGATGAAGACGCTGGCCAAAATACTCAGAATACCGATCTACCTACAGAGAACGCGATATCTTCCATGCAGACTGCGATCGGTTCCGACGCCCAGAATTTCGCCGACCTAAACTTATCGGAGAAGACCACCAAGGCTATCAAGGAGGATATGGGCTTCGAGAAGATGACCACGATACAACGGAAAGCTATCCCGCCGTTACTTGCTGGTCGCGATGTGCTGGGTGCGGCGAAGACTGGTAGCGGAAAGACTCTGGCTTTCTTGATTCCTGCCGTTGAAATGTTGAGCGCGCTCCGATTCAAGCCGCGAAACGGAACCGGAGTCATCGTGGTCTCTCCCACTAGGGAGTTGGCGCTACAGATTTTTGGCGTCGCTCGCGAACTCATGGCGCATCACTCTCAGACGTACGGAATCGTCATAGGAGGAGCGAACCGTAGGGCCGAAGCCGAAAAATTATCTAAGGGTGTGAACCTCATCATCGCGACGCCGGGGAGACTTTTGGATCATTTGCAAAACACCCCCTTCGTCTTCAAGAACTTGAAGTCTCTAATTATCGACGAGGCCGACCGAATATTGGAGATAGGTTTCGAAGATGAAATGCGCCAGATCATCAAGATCCTACCTAATGAGGGCAGACAGACTATGCTTTTCTCCGCGACACAAACGACCAAGGTCGAAGATCTTGCCAGAATTTCTCTTCGGCCGGGACCCCTTTACATCAACGTCGACGAAGAAAGTACAAGCTCTACTGTTGCGGGACTCGAACAAGGCTACGTGACCTGCGAGGCTGATAAGCGATTCCTACTCCTTTTCTCCTTCTTGAAGCGAAACTTGAAGAAGAAGGTCATTGTCTTCTTCTCTAGCTGTGCTAGTGTCAACTACTACGCTGAGCTTTTGAATTATATTGATCTGTAAGTTGCCCGTCTCTAAGCCATTTTAATTAATGTTCCTAACAGCATTCAGACCTTGTTTGTCCCTGCACGGAAAACAGAAGCAGCAAAAGCGTACGAACACCTTCTTCGAGTACTGTAATGCCAAGACCGGTATCCTTCTATGTACCGACGTTGCTGCTCGTGGTTTAGATGTGAGTATTTACGATAGAACTTTCCAATCATGCAACTGCTAACCATAGAACAGATCCCGGCAGTTGATTATATTGTGCAATTTGATCCCCCTGATGACCCGCGCGACTACATTCACCGAGTTGGTCGAACAGCGCGTGGCGCAAATTCCAAGGGCCGAAGTCTGCTCTTCTTGCAGCCACACGAACTCGGCTTCTTATCACACCTGAAAGAAGCTCGCGTTCCTGTGCTTGAGTATGAGTTCCCGGCAAAGAAGATTCTCAATGTCTCTTCGCAACTAGAGAAACTCATCTCGCAAAATTACTACCTCAACCAGAGCGCTAAGGATGGTTACCGATCATATCTACACGCCTACGCCAGTCATAGCTTGCGTTCGGTATTTGACATCCATAAGTTGGACTTAGCAAAGGTCGCCAAGAGTTTCGGCTTCTCCACACCTCCCCGAGTCGACATCACGTTAGGCGCAAGCATGAGCAGGGATAAAAAGATGCAAGGAAGAAGGGGGTACGGAAGTCAGCCAAGGCAAGGCCAAAAGTTCAAGAAGCGATAATCTAAACCAGGCATTCATCAGTCGCGGAGTTAGGGTTGCATTGTTAGTGATATACCAGCTTCTGTGTTGCTTAGGTCTTCTACGTGGAAATGGATGCTACATTCATAAATCGTGTAAATAAAAGTCGGAATCGTAGCATCATGAATGCGACAGTCGAGCTACTTAGTGAATCGTATATCCGCCATCCACCACCAACGCGTGGCCCTGGATAAAAGAGGCTTGATTTGAACACAGGAACAGGATAGCATCGGCTACTTCCTCCGGCTTCCCCATCCGTCGCATAGGCGCCATGTTTACCACGGGCTTCACTCTTTCGATAATTTCCGGCGATCCTGTTGTCAGCGGCGTCTCGATCACCCCGGGACAGACGCAGTTCACCCGTATCCTGTCCGCCGAGTAGTCGATGGCGTCAGCCCTCGTCATGTTTATAACAGCAGCCTTGGATGCGCAATATGGCCCTTTTTATTCATCGGCCGCCAAATTAGCCTCAGCTTCTATAGGTGAGTTTGTTTATATTTCCACCGTATTCGCTTACCTGCACCTGGTACTGCTACTATGCCTAGATTGCTCGCAATATGCACCACAGCGCCGCGCTGTCCCGGGTGCGCACCCAGCGGCTCCTGTCCTAGCATCTGGCGCAGCGCGGCCCGCGACGTCAACCACGCTCCCTTCCAGTTTGTATTGCCGATGCGCTCGAGCTCAGCCACCGACGTCTCGTGCGAGCGTGCCGGTTCTGGGCTTGTCACACCCGCGCAAGTGACGACATAGTCGATACGTCCGAACGCGGTGGCCACGTCTGCGGCGAAAGACGTTATGAACGACTCGTCACTTACGTCGCCCTCACGTGTGAAAACTTCCGCTTGTGGGTTGATAGATAGAATGGCGTCGCGGGTGGACGCGAGAGGCTTCAGGTCCGCGATGGCGAGTTTGGTGCATCCGGAACGTGTGAAGGCTCGGGCAACGGCTGCGCCGATGCCTGCTCAAGTCGGAGATAAGTTAGTGAGAATATCGTGATAAGGTACGGCCAGATAGGTAATGCTTCCGAGGAAGGGCAATGTGAGTGAGATGAGGTGGAAGGAGTGAGTAGAGTGAGTACCTGTGCCGGCTGCCCCTGTGATGAGGAGCACACCGGGAAGATTGAATACTGCAGATGTCATATTCAAATGCTCTTCACATTTGGATCAAATACGGGGTCGTCGGTCTGATTTGTCTCCTACGGCTTAGAATACAGAGGAGGCACCGGGATGTCGGGGTATCCTGTAGTAGAACTACGAGGAAGCTCTGGTCTGATTGAGGACGTAGACTCCTATATTAATGTTATATGACATTTTATTTTCTTTGCTTCATCCAAAAACTGTGTCCCTGCCCAAAGTGAGGAGACTCAAATCACTTGAGAGGAACGTCGGACTCGTTCTAATTACTACCTGGAATGTCAAGTTCAACTGCTTGCTTGAATACATTGATGTATACGTTTCTCAGTAAAGCACATGGTACTCTGTAAGGCATATCCAAATCCAAAAGTACTTGACCACTATAGTGGTATAGGGGTATGTAGAGTGTGGAAAATTCCCATAGAAAACTTCACAAAGAGTACTTGTACCTCAACAGCACTTGGATTCATATTTCTTTGGCTGCAGGTACAATCCCCTTCCGAAACAAGCTACGATGCGAACATTGAAGTCTGACTGTGTCATGGTAACAGAAAAGAGTCAACCTATGGTCACTTGTCACCCAGAGTTAGCCGAGCTATATTAAGGTCATATCAATTTTTCCATAGCTCCTATCAGCTCTGTGAGAGGAACACCGCATCTCCCACTTGACCCTTGTCTCCTCAACATGTTACCGTAGGTGGAACTCAGAATTATGCGCATACACACGTAGATCATGATGAAGAAACCCCGCCGACACTTGCTCGCGGCCGATAGCCCGATACCTGTATTTCATTTGGACTTGTTCTCCAATGAAGACGGTAAGTCATAGGTAACGCATCATGGCTCTCGGGATACCATAACGATGTAGATATGTGGGATACAATAAGTAATCTGCTTTGTCGAAGTAGAAGCATAGAAGACCCAATGATGGCTTAGATCAAGTCAATCGACGAGAATGTTAAGCTCGGCCTTTACTCTTGGCATTGTTACAATACCGTGCCTTACTGGAAACAATCGGGCATCTTCTACGGGAGCTAGCATTGAAAGCTGAAGCTAAATCGTGTCTTAATTATAGACTACTCTATATGATACGCCTAGGCTAGCTAAACAAGTAAGATGGAAAAACATGGACTACATAATTTACAACGTCAACCGGTACTTGTATAGAATGCTTAAATCGGTGGGAATCGGTGGAGCGCGGGTATTTAAGTGTATGTACATTATAACACCGTTCATAATAGCCGGACACCGACTACCTACTTCCACTCCTTCTAGAAATATTCTTGGAGTGGTATTATAACTATTTTTTCGAAAGAATATCTTCGTGAAGCTTCATCCCAACCCCCCAAAACACCCATCAATATCGGACTCGTTCAAAATGGGTGTAACAATGATGATCGGTTACCCCAAAGACGCCAACTTCAACACCGAGTACTATCTTAAACACCACTATCCTGCAGTGACTCCCCTGTGGAAGCCCTTCGGCATGGGTATCACCCGCGTCATGGCCCCGACGGACGCAAAGAGCCCGTACGCTATGCTGATCGAAATCGAATGGCCGGACATGGCATCGTTCCAGCGGGCACAAGCCGAGACGCCAGCCGAAACAAGTAAGACATACATGGAAGATATGAAGAACTTCACCGATAAGGAACCTGTGGTCTGGTTCATGGAGAACAAGAATGGGGAGTCCTGAATTGGTGCGGAAAAGGGCCGAGATAGGTTCACGCGCGTACGGGAATGGTACCGGCCAGACGTCTGTACGGCATAACTCTCTACAACTGCCTACTTACGGACAATCTAAATATGATAGCCGTCCAATGATAGAAACCATCACGAAAACTCACACGCAGCATCGGATTATTGTGAAACGTCCTATTATATTAAGCCCGAGGGATTACACCAAGTCTACGTCTCACTTAGTGGCACAAGATTGGCAGAACTCTGCGACCTGCACTCCCCAAGCTTCCTCCTTCTCGATGCCCGTGCTAAGTCCCAGCTGGGGGCTAATATGGTTATGCCCCTCTAACACATCGTAGCTGATCTCGGCGCCTTTCCATTCTTCCTTAAATTCCTTGGACGAGTCGTATATGAGTTCGGGGTCCAGCTCGCTGACAAGAATGTTGACCTTGACACCGGGCAGCGTCGGTTCGGCGCCCTTCTTCTTTTCCCTTTGAAGTACACCCATAGACGAATTCTCGAAGATCTTACCATCGCCCAAGTACGCTCGCAAGATTACGTTGTCCTCTTTGCCCCAGTGGAACGGCGTCCCGAGCAAGATGACGCCCCTCAGTAGTACACCCGCGCCTTTCCGCTCTTCAGCCAGGACCGCCTCTCTGGCCTCCTTGAATTCCGGGGCTAGGAGATACGTCGTGACATGAATGCCGCCAGCCGAGTTTCCCAGCAGGAACAAGTCGATAGACTCATAGCCTTCCTGCTTCGACAATTCCTTTGCAATCCACTCGACGACCAACTTGACATCCTCGCCGCCAGACGGGTACTTAGCGCCGTGGGAGATGAGACGATAGTCCGGGACGACGACGGTAAACCCGAAGCGCGAGGCGAAGAAGTGGCCGACGTTCCGGAATACCAAGCTATGCGCATACTCTTCGTTGATCTTGTTGCCGCCGACGAAGCCACCGCCGTAGAAGAAGACGAACACGGGCTTGGCGCGGAACGGAGCGGCCGGCGCCTTATCCTTGTCGGGGTAGTAGATATCCAGCTGGTGCCGGGAAGTGAAGCCGTATTGGTGCGTTTCACGCCGCGTCGACCTGATCTCGCTTTCCTTCGCGATAAGGGACTGCGCGTAAGCGGCGAACGTGGGGAGCAGCACGTCGTCGATACCGCGTCCGAGGGATCGCAGCTTGTCCATTGCGTAGATAAAAGGATTATTCTGAGACCAGATATTTCCGATTCCTGACAAGTCACTAAACAGGAACCGTTAAGAAAATTCTCACGACGATGGTCCCCTTAGGATTTCACTTGACAGATGGCGTCGATCTCCCTCGCATTGCGTACCGTTGCATCGGGAGGATTGCGATGCGGGGAACCAACATGCGACCCATATACTCGGCATTCCCATCTCTAACCCCCATTAATCTGGCGAGATTGGGTGGTAGGATTTGCCGTACGAGAGCTGTCGGCATTTCTACCTTAGGGACTTATTCTGCACTCTGTAAGGCTAGATTGGCCTACTGTCATTGGACATCACTGGGCTATTACCATCGGAATCTTGCCATTGGACCAAATTATGGTGGTTATTAGACTACCTCGGCCCCCTTTTCTTTAGGAGGATTAGCACGATCCCTTAAAACAAGGGCGTACTAACATATTTCACACTTGACGATGGGCGACTAGATCCACATATTAGTCCAGAAAAGGGGCCGCTAAAGAAGAAGAAATGTAGGCAATTTTATACTAATTACTAACACCACTACAATTTTTGACCGGCGGTACCGGGTATGGTATTAGCCACAGCAGCAGAGCCAAGCGCCGCTATGGGAGGATACGGCAGTGCGCTGGATATGAGCGTCCCCGCTGGGACCGAGTTCCTCGAGCCCCCTAGATCAACGTCGTCGAGGACAGCGTAACCGGTTTCTTTAGAGTCGGCAAAGAAGACGGCATTCTGGGAGCTATTCCTGAAAGCGGAGCTCTGAATAAGGACTTGGGCGCCCATCCTGCAACAATTGGAGTCAATAACTACTTCTTCACTAGGGCTCTAAGTATGTCTCGGGAGTAATAACTCTTTAGTCAGTGTGGCTTGAGACGTCTTATGCCCGTCAGGAAAAGGAGAAAAGAACTCGATTTTACACACCGACAGTTAACGCCACTAGAGATTAACGAGTCCCAGAACGTGTTGATGATATGCACCGTTCCAAAACGGATGAGAGGCGCGCGACTGTATGTCATATGGAAATGGTTACCGGCATATGTGACATGGAGAGACCCATTATCTTCCTGAGCGTTATTGTCCGAGTGCCCGATAAGCGACGCTTTCCAGTGATCATGGAAATACGTGTTGGAGACGGTGATCCATTCGGCTCCGTGCGAGATGTCGACGAGACCGTCGTAATCGTCTTTGCCGCGGTTCAGGTCTCCCGACAAGTCGCAGTGGTCGACCCAGATATTCGAGGACCCATCGATACCGATAGCATCGCCGTTCTTAGCCTCGACTTTTGAGATCTTCATGTTACGGATGATCACGTTGCTTGCTCTACGGATGTAGAAACCAACGCCAGTGAGCGAGCTGCCGGCCTCTCCGTAGATGGTTTTGTTCGAAGCGACGCGTACTTTGGCCGAGCCTGAGATCGCGCCGGACACGATGATGGTGAGTGGCCCAACTTGTCCAGCCGCATCGATTAAAGTGTCGACATTGGTAACAGTAACCGTCTCGCCCGCGGCACCACCTGTTGTTCCGCCGTTCTGGGTACAGTACCCAATAGAGCAAGCGTCTCCTGCTTGTTGGCGCGCAATCTCGCTGCGGCTACCCGATGCGTTATGCGGGGAAGCGACAGCGAAGGCCGCTAGTAATGCGATGACTATATGCTTCATCTTGTTGGGATGGGTGAAGTGGCAGGAGGAAACTGATTAAAAGCGACTTTTGGAGAAATGGTGTCGGATGATCACGCTCCCTAAGTTATTCCTATTGAGAAAAATGGTCTTCTAGTAGGTTTTATATGAGATCTACATTTCTTCACGCACATACGTCCTCAGGACAAGGGGACTTAATATGAGGGGCCATTATCATGTGAATGTCCTCATGAACCTGACACCCCTAGAGGTGAACTCGGTCCGAAAGTTCGCAAAATAAAATATAATAGCTACAGATGCAAGGTGTTGATTTTGGAAAGCTTATATGTTCTTGGTGGAAATTGACGTTCCAGATAAATTATTGTTGGTAGCCGTCCGAATGAAAGGACATGGTCATGATACGAAAACGTAATGAGATCGCCGCAACTGGGTATGGACGGCTGGTAAAATATGAATTAGTATACACCCACCTATTGCGCACAACCTGGTTGAGGTTGAATCCGGTGGGCGTTGACGACCCTAGGATAATATGCCGTCTTATTATACCTGTACTTCCTCTTAGTCATAACTAATGAAGCCACCTTCTTCTACTCAATAGTCTCAACCGCTTTTTCGACGGCACATATGACTTTCGCCATAGTTCATAGTGTATAATCGATAGAGTGCTTAGGTCACAATGTACAAGTTAGTTGTTACGATATCCTTGGGGATCAGACTGGGAGGTATTTAGGGAATGGTCTCATGTAGGCGGTTACGCATATGGTATTATAGCGCGGAGATCCCGGTCGTCACTGTCTGAATTCATCCATTACCACCTTAACGTATATATGGTGAGGACTGCCCTCAATTGGTGGCATAATGGTGAACTAGAAGTCTTATGTCGTATGAATCAACAATATATTTGAACCAGTAGAACTCCTATACTCCGCTAGCGATACATCATCCTACACGACAACGACCCCCTGAATGTTTCATTACCAGCCCTTTACGGTATAATACTACTTCAGGTTCTTGTTTCGCCGCCAGGGCCGGATACCCATCTAGAATTGTAGAATCAGATTAGAGGTTCGTGGAAGTAAATATGCCGTCAATAGGGGCACCTACCGTCTCCACATTCGACCGATGAATCCTTGATTGTATTGGTCTTCTATGCTCGCACGTCTCTTGAGAGACTCTTGATCTATCGACCTCTTTTGCAAGTATAGATTATCGAAGTTGGGACCAGAAAACTAGACAATAATGACATGTTAGTCTCGAGCCCCTTGGCGTTCGAGAGGTTACATAAAGGCGACTCACGGAACTGGAAGTCGAGGTTCCGGCACCCTGATGACCGGCCTTTCCGCCCTCAGATCGCGCGTTGCCCCAATTGCTCATTATTGATGATTGTCTATGTGTGGCTTCTTTATTTCCTTAACGTGGTATAATAGCTGAGTGAAATTTACTGAGTATAGAATCTCCGTGGAGAGAGAGAGCATATGAGTATGATTATATGAGAGTCGAGAGAAAGCCCAAAGCCCTTAACGCTGCGATGATTCAGCAATTCACCGAGTACCATTGGCTAGATATCAATGAATGATGACCACTGACGCACTCGGTACGGACAACGGAATGCTTGGCTTCAGTGTGACGAAGTGGTGAAGTCACCAGTTCATAGGAACACCAACCAGGTTATCCAAACTCAGGGAACCTGAGTCAAGCTCCCCACAACTAAGTCTAACCATAATGATGGGAATAGAGGCTCAAAGGATTGCGACAAAGACTGATAACCTCAAGTCTAGCGTGACCACATCTGATGCGAATGGACAAAGAGGACACCAAATCTTATATCCACATACATTAGCTTATTATACTTAGCCTCCTATCTATATTGCTGTACCCGAATCGCTGCATATTGATGTAGGCCAAATCATACCCGTGACCTTGTAGAACGGTTGTACGATAACGGGCAATTATGTAATGTGGGTATTGCTGGTCGCCTACTTTGAAGGAGGCTCTCGTTTGGTCTCCCCGACTTAGCGCTGGGGGGGATTAAACAATAACGGCGAGCTTTGAATAGACGTCCTGGACTCTACGCCAGCTACCTGGATATAACTTAGCCAACCGTCAAGACCGGTCATCCCCCACAAGCCTCCTTCACCAGCGCCCAACACTTCCGCATCCCAGTACCCATAGATTCGGCGTCCAGAGCCTCCACATCGCACCATCGGCTCCGTGCCCCTTCATCACCTTCCTCGTCACCCTCGTTGTCGAGTTCGAAAAGATGAACATGCATCGTGAGCTTAAGATGCGAGAACAACCAAGGCACATGTCCCAGTGAGCGGACATGCTTCACTCTTTTCTCTCGCATACCATGAGCGATGCCCTTAACAAACTTCTCCGCATCCTTCATGCGCGTTTTCGGTGTGCTGTTTTGAGGGTCGTCTAGGATGTAACTCGGTAGCTCCCATAACCCGGCTAGTAGCCCCTTTTCGGGCCGGCGATGGATTAGGAATCGGCCGTCATTGCGGCGGATGGCGCAGACTAGGGTTTCCTCCTCGCGCACTGCTTTCTTGACCGCGCGGACGGGAAACTTTCGCGCGTGATTCGTTATCGTGTCTGCCGCTTTCGTACATAGAGTAGATGACGATGATGGCGGCGTTGGGGTAGGATTAGTCGTCTTTTCCGATTTGGAAATGGTGTTCTTGGTGAATGCAAAGGATTGCAATGTCGCTTGCATCCGTGACCTAGATTTCTGTGGCTTGGGCGTCTCTTCTAGATCCGCGCTCTGAGCGCCTTGCCCCTCGTCGTCGTCGTCTTCTGCGAATTCCTCGAATGATTTGCATAGTGTACATGCGTCTTCGATATCAGTGATAATGTTATGTGATATCGTAGGCTTAGCGGCCAAGCCCCTCTTCGCAGCGAGTTGTAGGCCCTCGGTGTAAGCGCGACAGCTCGCGGCGACGGGGCAAGAAGCGCAGTTGGGCTTCGGCGTGCATATGGTGCTCCCAAGTTCCATGAGTGCCTGTCCCCATCGGCCTGGCCTATCACTTGCTGGCCGTTCTTCCTCTTCTCCCCCTTCAGTATCGGGGGCCACATCTACGTCGTCTCCTGCGCCATCTCGTGCAACTGCCTTAACTAGGCGATCAGCCGCAGCCCACAACACATCAATAACAGCCTTATCCGTCTTTACATCGCCAAAGATTCCCAGCTGTCGACTCAGCACCCTCAACACATTTCCATCGACCATAGGCGCCGCCCTCCCAAACACGATCGCCGAAATCGCACCGGCGGTATACCTCCCGACGCCCGGAACCTTCTTCACCAACTCCTCCACATCCCTTGGCAACAACCCCTTCAACTCGGGATCCCCACACACGATCTTCGCCGCCTCATGGATCCGCGTGGCGCGACTATAATACCCCAGCCCACGCCACGCAGCCAGCACCTCATCCGGCTCCGCCTTCGCGAGATCGTGAATCGTCGGCCACCGCGCCATCCACCGCTCCCAGTAGTCGATGACGGCCGCGACGCGCGTCTGCTGCAGCATGATCTCGCTGATCCAGACCTCGTAGGCGCGGCGCTCGAGCATTTCCCTAACACTTCCGCCCAGCTTCTCGTTGTGCAGAGCGGGGTCTATCCAGGCCTTGCGCCACGGCATGCCGCGGACTTTGCTCACGCCGTCGAACCAAGCCAGCAACGCCGCGCGTCCTTGCCGGCTGTCAAGAAGCAGCGGACGGTGGTAGCCCAATCCATGAGCGCGGCTAGGGAAGCTAATAATATTACACGCTGACGCCGTGGCGCCGTCCGGCTTGGCGAAGAGGCGCGCGTGGAGCTGCTCGTTCGCATTTCCACTTCCGGTCTTCTTTCCAGAACGCGCCGCTACCTTTCGCCGCTTGACGGGCAGCTCGTTCTCGGCGTCATCGTCTTCTTCGTCGACATAGGCCTTCGCATCAGAATCCGACGCGTCGGGTTTTGACCGCGCCGGCCTTTTCTTAGTCCCTGTCGTTGCCCTCCGGGGCTTTTTAGCGGGCGGCATGTTTTCATTTTGTTCAAAATACAGCGATTCCGTCCTAACAATTCCATTTGACGATGTCGACACGGATTGCCGCGTGATGCGGGATGAGCGGCGCATACTGCTAAAAATGTAGAATTTGCTGTCTGAAGAGTTGAATGGCGATGGCGACGGCGACGGGTCGGAAGTCCGGTCACGTAATCACGTGATATCAGCGTGGCGCTCAATTCAGGGGCAAATGTCCAGCAAACACCTTGGATTCATTTTGTCGTGGAATTTGTTTGGTATTTGGTGCACTTGGGCGTAAATGGTAACTATTTATCAAATCATTCCTTGAATATTCGCTTTTAATTCTCGATCATTTTGGCACGCTGCATATCGCACTAAGTAAATTCTACTCTTCTCATCAATGGACCATATCCAAACACGCCGATATGGGCCCGCGTCCCCCCTCGCATAAGTGACTCGTGATACGCTATATGGCATGGTATATCCTCCTGATATATTCAAATCTCTCAATATATGATACTATCATGTCCCTCCCTTTTAGATAATGATAAGCTGCCAACGTGTTAGCCTTTCTATATTCACGCTGAAGTATGCGCAGTTGGGGCAGCACTAACCTCGATCAGCTTCTCCGTTAATATAGAGCACTGCTTATCAGGATCCTGGGCGTGAGAAAAGGAACTCGAGCGCCACAGGCCTTCGAATCCCATATCCTCTAAGATTTCGCTCAACATGCCGCTGCTTTCTAGGGCACTCGTGAACTTGGCGTTGGAAGATAATGTTTGGAGAAGGGCGTGTGCTGATCCTAGCGTCGACGAACTCTGACCATGCAGCAACACTTCATCTAGGAATGATGCGATGGTAGGGCATCTATGTATATGTAAGCAAGAGGCCAGCATGTGACATGAACAACAGAACTTACAGGTGTAATACGACGGCAGGCCGTCCGGACGCCAATTCGTTCAACCACTTCAGGGTGTGAGTCTGGACTGTCTCATCCAGAATCTGGAAATCGACTAGCTCGATAGCCGTATTTAGCAGAAGGTCCTTGTCTTTCACGCCGTCAAGATCACGCAAGCTGCGAGCTGGCCCTAGATTAGCAACACTAACCGGGTTTATACCGGCAGACCAGAGGCATTCCTTCAGATCCTCAGGCGTGATCGCCCGAGCTTGGATCAGCGCCAGATACGGCGACGCGTAGAATTCGCTCGAAAAGCTCTTTGAATCTCCAGAGCTGTCAGTTGTCATCTCCAAGAAGGTCGATAGGACACGGAGAGCCGGAGCCTTGGTGATCGGATCCGTAAGTCCCCGTGCTAGACAGGCACAGACGGCGAAGTGGAAGCTTTCGGCATTGAAATGGACGCCGTATGCGTCGTCTAGCGCTAGTGTGGCTTCTTCGAGCTGTGATCGGCCCTGTAGGAGGTACTGCGACATTTGTTTGCTCCGTAATTCGCTTATCGTTCCAATGTTCGCCAGGACTGCCTCCAGGAATAGAGCAGCGCAATTGAACAGGTTAGCTGGAACGAGACGGATCAGCGACATCGCCAGCCAGAACAACTGTGGCCCATAACGGGAAGCCGAAGTGAGTTTAGCTATCATCTTAGATAGAGCGGTAACCACAGCGACAAGCATGTCACTGCCGTTGTCCTCTCCAAAGCGACCGACACTGTTGCGTAGTGCGACGAGAACCTGGTAGAGTAGGTCATCGTCAACCTCCTCACGGGCCAGGCATCCCATTACGGTGAAGGCCCGGGGTTGGATTGCTGGATTATTCTGGAAGGCGGTGCTGGCTACTAAGCTCATCCACCTCGACCGCCACGCGTTGGCCATGTCAACAGATGGCGCTGCGATGGAGCATGTTTCAAATAGCAAAGTGGCCAGGTTCTCTATGACGGACAAAGATGGGCCAGCCTCGTGCGACGTTGTGATAGAAGTCCCGTCCCGTGCAAGAGCTAAGGGAACCGAGAGGCTGTCGTTCCTTGGCTCAGACAAAATTTCAAGAGTGGCGCGAAGTTTCGATAGCCTCGTGTCCTCTAATTTAAACGACGTGCAGGCTGCATGAATCGAATTGATCAGAAGTCGATGAACCAGCGCCCGAATGTCGTATGAGCCCGTATTGGAGAGCATCGTGACGATATGGAATAGCTCGGGTAGGTAGAGCTGCGATTGAACGCCGCAGTCGAACGAAAGGGACAGGCAGAATTGGAGCAGGATGCAAATCTCGTTCCAAACTGCGTTGTCGGGGAGATATTTGGTTGGCCGAAGCGAGGATCTGTTCAATGCTTTCCGGAGCCGGGATATTATCTTACCACGAAGTGTTATAGTACCAATAGCCGTAACTATAGAGGTTAAGGCTTGAGTATGCTCGTCATAAAGACCCACGGCCAGCGCTGCCTTGACTATCTCGTCGAGGAAAATGTCTAAAAGAACCTCGTCCTTGTAAATCGCCGGCCAAACCGTGTACTCCAAGATCAAGGCAAGAGATGGCTCCATAACTGTCACTTCTACTAATTTTCGGAAGATGGTGGCGATCTTCTCCTTGGCCTTCTCACTGTCAGACTCGTCTGGCAACAGTGATGTACGTAGGCTTGGTATCCAAGGCGCCATATAGGCAAGACTTAGTGGTTTCTGCTCCTCGGAGAAGCTTTCCCACCCGACAAAGAACTCGTTCAGGAAGTCGGACGTAAGCTGTGGTTCCTCTTGGGCGAGTACCTTGCTGATATTGATGATGAATTGAGTGGGATCCAAGGGGACGGATACATCTGCGCATGCGATTAGTGACGGTGACGGAGGGGTCTTGCTAGGAGCCTTACCTTTGATGCACATGAATTTAGAAGCTGCCTTGAATTTGAAAGCTCGGCAGAGAGCGCCAAGTAGATTGTACGACGCAATTCGAAGCATCGCATCGGGAGAGGCAAGATTCGTTAACGCCAGGTTTAGTAAAGTACCAGGAACATCTTGAGGTCGGATTAGACGTTCGTAAGGCTTCGCCGACCTCGTGTCTTTACCCAACATTGCTTTAGCTCTGCGAATCTCCTTCAGTAAGTCGGTCTTCCTGGCACTCTGGAAGTACATGACAATCTTGCCATTGTCTGCGCGCAAGCCGAAGGCAGAATCATCCTCGGTGGGGATAGCGGTCGGGGCTTCATCTAGGTCTTTGAGGTGGAAGATGTCGTTGACTATTCCGCTTAGACGGAAACTTGGATGGACTTCCTGCTTCTTTACGGTGGTCACCTGTACAAAAGAACCACCGACTCCGACAGTGACTTCGATCTTTCCTTTAGTTTTGGAAAGCCGGGTGACTGGCTGGTAGGTGTATCGAGAATCGGTAGCTATACTAATGGTTTCCTTGGGAAGGTGAACTTGGCTCAAGTGGAAATGCGCTTGAAGGTCGAGACGGCTGCTGAGTAAGAGATATTCTACGTTGCTTGGATTTAAAGGGCTGGCGTCGCTCTTAGTAGCCACGCGAAGTACACGCCGGAAGCATTTCCTAGTACTATTAATAACGTAGAACGTAGCATTATCTTGGGGTTTCATACCGGAAAGTACTGTTCATATTGTAGACATAAATCCTCGATAACTGCTGGGATAGCTCACTCGGGCTTAGAAGTTCTAGCTGTTTGAACAGCTCATCTGGAGGGTCATTTTGACCGTCATAACATGTCGCATCTATGAGTAACCCGAAGGGCTTATGCCACAACCGGCTCGCAATCTACAGCAAATTAGAATGACCGAGACATGGCGACATATGCAAGGTATTGAGGCATGAAGCAACTTTGTTCGCCGTAGCCACCAGCAATGAGAAATTTCGAGCTTACCTTCAAGAAACAATACAAAAGGGTATCATAGTCTATGGAGTCTTGATCGATATGGCGGAGAATCACGCAAATGACGGAGAGTCCGTCCTGTTCACCGTTAGCCCTTGGTAAGTTGAAGTTGGTGGATAAATAGATTCCCATCAGGAGCATTTTACGTACCCTACTCTCGCCACCGTCATATATGGCGCGAGATGTCAGAAAGGAATCGGTGCTTCGGAAGGCGTTGCGAAGCATGAAATGCTGGAATCTGGAGTAAGCAAGAGGAGTATTCGCAGAGATCTGAGGACGATTCCAGGTCACTGCTAAGGGTGGCGGGCCAAGATTGGTTATGAGTGCCCGTAATGGCTCGAGTACGGGCGATCGACCGCGAGCCAATTCATTTGGAGACCGAACATGGTCTCGTCTTTCTTGCGACATGAGTCTCTGCCTTACGTGATCCCAATGGTCGTACAAGAATCTATGTAAGGCGACACAGGAGCCGAACTCAAAGGTTTCACTGTCCGCCGAAGGCGTGTCGAGCGCTGGCGGCGGCACCTGGATAGCGACGGTATTAGCAATCGTGCAATAAAATTAACTCATCAAGACTCACCGAGATCTCCCGCAGAAATGTGGTCACACGGTAGATATTCTGTGTCAAGAAGTCATTCAGCGGATACATATACGGCTCCTTTGCTCCAAATAGAACATTGTTTGCCAAGTTTTGAATGACTTTAGCGATCAGTAGTAGGCCACGCCGCATCTCCTTTGACGGCGGCGTGTCTACGAGGTTTTCTGCTTCTGGAGCGACGATGGCAGGGCAAAAGAACCTCAGGAATATGAAGGCTCCAACGGCCGTGTACTTGGCCTCCTGGAACCTAGGCATCACTGCCGTAGATATCTGTAAAGATGTTATTTGGTATGGGTCCTATGCATTAGAGCAGGGCTAACTTACTATGCTGCAAATCTTCCTGAAAGAAGCGGGGATATTCGCAGAAGATGCGCATATATCATCAATGAACACTTTAGCGACAATCCGCAGCTGTAGAGCATTCTTCTGAAGCTCTTCCTGAGAAGAGATCCTCGTTGGGTCGAGCTCGAGATCAAGGTCTTTCGAGGTCAACATCAACCGCTCAACGACTTTTTGGAGCGTGGCCTTGAGATAACCCGCCCCTTTCCATTTTGCGTATATTGACAGCATCTTCGTTGCCACGCAGTTCCGGCGAAGTATTTCGGACTCGTTCTCTAGAGTAAACGTCAGTGGGGTAGTAAATCCGGGTTGAATGTGCATGACTTACCCGTCTCTTCGATCTCTTGCTTAATCAACGCCTCCATAAGCTCGAAACTAAGTCCGCGTGACTCGAAAATGTTGAGCATGGAAATGGTGAGTTCCTCAACTTCGCTGCTCGGGCAGACCGTGCTAATAGCAACCGCGAGGTTCATGTCATGGGTGAGAAGCTGGGCATTAAGATTAGCCAATGAATCTTTGATAGGCGTCCGAAGATGATTACCTCTAACAATTCGTCGTACTTCTCATTCACCGCCTTGTCGGATAGGTTGCTAAACTCTGTTCCTTGAACCAGGATGTTGTAGAGCACCTTTACAAATGCAGTGCGAATCTCTACGTTCTCATTGTAGCCGATGCTAAGAGAATACTTGAGGCCTACGTCGATATTCGCGCTCAAGAGGTTCGAGAGAATAGTGATGGCAAGTTCGGATGTGGAGCCGGCTTCGTCACGATGTGCCGTCGCCGCCGAAATATCCCCTCTGATGCTATCCGGCGGCTCGTAATTCAATAATGAGAGGAATCTGTTGAAATAGGTGCGGAACATTTGTGACTTAAGTTCGCTGGTGCCAGCGTCATTCTGGCCGTCTCCTGGTTGAAGCGGTAACCTGTATGTAAGTTCGGCAAGGCATCGAAGACAAGCCTTATCAAGGTCTCTCTGTACCCGCGCCGTATCATCCTGACGAGAGTAGTTACCCTCCGACGGCGGTGATCGGGGTCTAGCGATCCAACTGAAAATGTATTCTAAGAGCTGATTTCGCTTCCGGACGTCGTCGCGAAGATTTAAGTGCTCCTTTTTCCTATTGACGGACTCGCACAATTGGCAGATCTTGATTTTTACTCTCAGGCTTGCTGTGTTATCAGCAACGCCGTCAAGAAACTTCGCAAAGCTTAGCCCAAGGGAGCTGAAAGAAACGGACGATGCAGCTCCCAGCTCGGAGGGTGTCTGTAGGCGCTCTACTAAAGCTTTCAACAACGATGCTGCTTGCTCAGCGAATATGATCTCAACGTCTTGTCCTTTGCCGGACGTTTCGAGGGCTCCAGTAAAAAGCACTTCAAGTTCCGCCTCGAGTGCTTTGAATAGCGACTGGTATAAAGTCGGGGATATATCAATGGATAGGACTTCTCGTGTAGTTTCTCTAACGCGTACATTTGTACACGCTAGGAGCTGAGTGCTGAGTTGAAGGTATCTGTTGAGAAGCGGTTCCTCGTGGTTTTCCGAAGAAAGGCGGTCAATCCACTTCAGGCCGCCAGCGGCCGGCTCCTCTAGAATATAGGCTTGCTCGGACGTGCAAATGCCACCGAGCGACGCAAGGAACCCGGATAAGTTCCTCCATTCAGAGAAACTCTTCTCGTCAACACTATCTGCAGACGTTGTAGACACATCCTTGGATAGGTGAAGCCACTTGTCGAATGCCTTCTCCCAAGCGTCCAGAATACCTGCGCTCGGATACTGTGTCCGCCTTAGGAGAGCACGGATTCGTTTCTGGAAAGCCATCATTCCCGTAAACCTGAAGTCGGGTGAGGCAATCTCGCTAAAGATTTCGCCGTTTCGCAGTAGCAAATTGGCTGTCTTGCCTGCGTCTACGGTGGAGTCCAAGATGCGGCATTCTTCGTGGAAGAGCCCGATGCAAGACGTCACCAGCTGACATGTCTCGATGTCTGCGGAACAGAGTGATGTTAGAAAGAGGGTCTCAAGTTTTGTCGAAGTCGCAATGAGTTCTGGAATATCCTCGGGTACCGCAGATAACTCCTGCAAGTCATATTAGCACGGGCCATGGAACCAGCTCATTGGTTTCGGGACTGACTTGTATGGAACTAAGAAGCAAAAGACGGGACTCAAGATATCCCTGTATAGACTTGAGTATTGCGTCGTCTCCTTGCTGTTCATGCTTTTCGCACATTTCCATGAGAACGAGCGATCTGCGGTCAACCGTCAATTACAAGTCTTCCGTTTGACGTAAAGAGTTTGTACCTACGTTAGTCTCCAGAATTTAATTATAAAGCTATTCGAGTCGAGACGCTTTGATTTACGCAATGAAGATATAATATCATTCGGGGCGATTAGCTTCTTTGCTAAGCTACTGGCGAGAGCTCTGACAGAGTCATTTGCTGTTACAAGGCAGGACACGAAGGCCTCGAAGATCTCCTCATAGAACTGTTCCGCATCTGAAGTGTCCGGCGGAGGAGCTTCAAATAGCGTCAAAGGGGAGGCGTCTAGGAAGTTCAAGATGTTACAAATCACCATTGTCGTTGACGAGCTCGTCTCAGATGCTTTGCGCTGCGAGTGACGATCCCCTATGTACAGATCTGCCGAAATCGCAGACATTGCCTGACGGGGTCAGCATATCTACTTACGTAGGTAAATACACGAGATCGAAGTGGACTCTTACCTTCAATCGGCTCTGTATGTACCCGGCAGCTTCGGTGAATAGGCGACGGTAATCCTGAGCGTTGGGCTGCCGGGCGAAGTACGAACACGCCTGGATAATTGCGATCTTAAAAGTAGTGGGCGCGGAAGTGTTTAGACAGGATTGCGTTAGTGACTCTACGGCGCCTTCGAAATTCAGATGGGTAAGGCTAATGAAGGCTGCGGTAGTTAAGTCTTGATCAAATAGAGACTGGTCGCTGTTGGGATGGTACCGACGAAAGACCGCATCTCGGACTTCGTCTTGCACATCCATAGCATAGCTTACAATGGCAGCCTCCCCGTCATCTTCGAAGTGACGCACGGCCCGAAGAAGGCTGATGAGGCAGTATCCAGCAGCATCGTTCTTATTCCTAAGCGCCTTTCTCAGTGTTTCGAGGAATGCGACTTTCTTGGCCATGCCACCGGTCTTAGCATCACGTAAGTTACTCGCGACCTCGAATACATCGGGTATTAGCATGAGTAGAGAGATTTGAAAAGGGTATAGAGTTGATCGCCGTTTGCCGCTGTCAGATACCGTATATGTCATGTCAAAGAGTGTATCAGGTCCACCATCTAGCTTCCTATGCTGATGATGCAACAAGACAAACTCCCCAGGGTAGCGTTCGATCCACCTGGTGATCAAAAGCGGTGTGACAACAGCGACCGTGTTCTGGTATGCTCTTCGAAAGTGGAGGAAACTGGAGCACAGCTCCTGAATGACAAGCCCGAGCTTCTGGGCATCTACCCATATGTAAGAGATAAAACGTAGTACCGCTAAGGAGGTCTTCTCTTCCTCAGCCATCGCCAGAGTCGGGACCACCTGTGCCGAAGTCGTAGCCCGGATGCCGTAGATGACATTTCTCACATATTCGAAGGACGCCGACCAGCTCGATGCGGTTACGAATTCGATAATAGTTTTGATATAGGGTTCAATATCCTCCGCATCGTCGTTTTTTACAGCCTTAGTCTCCCGAGAGTCATCTGAGCCGCTTGAAGATGTGGCTCTTGGGGTCGGTTCTCCAAAACGAGCGTCAAATATTTCCTGTGCAGACTTCTCATCCAATATCGTCTTGGCGGGCAGATAGTAGCCTTCTGGTAAAGGGTCAAGAAGGTACTTGCAAAGCTCGAACGTCCTGGTCACGAGCCCATCATCCAGGGGTTCGGGATCCTTAGGCCCAGAGCCCGATACACCAGCGGTGCCATTGGAGCCGGTCTTACCAAGTGTATTCCAATGGGCACAGCAGCAGTCGGCGGCAAGTGATAAGACGTAAACTTCGGACAAGAGAATATGTGGCGGATGGCTTGCGAGTGTTTTATATGGACGACCCAGTTCCTCCAGAAGCGAAACCAGAGACTCGAATACGACCGCTATGGATGTAGCGCTAATCTTTACGAGCGTGGCGCGCGTAATAACGGCAACGTCGTCGCGTTGAAGATCTTGGCCTGGAGTGCCGGTACGGTGCGGAAGCTATGCGCAAAAGACATTCCATTAGCAAGACTACGAGGCTACGTATAGGTATGTATAAGAGGGAAAAAGGGAAAGTTCCCAGTTACCCTAGTTGTAAGTCTTTCGACCAAACATCCGACTAGGCCCGCATCACCGTTCATCTTGTGCTCGTATACCGTCGGGTCGCGATTAAGGGTCTTCTCAACATTGTGACGTCGTCATGGAGCACCAGCTTGTGGAAAGGGAAAAGTGGCCACGAGGCTATAGCTCCTTTGCGAAACGCAGCTAGGTGTCCCGTATCTATGTTCTGTGTCCTATGTCCTAAGTATTTCGGTTGTAGAACTTGTAGAACCAACTTGTCCTACCCTCCTCCTACAATGGCAGGTCGTACTCGCACTCGATCGATCTCTAAGCGAGTCGCAGGTATTTATATCGCGGATAAATGGGATGTGTTTCCGTAGGGCTCGACGAATGGCTAGGCTAGGTACCGTATAAAATCGAGACCACGGCTTTGTATTTTTGTGCGGCTAAGTTCAATGTTCTTCGTCGAGGAAGAATCCTTCAAAGGTATACAAGCAAGGAACGCTTGCTTTGACTTAGTACATCTAGTATTGGTACCGGGATGGAAATTCGACAGGTTCGCGACAAGGTGTCGCTCGAGTACTGTAGATCGGTAACGGTATAAATGGTATAAATGATCTATCGTCTATTCTCTCCTCAAACAAGTGTCTTGTCTCGTATTGTACTACTTACTATATGGAGGAAATTGTAACAAAATCATCGAGGCTAGCGCTCGGAGGACAAGAAAGCTACTAGTGTATAGTAGTAGAGGCCGCTACACAGGCACAAGGCACAAGCACACACAGACGTAAAGAGACAAACGGAACAATGTGGTCTCTCTCAGCAAACGACCCCAACCGAAAGAGACGCTAGTGAAGGGTATGGACAGTTTGGAGGAGGGTAAGAGGGTCAAAGAGGCAGGCCCTGGTAGGGTTAGGAGGGGTGTGGGTTAAGAGAATGACAACCTTGGAAGGGATCAGTTATGGGTGTTATCCATAGATGGATTAGTATCATCTAGGCAGGTACCTACCATGCTATAGTAGCCCTGGAGAGTAGGCGACGCCTAGGCGCATCTGCAACGCTGCGGGGAGAACCGTCGAGGGTTGGGAAAGATGCGCGAGTTGCGACTCACAATATGCTCAAGCGTAGTGGGGCGTACAGCTTAGCCCCCAGCGGGCTAGTGTTCACGAGGTCTAGCGTACCTCATAGCAGGCAGCGGTGATGTATTCCAGCGGGGTAGCTCCCTGTAGACCGCCAATCGTCGAATATTATTCCGGAACCTTCAGCCACTAGGAACACTAGAAATGATCGCCAGGTTTCGTGAGTTACATGGTCTACATACATCTTCAAAACGGCCGAGATGCCGACTACGAGGCGCTCATATTTCTCACATCTTGGAAAATCCTGATCGACCATCGTGAGAAATTTCGACGCCATTTCTTGTGTGCATTTGCCATACCCACTTTGGCACCCGCCACGGCCCGGCCCATTTGAATTCGGGCTCTCGTACTGGTCTTTCCATCGTTTTGGCGGTGGCTTTATAAGGTCCTTCCACCATTGCGGCAAGGGTTTATTCTTCTCATACTTTGTATCTCTCGATTAAAAGATCTCCACACATCAAAAGCTCTCATTATGTCTATTAAATTCAGCGACTATAGCTCCGACACAAGCCTATCTTGTGGTATAAAACTCACTTGCCGTAAGGACTATCCAAGCTGGATAGCATCGGTGAGATACATGGCTCGCATTCTGGACGTCTGGGAAGAGATAGATCCATCCAATTACACACTATCTCCGACGAGCCAAACCAGTCTTAAAGGACCTACTTACGAGTCAATCATCGATAAACTCACCAAGGAAGCAGAAGAGAACTATCAACAAGCTCTCAAGGAATACACGGCTCTCTCTGAGGATGCAAAGCAAATTGCCCAAGTTCCTCAGAGGCAAGAACTGCCCAAAAGGGAGGAGGTCATACAGATACTCGATAAAGAGGAGGCCAAGTTTAAGATGAGCCTTCCTCTGCGCCAACACACACTAGAAGCTCATCTAAAAATCCTCGATCTGGTTTTGGAGACCGTCCCGGGGAATATTCTCGCTCCTATGATTGAGAGATGCAGTTGGAAGGTCCCCTGTCATATACGAGATCTGATCTATGAGATCAAGCAAGCATACGGTCCAATCGACACGGCATATATTATGCGCCTCAGAAACGGTGCAAGTACGAGTAAATAGCTTCTAGAAACCCTATGCATGTATCGTCTGACGTTAGGGCATTGGCATGTATCTAACTAATTGTTCGGAGAATTGGTGAAATATCAAATAGACAATGGGGACCGGGTCGAACTGAAAGTACCTGGTTAGTATTCCCGGACTCTAGGAATCATTGAAATGGCTACATATGTACCTACGCGAGGAGAGCAAATTCAAAAACTGCAAGAGCTGATATATAGGAGCACTGAAATCATACTGGCAACTAATCTTCGATTTAACTCAGACCCAGACTACTATCAATAGCTATCTAAGGTGCCTTATTGTAGCAGCAAACGTCTTTCAACTTATTTTTAACAATTTTGTATTATCCCTCTTGAGATTGTCTAGTTGATCGTTGCCAAGTTTGTTACCCCTTTTATCTATACCCATGGCCGCCGCCACGAGAACTATTGCCTCGATAGCCGCCACGGTTATCGTACGGTCGACGATCGCGATTATCGCGTCCGGGTGGCTGTTGATTGTACTGGCCGCCATAACTGGGTGCATGGTATTCTCTTGGGGGGTACCCCTGATTTCCTCCTCCATAATTCCCCCTGTAGTTTCCTCCAGGCTGACCGGAATACCCATTACCATACGCGTCACGGCCGCCACCGAGGTGAGCCGGAGGCGGCGGTGGAGGATATCCGTTCCCGAAACCGGGGTACCCAGGAGGTGGTGGTACCCAGCCCGGAGGCGGGACCGGACGCGGAACGGGATATGAATTGTTGTAACCGTTCTGGTACGGCGGTGGTCGATCGGGCCTATCTCGTCGGGAATCTGGCCCGTAGTTTATCCTCCCCCTCCTGTTTCCATCGTAGCTCTGACGTCCAAGGGGTGCACCCCCATGGCTTCGGCCAGAATTTCGCATCTTTCCTTTCAGCTCTTCTATATCACTACCGTTGAGCGCGGGCGTCGGCATCTGAACGCCCCGCAAGAGCATAGACTTGTGGTTGTGTGCGGTCGTTGGTATTTCATAATAGACCCTATAATCAAGTTAGACCACGAACGAAATCATTAGAACGTCTTAGAAAACTAGGATACTTACGTCACTGAGCGATCGTCGTCTAGGCTAGGCATGCCTTTCCTCTCTAGCGGATATTCCAGGCTACCGTGAGGTAGATACTCGGGCATCTTCTCGATCCTCCCAGATAAACCTTGGCTAAGGCGTGGGTCGAGTTTATATCTGGGCGCACCTTGTTTCTTGGAGTAGAAATGCGTGATAATATCATCGTACAAGTCTTGGTTGGCCTCCGAGAGCAGGAGTACGTCTTTACCAACGCTATTCCGAGCCGCATCTTCGGCACTCAGAAGAGGATACTTCTCCTCAACAGCAGCAAGTAGTCGAGGCATCTCGATGAATGGTAGAAGTGCCACGCCTTGCCAGGCCATTTTCTTCCCGTTAAGGTCGATCTCGAATTCTTCGGGGTAGAAATCTATGATTGGGCTGTCTGAGTCTGTCATGAGATCATGGAAAACCCCAGGAAGTACATGGCGTGATGCAGCAGGTTGGACACTCATGAGCTGTTCAAACGGCTTCGCCGTCCTACCCTTCTCAAAGTTGATCTCGAATTTGGCAATGTCCACAAAATCCTGTGCGAACGGTGCGTAGTGGTATGGGTAGAACCATTCCCATGACGGGCACCCCTGGAAATAGTATCTCAGAACCCAAGCAAGGCCTTCAACATAAGATTGAGCAACTTTACGCCTAAACTCCATATCTTTCGGGTCGACGTGGAATTTCTGCTCGTAGTACCTATCGGCGTAACCATCCTCCCATAGCCGAACTGAGTCCTGTGGTTCCTCGTCTGTGGCCGAGCTACTAGCGGGAGTGTTCGCACTATCCTCTTCCATCACAGCTGCCTTGCGCTTCCCGAGTGCTGAGGGTGAGTTTTCCATATCCGCGTTGCTCTTCTCGGCATCGCCGTTAGCAGCACCTGACTGAAGGGCTTGAATCCGACTCTTCAGTACTGCTGCAGCACTCTTGTTGGCTTCGTTAGTCTCCTGGGTCGCACCTCGGTTTACGATCATGTCATGGGTGAGAGCGTTGGGAAGACCACCAGGAAGACCATTATCGGTAACATTGTTGTTACTTCGATCGTACTGGCCGCCGTTACGGCCATTCCTCTGTTGTTCTTGTAGCTTCCGTCTCTTAAAGCTGGCCTCTCTTCGATCCTCAGTTTCCTTTCGACGTTTGAAAATGGCGTCCTCCTGTTTCGCGAGGCCATTGAAGATATATTGAGCTCTTTCAAGATTGACGTGACCATCTTTGGTAAGAAAGCCGCCCATGAAGGGTAGGTTATCTCTCCAAATGGCGGTCAATGTGTCGATGCCGTTCTCGCGAATTTCGAGGGCGGGGAGATGGGGAAGGAAATCATTGCCGACAAAAGAGCACATAAACACCCAGTCATCGATGGCGCGTTCTATATCGAACCGGAATGGAAGACCAGGTACGTCAAGCTCAACGGCAAGATACTCTCGTAAGACCGAAACGTGAAGCCAGATGAACGGCTTCAACGGCATAGGTTTATCCTTCTCGTCAAATTCGCCGGCTTTTTCCTTGGCTGCGCCGCGACAATTCTGCGCGTCGTGGCCTTTCTGGCCGCAAATTTTGCAAGTCCTCGCCTTACCCTCCTGGAAGAAGACATCCTCTCGGAGCACACGGAAATGGGGCTCGTGGGTGGCAAGACCAAGCATGATTAAATCAGCATCTAGCCCATAGATGACATGCCTCGTATTGGGATCGTGGTTTGGGGACGTTCTCTGAGAGCGGATGAAGTTCATAATCTTATGCTCGCCCTCACCGGGCACTGTAGCATCGGAGATGATGATTTTCATATTAGCCCAGCCGGGATCGGTGTTGAGCTTATAGGCACACCAATATCTTAAACTGATTGCTAGGATATCCATGAATGGCGTGCCAGGCGTAATATTGTTGGAATCAAAGGCTTTCTTGGCTACCTCTTCAAGCGTCTCTGGGGGCAGTGTACCGCCGTTTTGTTGCTTGATCAGCTTCAAAAATTCCTCCTTTTCCGCCTGCTTTTCCTTCGCTTCTTGAGCAGCACGGAATCGTCGAGACCGCTGCTGATTCATCTTCGCACGGGGTGCGACGCCGTCTGTAAATGGAATGTCAGTGTACGCGCCAAAGAATTTCTTGTATTTAAGAATTTGACCTACCAACAGCAATCATGAGGAGCTTCCTTGGGCGGACCATGTTGACTACTCGGTCGGTATACTTGAAGATCTCCAACATCATTTCCTCCTCGTCTTTCGGAGCAGGCTTATCCTCCGGGTGAGAACACGGATGCACGATACCATTCATATCAAGGTACAGGTTATCAAATTCCTCTCCATTCGGATTCGGTCGGGTGGTATCGACGGGAATGACTGTCCCATCATCCATCTCGATCGGCCGGTCCTCCGCGACGGGAGATATGATCTTGGGGTACTTGTTGGAAAGCCATCGAAAAGCAGCGGGAATACCCATTTTGGCGGTTTATCGATTCACAGTCCAACGATGTTGAAAATTTCGATAGAGTGTATAAGGGCGAATAGGTTGGCGACAAAGCTAACCAGGGCTGAGTATCGAGGATTGGTTCGTCGAGGAGGAAGAAAGGGAAGGAAACTTGGGGATGACGAGTCGCACAGAAAACGGGCGCATGAGGTATAGCAGGTTCCAATCTGCTTTGCTTGTAAGCCCAAACCGGGCGACGTCGAGGAACCTTTTTTAAGAGATAGTTTGTGGCTCACCAATCGTCAACTGGCGCAGTTAAATAAATACCCTGACTAAGTTTAGTACAAAGCAGTAAAACAGCAGCAATGCGCCGAAGCTACTGCCAAAGAAATTACTGATTAATAAAGCCTAAAAGTCTGTGACTCCCTGAGATGCGCATTCGTTGCGCGTTTCGGTGGGTTGTGACGACAAATATGATGAATGAAGAAGTTTCGGCGATGCAAAAGTTCAAGTCGCGAAGCCTTGACAAGACCCTTGACGCAGATAGAGTTCGCAGCAACGGGCGCACTGGTGGGCGGGTATAGGCCAATCAATGCAGCCCACCGGTCCCAGTTTACACTTAGACCCACTTATGTGACGAAAACCTCCCAGTCAGACCATAATGAATATATATGCATATATAAGGAAATGATTATTTTTATATGCACTTAAAAGCTAACTTAGACCGAACCAACGTTTTAGAGCTATGGGTCAGGCAGGACTAGGGGTGCCTTTACCTAACTAGGTATCGATATGATATCTGGCCAAATTTATGGCTTCAAAGTTCATCTTCCTTAGCGTGAGGATTAATTAGTCGTATTCGCCTACCACCAACAATCAATTATAATACAGGCACATACATACGAACATCTACCCGACAGTACGATGCTACTAGGCCGGTAACCCTTCTGCCAATGGACTTGATGCGCAACGGCGTGATCGGGCAGCAGCAGCAGGAATCATGTTCTCTAATATCACCTCTGCTCCAGCGAAGCAGTCCGTCGGCGAGACTATAAACGTTCTCAGCGGTCGTCTAAGCTCCGCTACCCTTCTCGAAGACCGTCGTGCCGCCATTCTCGGCCTACGGAGCTTCGCTAAGGAATATCCTGCTTCGGTTGCCTCGGGTGCACTCAGGAGTCTCATAGGGAGCTTGTCTAAAGATGGCGAAGACGTCGATACCGTCAAGGTAGTACTCGAGACCTTGCTGATGCTTTTCAGCCCCAATCAAGATAGTCCTGAAGCTTCCGAGGAGATTGCGCTATGGTTAGCTGACGAGTTCACTCAACGACAAGAAAACATAACCTTGCTCCTAGATTTCCTCGAGACCAACGATTTCTACTCCCGCTTATACTCTCTACAACTCCTCTTGGCCATTCTCTCGGCGCGTACCGAAAGAACCGAAATATGTATCTTTACTGCGCCGCTGGGCATTTCTCGACTAGTTGCGGTCCTCGATGACCGGAGGGATGCTGTTCGTAACGAAGCCTTAACCCTCCTCACCTACCTAACTCCGTCGTCTCCGGATATCCAGAAGCTCGTAGCTTTTTCAAATGTGTTTGGGCGTGTTTTCGAGATAATAGCAGCTGAAGGGTCGCTGTCCGACGGAGATAGAATAGTCGAGGACTGCCTTATCCTCCTTGCCAACCTTCTGCGCTTGAACCCTTCCAACCAGTCCTTATTTCGCGAAGAGGGTTACATTCCGCAGCTCGCCAAATTGCTAGAGAGTACCTACCACTCTGGGAAAGGGGGCGAGGAGGAGGTTGCTCAATGGGCCCAGGAGCAGCGCAACAGAAATATATATGCCCTACTTGCCGTTATTCGCCTGTTCCTTGTCCCCGGTGCTGTCGGTACATCGCAGAACCAGGCAGCTTTCTGGCAGCATGGCGTCCTCTACCATGCGCTACAGCTGGCATTCAGTCATGATGCAGAGATGCCTATTAGAGCAGAGGTTCGAGCTCCTCCCCATCCCACCAAATATTGTCCATCTGTTTACATGTGCGACGTAGGCTCTGATAACATGTGCGGATGTGATCAAAGGTAATTCAAAGCTGCAAGAGTCCTTCGCCCAGCTGCAGGTCCCATCGGTGCTAGAGACAACAACTCCTCCAACCAATGGCCAGACGGGCAAGGCCAATGGCGTTCCGGCCGTCTTTGTAATCGACGGCCTCCTAGATCTAACATTGAGCGTGCCTACACTTCAAGCATTTAACCTTCGATTGGCTGCGTGCCAGTGTATACAAGCCTATTTCTTCAACCACCCCGAAGTCCGGTTACATTTCCTACGGAGAGCAATCGATGGTCATGTATCTGGCGCCGATGAGACAGCCAACGTTCTGACTACCCTACTTCGGCCCGCCAATGGCGAGTCCCCAGTAGACCCCTATCGATATTGGTTTGCAGCTGTCATCACCTTCCACCTGATATTCGAGAATGCCGAAGCGAAGGCCCTCGCAATGTCTATAACGGAAGGCGACGCAGATAGCGGCGAAGAGGTTGTCACAAGCATCCAGACCATCACCGCCCATCTTGTCAGCGGGCTAGCCAGAGCAGATGACGACCGAACATCAGTGGGCTATTTGATGCTGCTGATAGGCTGGCTCTTTGAGGACCTCGACGGGGTCAACGACTTCTTGGGCGAAGGTAGCAATATCCAAGCTCTCGCGCAGGAAGTCATAAAACATAATTCAAGCAGTCCCCTTGCCCAAGGCTTGTGTGCCATGATCCTCGGGGTTGTCTACGAGTTCTCTACGAAAGATTCTCCAATCCCTCGATCTACCTTGCACACTGTTCTAACATCTCGAATGGGTAGAGATAAATACATCGATACTCTCAACAAATTGCGAAGTCATCCTTTCATGAGAAATTTCGAGGTCATCCCGCAAAAAGCCGATAACACCGGTACTTTACCGGACGTTTACTTCGATGCTACATTTGTGGATTTCTTCAAGGATAATTATAGTCGCATGATCCGAGCTATCGACCGTGATCCCGGTATGGAGATCTCGGTCGTGGCCAATGGCATCCAGAAGGGTATATCTCGCGAGATGGTAGACTCATTACGTGCTCAAGTCGACGAAAAGGAGCGAGCGTTGCAGGCAGCACTCGCCGATACGGCTTCGCTCAACGGAAAGCTCGGTCAGGAACAAGCAGACCATCGTCGAACCAAGGAATCATCCGCTGCGGAATTAGCACGAATAAAGAATGTCAACGAGGCTATCCAGCAACATCACAATGAGGAAATCAAGTAAGTTTAACGAGTACTACACAGCATCATTGCTAACATGCCTAGGAAAATCGAGGCACAGCAACGTTCCAAAGAAGAAGCCTTCCAAAAACAACTAGAGGCTGTTCGAAAAGAGGCAGCCAAGGCCGCAGAAGCTATCCACGCTGATTATCGCGAAAAACAAGCCGAATTGCAGAGACAGCTCGATTACATTCGTAAAACTGCGGAATCTGAGGCAGCACGCATTCAAAGGCGATCCGAAGCGGAAATGGCAGACCTTCGTGCTACAATCAGCCGTCTTGAGGTCGATCTTATGAAGGTAATTTTAATAATACCATCCATCCATTGCACACGTTGACACCGTACAGGCCAACAAGGCGAAAACCGAGGAATTACACGCTGCTCAAGAAGACTTTACAGCCAAGCTGTCAGCTGAACAGTCGAAGTCGAAAGCAGCCGAAGAGCGATCTTCGAAGCTTCAAAAGCAGTTGTCACAAAAAGACGAAGAACTAGAAGAGGTAACTAGATCGTATCTGTAAGCATAATAGAAGCTGACCCTAACTTTTGGCAATAGTCTCGGACGCAACTGCAAGAGAAGGAGGAACAAAAGGCAGCGACTCAGTCCGAACTGGACGACCTCATGATGGTCTTTGCTGATCTGGAAGAAAAAGTTGAGAAATACAAGGTATGTCACTACGTGATAAAATAGTCATTCCAGATTGCTAAACAGTTGCTCCTAGAAACGTCTGGTCGACCTAGGCGAGACCGTCTCAGATGGCGAAGACAACGACGATGACGATGATGATGACGACGACGATGCTGCGGATGACGATGTAGACTAAACGACTTTGGCCTGTCTAAACTAGTAGGTATGGTATAGACATACAAATGGGAACATTGGAGTTGATTCAATCATCAGTCGACATAGTTGCCGATACCCCTGATTTAGGAGGAGGCATAACCTTAGTTTCACTGAAGCTTGGGTCGAATTAACCTGCATCTCTCTAACCCTTCCTGGGGTTACATACCTATATAGTACTAGGTACTGTAGTAGGAAAGGGGTGATATAGGTGCTTACATGCAAATAGCGTGTATGGCGTTGTCGATATGTACTTAGCCGAGCCGCTACCATTACGCTATCATACACTACCTTTCAATTATACTGGGATGGATATTTCCACAATTATAAGAAATTCTTAAAAGAGATTCGTGATATTAAAAAAAAAGACACGACCAGTTACACCAACATAATAGTTGGTGTCTGCTAAACAAACAACGATACACAAGAACCCGGTTAACCGTGAGATATAGCTCAGGTGCTTAGGTACTTATAAGACTCCCGTGATATTGACCGTAAAACAGCACTTATAAGTTGCACGCACATACCCGTTCCTCTCACCTTTACTCCCGCTTCTCGTTTCTCACCTCTTATACCCCTCTCAAAACAAAAGCTCCACCGCCAACCAATACGCTCGTTCTTTCTTTTCTTATATTTTTTTTCCCCCCAACAACAACTTTAATAACCCACGATGAATTCCGGGCCGAGCCGTGTGGATCATTATCCCCCGAGCGAGTCGGACGACTCGGACTCGCGGGACTCTGAAGGTTGGAACGACGCCGAGGATGATGAGGAAGAGACCCCCGAGGTCATCTCGCTGCTTGACGATCGCGTGTTCCCGGATGTTATGTCCATGCTCGCCCATTGCAAGGAGAAGCATAGTTTCGATTTCTTAGGTATCCGCCAGAAACTGCAGCTCGACTTTCATGGCTGTGTGAAGCTTGTCAACTTTAGTGAGTCGCTATCTCATGCAATTTTGCTCATTTTCTCCGATTTTTGCTGTTATAATATATCGTCTTCTTCTGTCGTGATATATACAAACGGTCATAACGGTCTCCACATCTGCCAGTCACTTCAAGCAGCCTTCAGACTTTTACAATTTGTACTATCATTATCTACATATATATAAACCGCACTATCTTTTACCTCCCTACGTTGCCCTCATTCCCGCGTCACTAACACACTCGCAGTCCGCCAACGTGTACATGAGGGCCTACCTGTAACAGAGGATATCTCATGGTCCGACATCGACCATGAGCAATACTTGAAGCCAGTTCTAGATGACGACGCCGTCATATTAGGACTTTTCGACCTACCAGAGCTCAAGCCCGCGGAAGCGCAAGGCGTTGACGGCGATAATGCAGGATTAGTCGACGACCTGCTAAAGCGTAAGGACGAGCTCCAGGAGGAGCTAATCCGCGTCAAGGCCCAGTTCGACAGTTACCGCGTCGCCGTATCGCAGACGCTAGATGAGCGCTGGGGTGATGTTGATCAAGCTGAGGCCGAGGCCGCTGCTAAGCGTAAGGGCAAGGGTAAAGACGGTGAGAAGAAGGAGGATGAGTCAAAGTACTACTGGGAGTCGTACGCCGGAACTGGTGAGTGCCTCCTTAATTACCTGGCGTCTTACTCATTTCCAACGGAATAGCCTTGAAACTGGAAATACTCTCTTTACTAACCATACTAACTTACTCAAGACATACACGAGACTATGCTCAAGGATACGGTACGCACTGATGCCTACCGGGACTTCATCTACAACAACAAACACCTCTTCGCAGGCAAGACTGTCCTGGACATAGGATGTGGCACAGGTTCGTTCCACTTAACACTCTCTTCCACTCTTTGCTTTTATACATCACCCCCGGCCCTTCTTCCCCTTCCCCTTCTTCCCCTTCCCCTTCTCCGCCCTTTTAGCTAACCAACAACCCAGGCATCCTCAGCATGTTTTGCGCCCGAGCCGGCGCCGCCAAGGTCATCGCGGTAGACGCCAGCGCCATCATCACCAAAGCGCAAGAGAACATCTTCCACAACGGGCTCTCCTCCGTCATAACCTGCGTGCACGGCAAAATCGAAGAAGTCGCGCTACCCGTCGACGAAGTGGACATCATCGTCAGCGAGTGGATGGGGTACTGCCTGCTCTTCGAAGCCATGCTACCCTCGGTCCTCTTCGCACGGGACCGGTACCTGAAACCCGGCGGCCTGCTAGTCCCCTCGCACGCAAACATCTGGGTAGCGCCCGTCGCAGACCCGGAGTTTGTCGCGGATAACGTGACGTTCTGGCGGGACGTGTACGGCTTCGACATGCGCGCCATGCAAGCCGGGATCTACGACGAGGCGCGAGTGCTCAGCTGGCCCATCACCACCACCACCACCTCCACTACATCCCCACTCCAGTCTCCCACAGAGATATTCTCCTCCTTCTCGTCCCCCTCCAACAATACCACCATCCCTGGCGCCCCATCCGCATTCAAGCTCCTCGACCTCTACACAACCCAAGTCTCGGACCTATCCTTCACCGCACCCTTCGCGACCGCACTAGCGCGGGACATCGACGCACTCGACGGATTCCTAATCTGGTTCGACATGTTCTTCTCCCCCTCGCCCCCCAACACCCCCGAATTCACGCAAAAGCACGGCGTGGAACTCACCTCCACCGCGGACGAGTGGGCGCGCGCAGACCCGCAGAACCGGGTGGCCTTCACGACGGGCCCTCACGGCAAGGACACGCACTGGAAGCAAGGGCTTCTGCTCTGCAAGCCGGAGTCCGTGCCCGACGCGCTGTCCGCCGAAGAAAAGGCCGCGGCGCGCGCGATGAAGGCTGGCGCCGAGGTCAAAGGCGACGTCACGTTTTCGATCCCGGAAGACCACGCGCGCGGGCTCGCGATCAAGGTTACGTGGAACGGGAATAAGGGGCAGAAGTGGGTTCTACGGTAAAGGAATGTGATCGGAAAAGGAAAAAAAGGGGCAGAGGAATAAAGGGCTGCGTTATGCTATTCTGATTAGTTGATTGATTGATTGACATAGAGTGCCCGACTTCTGCTCGGCAATACCATGGCTAGGACTATTAAGTGAGCTATAGAGGATTCGATATGAAAAAAAGTTATGATTTCATAACCCGCAGATGTCCGTGAATTAAGTACCTACCTAAGACAATCACATAAAACACCAGGTTAAGGCACTGATTGGTAGGCAATGTACAATTTCTATTCTTCTGGGAGTTCTCTAGTCCATCTAACAACCACCCATTGATGCTTCAGCCGAAGGTTCTATATGAGCTCCTTGGCAGACCCTCATTCTATCCCATGCCGGCATTTCTATTCGTGATGATGACAAGAGCGCTTCTGACATCATCTTTATGAGGCAGAGCATCTAGCTCGCCGTAATCCGCCCCTTTTTAACGCCTTTAATCAGGAATCCATAATCTATATGTTACTGAATGCTTATCGTGGAAAAGAAAATAGTTATTAAGGCATGGCAAATCTGCAGCTTTAACGCTGCTGGTAGGGGTTGCTCGGTGATCGTGTCCGGTTGAGTCCTGCAGGTCCACTGGGAGGCGGACCGCCCGGTTGGTTGGATCGGTTGGATCGGTTGGACGCCTGCGGGTAAAGAGAGTTACCCGGGTGGGTGCCGCCGGCGGCGTACGGGTGTGGGCCACCCGTTTGTGCTTCCTCATCGAAGGGGCTCATATGCTGGGTTATTTGAAAGCCAGGAGTATTCTCGCTTATGGCTGGCGGAGGTAGAGTTTCACCTGCTTTGCGATGACCGCTACGCTGACTCTCCCGCTTATGGAGCTCCAGGCGTACTGATTCAATGTCGTTCGAGCGTTTCCGTTCCATGGACTCGTCGCGCGAATCCGGCGAGTCGTCCCGATTATAGCCCCAATCATCGGCCGCCGCCGTTACTGGATCGAGAGTGTTGAGGCCCTGAACAGCTTTCACCTCTTTATCGCCAGGCTTGTTAGATGTCGAAGAGTTTCCCGCCGGCGCTGTCGGTACCATCCGCTTATCTTCCTTGTCCTTGCTAGCCTTATCACGAGCAGCAGCGGCATCCAGGTCCGAGACACTAACAGAATAGGATGGGTTCGACGGACCACCCAATGGCTCGCCGCCGCCCCCAGGCGCGTAGATGGGGACACGCTTCAAGGCGAGCGTAAGCGCACACATGAACTTAGAGCGTCGAGTAGCACGTATAGCCTCGTTATGCCAATTCGACTTGTGCTTGATGGCAATTTTCAACTGGAGCTTGTCCAAGTCGCCGACGCCTGCAACTCCGATAACGACGTCTGGCTGGAAGTCTCGCGAGTTCTCTGGAGACCGCACAAACTTCTCCATCTCGAGCCGTAGAAGCTCGATATCCTCGAACGAGGTATCATACGAGACATTGATGTCAATGACCTCTTTCATGGCTTTGCTTCGAGTGACATTTTCGACCCAAACATTGTTTAAGACAATGTTCGGCACCTGTACGACTTGCATCCTGTCGATACGGTTGAAGACAGTGTAAAGCAGGGAAATCTTCTCAACAACCAGCTGCTCTTTTTCCGGACCCGCAATATCGACTCTGTCTCCAACATCGTATGGATGCTTGACAAACAGGAATATGCAGGAACCCAAGAATTCCTGAGCCGTGACAGCGAAGATGAATGACAACGAGAGCAATGTCGTACCAGCAGTTGTAAGAGTGGTAATGAAAGAGCTCTGGAAGAAAGCGACTGCAGTAATTTGTTAGTAAGGTTATAAAATGAAACAGTTAGAAAAAACTTACGGAAAATGAAAATGACAATCAGCAGAACGATGAAGAGCAGGACCTGATCAAACACAGCCAAAGCCTGACTAATATCCTTCATGCTGTTTACTATAGCCTTTCTCTCTTTTCCTATCTCAACCACCTTTCTAATCATCTCGTCAAGGCTGATGTCTCCGTTGCCATCTGCATCGATTGCGCTGAAGCATTCTTCAGCCTCGTCGCGATGACCGGGGCCCAGAACTTCAATGATATCATCCACGAACAAAGCATCGTTGCCCTCCACGACGAAGGCCATCCAAATACGCTTTGCGAGAGCCTCCGAGGTTCTAACTTTTTCCAGAGCCTCCACAACTATCGAGTGGGCGGAGTTAGGGTTGAATACCTGCTTGCCGGTGATTTCAGAGGCCAGGTTTCCAAAGACAGAGGTGACCTTGTCGCCGATACGACCCACGTTTCCGACCAGTCTCATCGGCGTAACAACGCCGCTCTTCTTATTTCTTCGGCCTTTCTTTCCGCCGGCAAGCATTATCTCGATACTATCGTTGATAAGTTCGTCCTCTTCGGCGAATTCAGGGCAATACATGGGGAACAATTGTCGAGACGCGTCATACATCAACCCCAGGAGATAGACCTCTCGTTTGGAGTCCTTTATCCGATTGGCGAAGGAACGCTGGTGATATGTGACGCTGATGAGTTGAATGATGGCTTTTTCGACGAGAAAAACAGCCGCCGAGGCAAACAGTGCACCCAGAATTCTCCGAATCGTGATGACCCAGTTGACATCATCAAAATTCGCGTTTATTAGACCCGTGAAGATGAAGAAGGTAGCCATCGCCCAAAAGAAAAGCGAGAGCGGAATCTCGAGGGCACTGATAACAACGGCGTATTTGCGGGTTCCAGCACTCACGACACCTGTGAAAAACATGAAGACAGAGGGCAAGAGGTGAGCAACCACCTTGCCAACCCATAAGCTCAGCCATGCTAGCTCTATCCATAGGAAAAGGTCGAAGAGGCGTGGACCAGGCTTATACACGGGAGGGTCTTCATTCACAGGATTTTGTCTCGGGCCGTAACCAACTAGAAGCGTGTCGGTCCGGCCTATAGCTCGGATGACGATGAGAGGAACCGCCAGAAGGACAGCAACGGGGACGATATAGACAAGGTACCGCGTAACGACAGAGGCGTGGATGATCCTATTGTAGAGTCTTCCCATAGCATTGAGGGATGCCTCATCGGAAGTTAAATTGTCATTTTCCCGGGAGGGGTCGTTCTTGTTGGCTCTCCTTCGACCACGATGGAAAAAGCCATGCTTTTCGCTTTCATCTGGGATGCTCTGGTTTGTACTAAAGCCGGTTGCAGTGCCTTGGTTGGGCTTTCTAGCGCCGGTCGAGCTGGCAGTGCTCCGGACCTGGGTCAGGGGGATTTCGTTGTCCATATCGTTTCGTGAACTGCCCAGTTGTACAAAGCCTCTCGGGGAACGGATCGACATTAGGTTAGAGGGGGTATGTTAGGTGAGGTAGTAAGTAGGTAATGTGTGGTCTAATTGTCTAAGTGTGACCCGGCGATACGGCTCAGAAATTTTCCCTTAAAATAGGGCTTGGTGTATATACAAGCGAGTGAATTATACACACAAGTTCCTTCACTCGGGATAGATAGCACCAGGCAATCAATCGGAAGTGTTGTTGAAGCAATGCGTTCAGAGGTTAGACAGGATACAGGACAAGTTTAACCGTAGGCCTGTAGGATACGGAGTATGTGCTGGAAAGATAGGCATAGACAAAACGAAAGACTAATGACGAAGTTGTCTAATGGAGGTGGAGCAGGGAGGAATAAACCCAAAGCATAGAATGCTTGTAGGGGACCAAGGAAAGTTCAAAGATGTGGGTAGAAGAAAAAGAAGAGTAGAGAAAAAGAAAGATCGCGAATCTAGTCTAGGTAGGATTTGCAAGATTGCGGGTAGTAGTACGATGTGGGCCGATGGGGGCGTTACCGCTTGTGGAGGTTTGACGTGATGGAAGGTCCGCCATGGGACTTCAAGGGTCCACATGGATTATCGATCTAAAAAGAATTGGATCCTCTGTAGTACAATCGATGGGTATAAGGAAGTTATGGAGGTCGAATTCTCTGTTGCGGAAGGCGCCTACGATGTTGACATGGGTATCTCTACTTACCGAGGGAAAGGGTACTCTGTACTGTAAAGGGTATCCATGGATTGTGGCACAAGTACAAAGCACCTTATCTTGTCTTTGACATACAGTACTGTATATGTAGACAGTGCTTCATTCTCATCACATAAGGTGTTCTTGTCTACTAAGAACTATTTAACAATTCATATAATTATCTGCCTTCTAATCTGGATGCTAGATTTATGAGTTTTGAGCTTCAGAATAAATTCCCATGCCAAGCCGTGCCGTAGACGTTATCCAGGGGTAATGATCTAGATGTTTCAGCGGAATTGGCTTTTGATGGCTTGCAGCTAATGTGGTTGGACAATTGCTACCAGTTCATTAACCCTGGCAAAGCCACAAAGGTTACCCGGCTCAGGGGTAAGCAGGCCGAATACTGTACTGTAATAAAAACTTCCATACAGCCTACCGCTAGTCCAGATACGTCAATAAAACTTTTAGGTTAGTCTGTGATAGGTAATACACGCCCTCGTATTCCCAAAGGAAAACTTCCATTGGTGAATTGGTCGCATTGTTCGAGCCACTAAGAATAGCTCGTCTTAGCTCCGTCCCAACACCCGTCATTGTCATGTTTCAGAAGTCGAGACGCAGTAAATTGACGATTTCAACCTACCCTTTATTACAACCACTTAGGTAATTGGTTGCGAGCTTTCAGAACCAGTCGTTTCGTCGAATCAAACTCTCCCTGTAATTGTACAATATGTAATGGACGTATTACGAACATCGAAGCTCGACATTCAACGTTGGTATGTGTAAAGACAATAGGGATGACGAAACAATCGGAAGAGAATCTGATCTTGGAATGGCTGTGTTTCTCCACGACCGAACTGGCGAGATCTTGGTTCAAGACATGTTCCAGTTTTCTGCTTACCTAGGTAGTTTCCCTTGAGCAGATCATCAATTCTCGATAACACGCATGTGACACATACATATAATGTCCTGGCCAACCAATAGATATTCCGTACGACAATTATACTCGCAAGACGGGCACGGTATCTCCAACCTCAGAAATCTAAGCTCAGATGACAAGATATCAATCGTGGGCCGGTGGAGAGTAGAAAAGTTCAATTGATACCATAGTATTATCCGCCGGGACCAGCGGTGACGACGCAGATCTCAAGATCCGGCCTGTTCTCCAGCAGCTCCAGCTGAAATGCAGGAATGGCTCGAACGGGGCCAGATCGACCAACGTCACGATAGCCACTATCGATGTGATGCATACCAGAATCAAGCTTCGTCACGTCAATCCTGCGCCTCCTGCTTGTGGGGAAGATTAAAAAGGGGCTCGGGGGCCGCCTACTCATGTAGCTCTGAAAATCATTATAAAGAAGAATCCACTTCCCACGCGCAAGTACATGTACCGCGAGCCGAAATTCCAAAACGCGCCGGCTCAAGCCACATTTGCTGATCTTCATCATGCCGCCTTGCGAGAGTCTTCCTAGCGTTCGGACTAACAACACTAAGGCCAAGCGTAAAATCAAGTTATTCTACGATCACTGAGTTGATTTTTATGGTCCACGCTGCTTGCTGTGTCGTGTACATCTAGTAGTCAACAAAGCTTTCAGATGCCTACATAGTATGATGAAGCATGCAAGAAAACATCGTATTTGTAATGCTAAGATCAAACTATACTAGGTATCTAGGTACCTAGTTATCCACATCTCACAGGACATCCGACTTCTATCTTATGAGAATGCATATTCAGAGCGTGCGCCCGGTCCAGAAAATGAGCGCAACTGCTAGGATATCCACCACACCATTCCAGCCCTCTATTCGAGGTAACCAGCAGCGGGGTGCTTACGACCGCCGGGCCCATGCTAAGAAGCACGGCGGAAAGCAGCTTCATCTCTTTCCATTTGGGCAGCTAAGGCAATAGCATCGGCGCCGGTGGCGGTAGCGGTAGCGGTGCTTTGCGTCGGCGCCATAACGAGCTCCATGGTATTAACAGTAGCGCCTGTGTTACTGACGGTTCCTGGATCATCAGGGCTCGAACCACTCGAAGGATCAGCCGCAACATCCTCGATCTCATCGAAATGATAAAGTGGCTCAAGGTCCGCATTGTGCCGCCATAGGATGTTGCGTTTGAACCACCACGGAGCTACCTTAGTTAACTGGTATTTCATAAATACCCCTGTAGGTACAGCAAAAACGTAGTCGAGTTCTTCTAGAGTGCGCTGTTTAGTCTCGGGCATCCATAGGAAGATCATGATGAGAGCCACGATGTTAAATCCCGCGTATAAGCAGAAGGCGCCCTTAGTTGTCATAATATGTTAGAATACTGTATTCTTGCGATATCGGGGGAGGATTTTGGATGATGCTTACCAGAACACCCGTAGCCGCGAGGATCTTTGGGAACGTAACCGACAGTATAGCAGCCCAGAATAGACAAGAAGCCACTGCCCAAGACATACCAACCTCGCGGTGCGAAAGTGGGAAGACTTCCGCGCTATATGTGTAGGGTACGGGACCCTCCCCGGGAGAATAGAAGACGGCGAATACGTAGATAAAGAGCGCCATCAGGCCGACGTGAGCTGGAGAGGACTCGGGTATGAGCGAAGAGAGACCAGCGGCCAATAAAGACCACGCCATGTTGGGGAACGTAAACAGGAGAAGTGAACGACGGCCGAAAGTGTCGATGGTCCAGATGGCTGGGAAAGCAAAAAGGAAGTTGACAGCCCCAAACCCCCATGAGGCAAGGAGTGCATTGAAATCCGAAGTTCCAGCCTCTTTGAAAACGGTCGAAGAGTAAAATGCTATGATATTAATCCCTACTGCCTGTCAGTTCCCAGTACACGCTCTTGACGTTCGTGAGAGCCAACTTACCGCACATCTGTTGAGCGATCATGACTACAAAGGATGCCAGTGTAGCTCTTCTAACTCGAGGGATTGTAAATAGTTCGATGAACCGCATCCTATACGAAGATTTACCGATGGCTTCGGCCTCAATTTTGACTTGAGCTTGGATGGCATATAGATCGCGAGCTGCTTGGACGGGATGGTTGCGAAGTCGCAGGAGCGATTTCATGGCATCTCGATATCGCTTCTTCTTGATGTACCATCTTGGCGATTCCGGGCAGAAGAATATAAGAACCGTAAGGGGAACCGCGGGGATGAAAGCTGAACCAACTTGAACTATTTAGGAAATGCTGATTAGCTGTATGATCGAAGGGCCATATAAGGCACGCTGCTCGTCGATAACTTTTCTTAGATTACGATAGGTAAGGCAGCTTTTTTATCGAGCGTGCATAAATCGTCATACCCTAATCCGCATCCAGTACAAGTAGTAGTAATTTGGTAAAGAGTGGAAACTTACGTCGCCAGGCGATATCGCCAGCATGACCGACTGCCAGGTTAGCAGAACACCCGAGGAGAATCCCAAACGCAGTCCACAACTGCCACGACATTACCAGAGCGCCTCGGATAGGGGCCGGACTATTCTCAGCTGCGAAGATGGGAACAGTTGAAGCTTTTATCCCCATGCCAATCCCTAAGAGTAGTCTGGTGACCAGAAACTGTTCCCAGGTCTGGGTTATTGCTCCAGCGATAGGTGTGACCAAGCAAAAAATAGCAGAAATGAAGATAGTTGCTGCATCGTGATTAGTTGCGGCCGCCTATGAATGTAGACCAGCTCACATACCTCGTCTACCTAGCCAGTTGTTCAGCGGGTCTGAAACCCAGCAACCGAGAAGCGATGATCCGATATAAGGAGCCGAGTTTATGAGGCCTACGAGGAGAACGTCATGGTCAGAATTTCCGCCAATTCCGAATTGGGTAGGAAAAGACAGATTAGCTCCATTGCTGCCCTCTTGATCCCAGCCCTGAACGGCTGCTCCGATAGAGCAGGTAGCGATCGTAAGGTAGAGAACCCAGGGTACTTTCCATTTGCGTGCCGTTTCCCGCTTCAGAACATCGATCTCGTCCGAGTTGAGTGCCTCCGGCCCCTCTATTCTCTCGAAACCAGTCGGATTCTGTGCAATGAGAGCACCTTTCCGCATGAGCGGGATGTAATCCTCTAGGCCATTGTCCTGCGAAAACCTGGTTACGTCGTCAAGGAGCTGTTCATGAGGGATACTAGCCAAGGGATTCGAGATCCTGTTACGCCCAAGTCTGTTAGGTCAATCATCATACTTATAGGTTGGGTCACTTGCCTGGCAGCTACGTTATTGTTGATATCGGCACGCGCCTTCACGTCATGGTGGCCCTTTTCAGTGGAGTCATCATAGCGGTACACTGACGACTTGCGGCTATATCGGACCCTAACGGTTAGCAGACAGTACGGAGTTCTGTAGGAGTTGGCTTCTTCATGATGCTTACGGCTGTGTGGGTCCAACTTCCTCGAACATATTGAAGATAGAGTTATTGGTGGTACTGAGGCATACTCTCAGATTTAGGGAACGTGGATATAGTTATAATAGGGAGAGAGAAGATAAGAATAGGTACTGAGACGAGATTTTTAGGATATCGTGACTACAAGCTGAGAGAGTATGGGCTAGGAAGATTAGAATATATACGTGTAGGTATGCATACTAGAGATTGCCTAGAAGAACAATGCTAACCCAGGATGGCCGAACTTTGTATAACTGTCAGCTGGAAGTAGCAATGACACCAAGGTCTTACGCAAGACAGCGACAAGCACGAGATACGCCAGCGTTTGCTTCCGCCAGCGGCCATCTCGCTCACAAAGTTTAAAACCGGTCCATGCGTAAAACAGTAATGCGACCGTGTTAGATGAAACCGATTATTTAAGTTCCCAACGGCTTGCGAGATATCGTGTAGCTCAAATCCTAAGGGTTGATCTTTCTGTGTGTATAAAGCGTGAGCGGTACGATGCCTCCTTCAATACTTGATCAGGACATTCTCCTACTCCCGCCTTCCATGCAATCAATGTTGATAATTTAGGCCTTAGTTATGTATTAAGCACACTTTTGGGATAGACATCCATCTGCGCCTACCTTACTATCATCTGTAGCTACTGCTGGTAGGTTACCACCCAAACTGAATACATATATACATGTATCTACTCTTCTATTAAGTAACTTAACCATAACGTTGATGGATATAAAATGCTGCTATGAGATGATGCTATATGTTTTATAAGGCTATTAATAAGGAATAGGTGCCTAACGTGATGCCATTGCATGGAGAAGTCCAAGTTATTACATTTAGACTTAGGGTTCTGCTATACTATGATTTTTAAGGTCCAGTGGAAGTCCTAGAGCGGGACATCTTCTACTTGGTCCTAGGCATGGGGAGTGGTCCGTCATCGGATAACTCATAGTATGGGATGAAGTAGGATAGCTACTGGCGCCTGGATTTTTCTAAGATCTGGGGGGCGATATCCTCTTATATGTGAACCACCAGTTAGGCAACGGCTACTGGGACCAATTACTATGCTGCTCGGCAGACTCTTGACAATACTATAGGTTATTTATGGCCTACTCATGCCATTATAGGACGCAGTGAAGAATCTATGGGTAACCCAGGAACAGAAAGGATAATGTCTTCATCTCATCCATTTCCATTGCGCTACCACCGTTTCACCCTCGTTATGCTCGACCCATGCGTACTTCTTCCTCTCATGGCAATTTAGGTTACTTTTATAAGATTCATTGCTGTCCTCTTCCTCGCTATGTATGGCAGCGAAGCCTTCAATGCTTATCTGAACTAGTAGATAGAATAATTATACGCGTGGTTATGATTCGTGGCCTATTAGAACTGTTCTCAAGGGGCCAGCTACTCGATATCAGCGGCTATAATACTCAAGTATAACCATAACTTCAAAGTAATATCGCAAACCTTACCATGGCCGTCCTAAAGCCGACTAGAGTTGGCATTCGGGCTACACGAATAGACCTACATCGCCGATACCTCCTGGCAAACATCCCAACCACTCGGTTGCGAGTCGTACAAGCGTACAAGCGCTACTACATAAGACTCGCCAATCCGTTCCTAGCGAGAAAAGCCTGGTATTACATACGCATCGGGGTATCTTATCAATATACATGTACACGAGCTCGTTCGAGGGCCACATTATAGCCAACAACCATGGAGCTCTTCCAACCCCCCTTTACACTATCTTCTTTCTTCCTTTCTTTCTTGCTCTTATAGCACACCTCGTATTTCGGAAAGTGTATCGTAGACCCGTAATGATACTTATATAATACATAGTTTGTACAGGGCGAGCCGGGCCTGATGCTGTCGTTGAGATAGGCGACGGGCCCACCTAGGACCTCTCGCTCTCGCGCCCTTCCCGCACGATGTACCGCGCGGCGTCTTCATTCCTCTTGTTGACGGCGCGCACGAGGTCTGCGTACTTCCTGCGCCAGAAATCTGCTGCTGCCTCGCCTTCGGCGGGAATGTCAGTTGCGGAGCGGGCTTCGCCGGGCCGCTGAGCGTCTTTCTTCCAGCGAGAGTGGGGTACCGTCTCCGTGAGCTGGAAGCGACCCGTGACGGCGCCGTACCGCAGTCCCCACTTGAAGAGGTACTTGGTATAATCGGGACCGACCTCAAGGCGTTGAACCGTGTTGCTGCCGGCTTTGAGGATGTACTTGGTGCCGATGATTGCTGAGAGGTTGATTAGGAAGGCTTCTTTAGTGCCCGCCTGCTTCGAAATCGTTTCGATGACGGCTTTGACGAGGGCGACGGACTCGTCGATGCTGCCGGAAGGACATGGCTGCCCCTTCTCGTCGTACCAGTCACACTCGAAAATGTCCGCGACGATCATGGCCTCCACCTCGTCGCAGTTGGTCCGATCGATGTCGTTGAGGTCAAAGGCCATGGTCGACCCTGGGTGGTTCTCAGCTGGAGCATTTGCGAATAGGGCCGAGGTTCGGTCGAATATCGCAAAGGCATCTATAGGGCCGTCCGCTGGTATCCCGGCACTATTAGTAGCATTCCCGTTAACGGGATTTTTGCCGTTCACCATTACGACAGGAGGCGGTGGAGTTGCGAGCCTAACGGGTCCACCAGCTCGTTCGGGTACCTGGAGAGAGAGCCGCCCTGGCCGCGGAGGCCGACTGCCAGCAGCAGACGTTGGTGTTAATGTCGGCGCAGATGTCGGCGGCGCTGACATTGGCGCAGAAGTAGGCCCTGCCGATTTAGGTATCGGATCTGGAGGGAGCATTGGCGCAGGCGCTGTGCTTGATTGTGGAGTGGCCTGTTCAAAAGGCGATTGGAATTCCCTGCGCTCATCCGGAATTGCGGATAACGGCCCATCACTATACCGATGTGTTGGAGGCCTTCCGCGGGGCCTGCCACCTGCGGAGACTCCGCCGCTCCTCCAGGCCGAGGAAACCACCTTGGCTCCATGGCGACGGCCGAGAGACTTGGCTTTTCCTGGGCTGATAGCCGAACGCGGTTCCGAGGGATCGCCCCAGAATGTGCCTCTAGTTGACGGTGTCATTGCTGATTGGGGATAGGCCGACATAGGTTCACGAGACACATCATTACTCCATGGGAAGGCCGAATTCGTTTCCGGTAGCACACTTGATCTCGGATCAGCCGACGGGAACATGAACGAGCTCCTTCCATCTGGATGGGCTGTCCACGGATCTAAAGAGTCTGGGCGAGCGGTTCTAGGTTCCGCGCTGAACGCCGGTGAATCCAGCCTTGGCCGCTGAGAGGGAGACTTGCTGAGCCCATCTTCCTCGGGCCTTTTTCGACCTCGACGCGGCCGAATATGGGGTAACAAGGCGCGCAGAGCCATGTCATCTTCAGCCGCAACCCCATCTCTACCGTCTTCACATACTGGATTTGGGTCAGTAGGGATCTGAGTCCAGTATGGATGGTGGTTATCCATGAGATAATCGAAGAAGGCATTGATATGCATGGAATGCATCCATCGCTACTGGAAGTTAGTGTACCGCCGTATGAGCTACACGTTACTATTAGTTGATAAGTCTTACCTTTAGTCGAACGGCATATTGCTGTATCTTCTGAGAGCTTTGGCCCTTGTCATGGTCCGGTGGTTCAACGCCCAGCTTTAATGCTAACTCAGCCCAAGTCTTAAGTTCCTTGCTATGGAGCTTCTTGATGAGTTCGAACAAGGCAAATGTACTAAAACTTTTGCCCTCGCTTTTCGGCGGATTTCGAAAGGCGTCTCTAAGCGTAGCTGTATCCGTCTCCAAGGGTACTGCTGGGTTGCAGTATAGGATGAAATTCACATATGCATCTTCGATGGTAGCGCTCGTCACGCTCTTTTGAGGCAATATCGGTCTTACCATCCCTACTGATCTGGGAGTCTCATTCCTAGAGGGAGACGGTAGTGGGTTGAAGCGACGGGAACCGTTGCTGGTTGGAGTTGGAAGTGCCATCCTAACATCATAAGATAGCGAGTTGCGCGATGATCCCCATGGATGGTGGAAGAGATGTGGTTATAGATAGGGCTGGATGAGTTGACGGGTTGACCGCTTCAAGTAATCGTTATTGTAAACCTGTGGCCCCCGAAACTCGAATAATAATCAAGAAACTCTACTCTCATTGAATTGGTGTGTAACAAGACTCTTCCTCCTTTCTCATGTAATTGGTCTCTTAGCTGATCCCCTCATGCAAGTCTGATGGTGTAAGTGGTGTGTATCCGCTAAGTTCTGTATGCAATCGTATTCAGAGAGTTTCAGCTGGCTAGGATTAACCTCGAATGATATAATAAACCAAAGCTTTTCGATTCCCGTCAGGTGCGATACCGAAGATGAGTGGCAAAGTTTGTTAAGGAGAGAATAAGTTGGTGGTGAAGCCTCTCGCTCTTTCCCGGTGTGCAATAGCTATAATAATATTATGCCGAATTCTATTTTGAGAGCAGCACCTGCTGGCGGAGGCTGGTGCCACGAGAGCGCACGGCTGTTTTAGATGGACCGGGACTTGTGCATACAGCTATTTTTGGCAACAGAGCCACGTGACTAAGTGTCGATGTACTTAATTCATCCCACATTGAGGTCTTTCGCCGTCGCCCCCAAGCAATAATTACCCCTTTTCTCCTGCGGTGAGCCACAGCCCAGTACCACCTACACCATGGCTTGCATGGCGCTGACTGTTTGTCCTGGTCGCTTCATTGGGCAAAAATGCCTTACTTTAGGTAGGATTGCGGCGGAAGAATTCAACTATCCTGCACGCCATGAGCTCGGTGCAATTTCTGAATCACTCGATAGGGGCCATCACTGTCTCTTTAGCTGCAGCTATGAAACTTGTATCACTACCTACACAGACACGCTCTGATCGTTAAGTTGTGCCCGTCTCAAATAAATATAGAGTTAGCGATGCTACAGCCCTATCTCTTATATGAAGAAGAAGAAGCGATGGTATGCAACTGACATTGTTATCTAAACATTGTTTACCTCAAACTTTTTTGAAAGGCATTGGTATGTGACCCAAGCGATGGGCATGTGTTGTGTAATAGGTACAGACATGTACATGTATACACGTAGTACATAGTCATAGTAAGAGAGAAAGGCATTGGAATTGGGATGAGTATAGTGAGGACTACATTTTCTCATGATGAGAGGTAAAAGAAAATAAATTCGACTAGATTATCCTCTGATTACGTAGTTTACATCACCACCACAAGACGGTATATAACAGCGATTATTCCCTCTTATTTACCTACATATGTACATAGTTCTTTCGCATGTGAAAGTCAAGATGCAAAGAAGCTGGAGCCTTTGACGAATTGGATGCGGGGCAGAGCCGGGGGAAACTGGGGTAGGAATGCCGACCTCGTGCCAGATGGGGACCGACGAAGAGAACCTGACAGGCGTTTTCGGTTCAAGGCATTAAGCATTAGGCGGGTTGGGACGGGTTACAGGGCTACAGCCCACTGTACAGAGAGCTAGCGGCATTGTGATGCAATCGGACCTCGGCTTCTAATCTTGGGATCCTCAGGTCTTTCCTCATCATTCATGATTAAGAATAAGGCTTCTTTCCAGTAGCCGATTCTCTTATTTTATTCATATTTTTCTCCTTTTATATAATTCCTGTAATTGTAACTCAACTTCTTCCTACCGTACTCGAAGCTATCCGTTCCTTTTCGTCTTAACTATCAAAGCTTAGTCTACCAGCTCGGCCGCTTTCTTACATCCCTAATCTTACTATCTTAAGCTCTTGAACAACCCGAGGAACCGAGGAAGTAAAAATGGCAGCATCCAAACCAGTCATCCCGCAGAACGACAACGTCGCACACGCCCTCGCCGGTGCGGGCGGCGGTATCCTATCCATGGTCCTAACCTACCCTCTAATAACTCTCTCCACACGTGCGCAAGTCGAGTCTAAGCGGGCAGAGACCGCCTTCCTAAAAGCGGTGCGCCAGATCGTCGCACGCGAAGGCGTCTCGGGGCTGTACGCGGGGCTCGACAGCGCCGTGTTCGGCATCAGCGTGACCAACTTCGTATACTACTACTGGTACGAGTGGACGCGGGGGTTCTTCGAGGCCGCGGCGGCGCGCACGGGTCGCGCCTCCAAGAAGCTGACCACAGTGGAAGCCATGATCGCGGGCGCGCTCGCGGGCTCCGCCACGGTAATCTTAACCAACCCCATCTGGGTCGTCAACACCCGCATGACGACTCGCAAGGGCCAGATCGAGTCCGAGGAGGAGAAGAGCGGCGAGATTAAGAAGAAGCCGACGACCATCGGCACCCTGATGGCGCTGCTGCGCGACGAGGGCCCCCAGGCGCTGTTCCGTGGCGTCGTGCCCGCGCTGGTGCTGGTCATAAACCCTATCCTCCAGTACACGCTGTTCGAGCAGCTGAAGAATGCGTATGAGCGTCGGCGCAAGAGCAACGTCACACCCACCGTTGCCTTCTTTCTAGGTGCTATCGGCAAATTGTTCGCCACCTCTATTACGTACCCCTATATCACCGTCAAGAGCCAGATGCACGTCGCGGACGACGGCCAGAAGCGCGAGGGCATGACCCAGGCCATCCGCCGCGTTATTAAGGAGGAGGGGTACGCCGGTCTGTATAAGGGTAAGTACCTGCTTAACTAGTTAATCGGGTGGTCTGATATAGTACTAACGTATCGTTACTATAGGCATCGGCCCCAAGGTGACACAGAGCGTGCTGACAGCAGCATTCCTTTTCGCCTTCAAGGACGTGCTCTACGAGCAAACTGTTAAGCTCCGAAGCACCATGGCCAAGAGGGCCATCAAGGCATAAATCCCCGGACTAGCGAAGACAACCTTTTGCCATGGGCCAGGCAAACGGCATATTTGTCTTTAAAACTGTACATATCGTATCTTCTATCTGGGCTTATTTGCTTGAATAGGCTCGATCCACCGCCCTTTATCGAAGCCTGCATACATGGGAAATTGGGGATCAGATTGCCCGCCGATATGGCGGAACCCATAGAAATTATCGCGGGAAGGCTGGCGAGTCATCGCGACATAAATAGCTTAGGGAAGAAATGTATGGAAATGTATGGATAGGATAAACCACATCTAGTTTCATGTATCAACACGAGGCGTAAGTTGTCGAGAGGAAACCGACCATTATCTAAGTACTCTTGAATAGAAAATATCTTCAAATAACATCCTGTACCAGCTGTTATTCTAGTCGTTCTACGCCCTGAGTTACAGCATGACTATCGATTTCAATAACCGAGCTTACCCAAACCTGCTTTTCCGAGCACCTATAATTGGAGGTACCCTCTATACCTTCGTAACCCTCATATCGTGTCCCTCAGTTGAACGCCATAGCACTTCAGAAGAAACATATCACGCTGTAGGAACTAGCTTCGGCACGATCCACCAGTCATGGTATCCTTTTCCGGGGGCCGGCATCTCGACCTTCAACTTGAGCGACTGCGGGTCTCCATCTCCTTGCCTCTCCATAGCGCGCTGCAGCGTCGAGACACTAACACCCGCCGCGATTGCCGCTTTCAGACAATTCCTCACATTGCCGACCCAATCAGCGTGTGTGTTAACGCTGAAAGCCTGGGCGTCCGACATTTTGGCCAGGGCCTCGTATCCTTTCCGCGCACCGCCGACCGCGCTCTCGGCATACTTGAGTAACTCAAGAGTCTCAAGCTCGGGCTGCCGTGTGGCGCGCGTGAAGTCTTCGAGTGAGGGTAACGGTGGCAAGGCGATAGACCGGAAGGGTTTCATGCGGAGGTCGTAGCGCAGAGTATCAGAGCTGTATGGCCGGTGAGGAGCGGGGATGAGGCCGAGGCGTTCTAGGGCTGTGTATAGGCAGCACAGGCCGTCGGCAAACTCCCATGTGCAGGCGGCGTCCAACATGGTCACACGTAGGTACGCTAGGGACGTCATGAACTCGCGCTCTTTGTTTGCTGTGTACTGCGGGAGCTGCTGCTGGTGATCTTCGGTGCCGGCGCCGTATCGTGCCTCGTGCAAGTTGCGCATGGTGAACGACTTGATGCGGTCGCCGTGCTGCGCTCGCGTCTTCGCTAGATAGTTCAGATACCAATACATGCCGGCAAGTTCGTCCGTCTGGTAGACCTCAAGTTCGAATCCGAGCTGGACGATCCACTCCATCTGTCTGAGCTTGTATAGGTACGCCCACGATGAAAGAGGGAGTGAGAAGCCGATGTCACCTCTCTCCGTTACCAGAGATTTTTCGTCGAGAGCGACCTGAAGGAGCTGGTCGATCTCCTCCACGTCCGCTTGCAACATGTCCCACTCTTGAATGGTGTGACACAGCGTTCGCCTGACTCTACACCTGTTCTGGCAAAATATCCTAAAGAGATCTAAATAACACTCGGCGACTCGCTGCCGGAAAATCTCCATCTGTGCGGCAGTCTGATGGCGCGGGTCCGTCGGTAGTTCAATTTGATCAAAGGAAGGGTCTATCTGAGGCGCGCAAGGCAGTACTACAATTGACAGGTCGTGATCCAATATTTGTCGAATGCTATAATTCCCTAGGACGACCATCTCCTTGAACATAAGACTCTGGAGTAAAGTTCTGATATAAACCAGAGGCTGTGGCTTCCTTGCTTGATATAGCAAGACGAAATTCTGGGAGAGTCAGCTTTGTTCAAAGTCTGACAATATTAAACGACCTACAAGAAGACTTTGTGGTTCCGAATACTTAAGAATATCCATGATGTTGATCCCATCTTGGAAAAGCTGCTTAAAGTGGTCGAAACTCTCTTCGAAACTAGGCTGGACCATAGGGCGCGGTGGCATCGTACTGGCTAGACGTCGCTGTAATTTGGTGCTGAATGCTTCTTTGACCGGTTTCCCCAAGGGATGCTGCTTTTTAATGTGCTCAATTAGACCAGTCATCTGTACCCAGGGCATCTTTAGCGAGTCGGGGTTGGCTTTTCGCAGGCCAGAGAGGTCAATAGCTCTTAGAAATGCGATACGCAGCTCAAGCCGGAGATCAAGGGCGGCAGATATATCCTTGTTAACATCATTACTGACGGCGCGAAGGTCGCTGCGAGCCTGTTGCAATATACTATTGATAGGTGCAACTGGTATCTCGTAGAGGAGGCTGCGGTCATACGTGTTGGTAACAAAGTCTTCCTCCTATAGACCGTTAGTATAGAGGACTTGACTAAATATACTTGAAGTACGGCGCCCCTACCTCATAAAATAGCTCGTCTTTAACTAGCTCGTTCACGAAGCAACATGCCTTGATAAGTCCGAGGCAATACGCCCGTAAAACAAAGAGTAGCTTTGGCTGTTTCTCACGGGCCCTCGCGTCTCTTATAAACTCGGCATCGTCTATGTTGGCAGGGCGAGGCTTTAAGAGGGCTTCTACATAGACGCTTGTGAAGAGAGTCTGTGAAAGAGGATAGCCTAGATGCCAGGCCATCTGATAGAGCAAAGTCAGATATTTACGGGCTTAGGCTGGAAGTTACGTTGTATCTCTGGGACACACCTCTAGACAGAGTAACTGGTCGATAATACCAAGAATTTCCTCGGGGAGGAGGTCACGGGAGACGTCATATTCCTCGTCTAGGGACTCTCCCTCAGCTAGGACACCACTATCCATCTTCGGGTCCATAATCTAGGATATACGTCAGCAACCAGATTGCGACGCTTCCTATATGGCGAAGAATAATGAATAATCACCTCAAGAGCCGCGACGGAGTCGAAAAGGGTGAAATGCTCATCCTTGATGAGTTGGCCGGGCGCCAAAGCTATTCACCTGGTTAGCAGGTCATATTCTCCGGTATGACTCGGAAAAGCGTTTACGTACTCTTCACGGCCGCAGCAAACTTCTTAGTGACATCGGTAGCCATAACTCCAGGGTGGGAAATGTTTGGAGGAGGAGAGGAGGGATCAGGTTGATGCATCATGGCTATTCGCTCTCGATCTATCTATGTCATAAAAGGTAGTGTGGCCCTGCTATTCGTTAGTTGTACATCATATTATAACCAATAAGAGCCGTATGACTTAGCCGGGGCTCTTTCTGAGGCTTAAAACGAATGAGAACGAACGGGACATACTATGTAAGTAAATTGCAAATTCCGCTAACTTCAGCCTTGTAGTGTGTAATGATAGGTGATCCTACACGATTTGATGTTTTTATTTCCGGATAAGAAGATAAGTATACTGATAGCCACCCTATCCAGATAGGTAGCCATATACCATTAATATTGTCATTTATCGAAGCCAGTGACGATGAGCGAATTTGCAGCTGGTCGGGGAAAAGGAAATATAGAAGCATACTTAGGTAGGGTATGAATTGAGTGAGTGAGTCGAATGCATGAGTTTTTAGCGTCTGTGCAGGACTAATATTTTATGATGAACAGGCGAACAAAGCTCTGTAACATGTCAATCTCAACTTCAAACCAGACCCATCCATGGATGGGACTAGACTTGAATTCGACACTGGACACATCCATGCGAAGCAGCAGATAAAAATTGAGGCTTCTATTTAAACTTTTCTTAGATTTGGAAGCTGGCTGGCCGGCCTATCGATTTGCGCTTTCCGTATGCTGTTAGGTGCAGCTGGGTTCGTGCAAGTGCTGCTGCATAAAAAAACCAACATTAAATGGCGGGTTAAGTGCCCACATGGAAAGTTAATTGGTCATATCCATGGATGGGTGGCATCACAACACTATTCAGTGTCGGCATCCGCGGATTTACTATAACTCAACCAAATCTCAAAAGCCCATATGGAATGAAAATGTTTTTGTTTTATACAGCTGTACACGAGGCGGCGTAATAGTGCCCACTGCCGTCAACTTGTCTATCCGCATCCACACCCGCAATGCGACTTTCCCAAGACCTAGCCCTCCTCGGTTCTAAGCTCTCTATATCAAGCACCCGGGCATTTCGTAGTTTACGCGGATCCGCTAGAAGCAGCCGCAACAGCTGCAGCGGCGTTGGCTTCGGCCAAGGGTTTCGGTTCGCCCATCTTGCCGTTCTATACGTTGAGGCATAAATCGATTAGCTACCCACTCCCTGGCTTCGCAGTCTAACATATGGAATCAGTATAGCTCACCTCCCACTTGGCGAATCGCAGTTCCATCTCTCCTCGTCGCTCGGCAATCAGTCTCTTATCCTCTTTCAAGCTTCGGCGCACGACGCGGGCTGCGACGGCGAGGTAGCGGTTGTAGCTGTTCGGTCGGACCAACGGTTAGCAAAGCCGGCATCTCGCCATAGGGAAGAGCTCCCATTGAGAGGGTTCGTCGTTGCAGGAAAGATGAATCGGCCTACCTAAGACCAGCGGCTTTCCACGCGAACGTCATTTTGACAATCGCTCGAGGATCAATTGGGAGGTGAGGAATTAATTGAAGGTTCGTTGTTTGTATGGAATCAGAAGATAGCTTGCGGCGGGTAGAATTGAGAAAGCCCGCTAGTGGATCGGATTACTGTCACTGGTGGCCCAAGCTTACACGTGATCGGAGAACCTTGATTGCGATGCGTATCGCATATAAGACTAAACCTCGTTATTCCGACTAACCCCTTAGAAAGAGCACGCTCGTATGAAAAATATCAATGATCAACAGCAGGCAGATCTTTAGTATCTGTAGATACACTAGATGATACTAGGTATATTCGGTATGCGGATTTGAAATACATAGCATGATTATGTATATCGAGGCTTCATATAAACTTCCAATCCGAGTGCTTTCACAACCATTATGAGATTATATACGTAATTCAGCTTCAGTAGATGGTTGAGTGGTTGAGACTAGTAAAAAAATCTAGGGATTTACTATATGCACAGGTGCCTCGACTCGACTCTACAGCAATGGGTTTGATCTGTTGGTACATTTTGCTTTCCAAATTACCCCGTCTATACCTTCAGTCCAAGCTCGTCGGCGTACGGTAGTACGTTCAGGTCACCGACGGCGGCTACGGTGGCCTTACCGTCGAGAAGGGCCTTGGCCGCCTACAATATTCATTAGTAACAATAAGCATGGAGTTGAGGGGGTATACACATACAGTCTTGAGGTTGTCTGCCGTGACACCGTCGATTGACTTGACGGTCTCGGCAATCTCGAAAGGCTTGCCGGTGTGGATGATACCCGAACCAGCAGACAGAAGTGTCGATATGCCAGATTGACTGGCCTCTAGTGCGTTGAACTTCGCCTTGGCAATTGCCTTGGTCAGGTCCTCCTTACTAACGCCACCCTCCGAGATACTCTTGAGGGCCTTGACGGCCTCTTCACCGATTTTGCGGACCGACGCGGCGGCACCGGTGATCTGGATGGTGAGCAGACCAGCGTCGGAGTAGGCAAGGTTACTTCCGGAAGCAACCACTCCAGGAACGGAAGCCGCAGCCTTGGATAGGAGGGAGAACCCGGGCGACCATTTTACGTTGGGCTGACCACCGAGAAGTGATGCCAGAACCGCAATCTCGGGCTTATAGGTGCCGAAGCTAGAACCAGGGAAAGCAAGGACCAGAGAGTTTCCGGCAGTGTGAGGAGTGCGCTGTTCGCCGCCGTAGTAGGTTGTAGCTTTCGTGTTAAGCGCAACAGCGCTGGTTGGAGACGCAGGTACGCTCTTGAAGAACTGTTCTGTCCACTTGTGTAGGGCGGTCGGTGTGGCTCCATCTCCAACGAGTGCGATGTTTGACTTGGCGTAGACGGCTCCGGCATAGTCGGCAATGGAGTGCTCATTCAGGTAGTTTTTGAGAGGAGTCGAGCTCGTCGGATATAAAGAAGCACCAAGACCGGTGTGGAAGGCGACCGAATGGGCCGAGTCAAGAGCAAGGGCGGAAACGTCGTGGGCAAGCTTGGCTTGCTTCACCTTCAATACCCTCTCGACGTCTTCGTGGAACTCGTAGGCTATAAGAAAGAATAAGTATGTTGTCATCGGCCAATGGCTTGATATAGCTCACTGGTGTACTTGGTTTGGGAGATGACCTCTGCCAGCAGTTCGGTGAAGTAGGGGATATCTTCTCGTAGGAAGCTGGCCTCGAGAACCAACGCTTCTCGGGTGTGATATGCGAGTAATTGACCTCCCAAAAGCTCAGCTTCTCGTACAATACGAAGGGCTAATCGCTTCTCGGTGTTCTAAAAAGAATTGCAGCTAATTAGCTCATGACAAAACAAAGCCCTACAGACATCGGCTTACCTTGAACGCAAACTCCTCCAAGCCAACAGTAAGACCGGGAGCAGGTTGATATCTAGTACCGGCCTTGGCGACAACAGCGAGTTTCGTCGTCGGACCGTGGGAGTCGCGGGTAGCAACCTTCACACCAGCAACCTCGGAGGTGTCATAATTTAAGGCAGACTGTGCAGAAGATGCGGCAGCAGCATAACCCCGGCGCTGGGAAAGCTGCGAACAGCTTTGCCTGCGGGCAGCAAGCTGGGCACCTCTAGAGAGAGCCGATCTCAGAAACATTTTTAGGACGATGCCGTCGACAATTGGCGATTGGAAGTCTGCGACAACAACTTTTAATCCGCAGATCGTTGAAAGCTGCCGAGTCTCAAGTCCAAGCAAAAAGATGCTCAATTCCGGTAAATTGTCGGCTACCGGGGTGGGCCGACCAACTGCGCTGGTTCATCAATTGTTACCAGCCGTACGTTGTTGAGGCTTATTGGGGCTAGAGTCTGGTCAGCCACTTATCCACCGTTGCCATTGGTTGATCGAGGGGATCCCATGCGAAAAATTTGGGGCGGGGAGCTCTTTCAAAGTTAACCGTATAATTACTGTAGTACAGAGGAGGGACAGGAGCTTCGACCATTGATGGATTCCCCGCTATCCTAAAAAAGTATGTTAGTTCAAGTTTGAATCGAAATTTATTTTTATTGTTACTCAACTGCGCTGCAACAAATCTTCTGCGACACTTTACGTCCAACAATACATACCAATCTCTTGCGCCGCCTCTGCGTTCGTCGGAGCAAATCTTTTTTCTTTCCTGCCTCGTGCTTCAATGAAGCCGCGGTAGTAACTGTAGTGCTCTAGAGATAGTGAGAGGATCTCTAGAAGCCAACTTCTTCGACAAGTCCCTGTATCCTATCTATTCACCTCAAGGCTGAGCCCGAGTTCAGTCAGTCATGTTAGTGGTGAGTCAACCTTTTACTATATTCAAATCGCAGCAGTCAGCCTTTCATGACAACGCGCCAAGTATTTTCCCCGTCATACCAAGCAAATATACTAACAGAGCTGTGATTACCAGACTAAAAATGCTGCGGAACTCTGTGTTCTGCTGATCAGCGAGCTATATGGCCAGCTCCCCTCGGTAAGCTACCCTCGAGCAATATTATCTACGGTATCCGCTGAGCGATCCTAAAACTAACGATCCTGAACTCGTAGCGCATGTTCGCAGACCTCATAGCGCGAGGCCGGTCTACCGTCGCGCAACTGTCACAGCATACTTCCTTAAACCAACGACAAGTGCGCCACGGCATTGCTGTTCTCATACAGCTAAATCTCATTTTCCACCATACCGACCAAGACTCGGGTATCACCTATTACGACGCAAATCCCGACGCCGCCTACAATCTTGTCCGAACCGGGAAAATCCTTGATATGGTCCGCGAAAAGTATGGGCCTGACGCGCAAGTTCTCGTACACGAAGTCCTTATTCAAGGCCATGCTAAGATCTCAGACCTTGTCACGACTTTCAAGGAAGGGCATTGCGCTCAACAAGCGGGCGTCAATGGTACATCGCAGAATGGCCATGGCCACAATCACGTCAATGGAAATGGCATCACCAACGGTACTACTGATTTGGAATTGGTGAATGGAGACGCCAATGAAGATGCCGATCCGGAGGAACAAGCATTCGACAGTCTCGCGCACCTTATTGCTGCCGGTATACTTGAGCCAGTTACGCCGACACTATATCAGTCTCCACAAGATCTAAGGAGCGCGGTCGAACAAGAATACATGGCTAATTACCCTACCGGCATTCGAGGATCTAAACAGACGAGCGAATTTGAAAAAAGTGTCAGAGATAGGCTACGAGAGATTCAATTCGACAACAAGAGGTTGAAGAGGAAACTCGAATTCGAATTCATGTTCGACCTCAGTGCCAAACGCCGGAAGCTCACTAACGGCGCTTCGTCCAATGGACTTGGTAGTGAAAAGGCAAGATCCGCCTTGTCGGAAGAGGTGAGTACCTATTATAAGCCATAGTTTAGTGGGAACCCTTTCTAACTAGTCACGCATAGCTTGATACTGTCGTTCGAGTGAACTACGACAAGTGTACAGTCGAGCTCCGCAACCTGAAATTGGAGCGCTACGCTGAAGACTTGATTGGCGACACCACAGCTAAGGTGTATGCAACATTGCTCAATGTGTTGAGCAAAAAGGTCTCTCGCTGTCAAACTGACAAATCTATCGAAGTCGAAGATGAAAACAACGAGTCCTCGACAGGTCCCCACGTCACCACCCAGGAGGTCTTTGAGCAACTAAGTTCTTCCATCGACGTATCAAACGGGATTGGAGTGCTCCATGAGGAGGGCGCAGTCGACATTCGTTTTGCAGAGAAGATACGACGATATCCTCCCCAGCTTAAGGGGTCGATGCTCAAGGACACGCTAGAAGAAGGCGAAGAGATTGTCGAATCCGACGACGAGGATTACGATCACAGCGGGGAGGCAGCCGCTAACCTAGGGCTGACTGGCCTAAACGGCTCCAGGGAAGCTAAGATGCAGGTGGATGATGGCGCCCCAGTTGGTGCGCAGCGGTTACATCAGATGCGACAGCATCTACTTATCCTTGCCGAGAGTACGCAAGGTTTCGTACGTCATTGCGGTGCACGGGACTTCGGCGAATGGACTGTCGACTTCGAACCATTGCTGCAGCATTTGAAGTATCTTGAACTTGATACTCTAATTGAGAACGGATTTGGCCGTCAGGGTCTACGCCTCACCCGAATCCTCCGAGAGAAGGGCAAAATAGACGATAAGACATTGCCTGGCATGGCTCTGATGAAGAAGCCCGATGTGCACGTGAAGATGGCGGAGATGGAGATGGCAGGGTTCCTCGATGTGCAGGAGGTGCCGCGAGACAACAATAGAGCAGCAAACCGAACAATCTTCTTCTGGTTCTTCGACCTGGAGAGGACATTACAACGAACACTGGACAACGCCTATAAGTCCATGGTGCGTTGCTTTCAACGGTTGGATGTCGAACGCCGCAACAGGAAGAACTTGTTGTCGGTTGCTGAACGTAAGGATGTACAAGGGATGGAAGAGCAGAAGCTAAGAGGGGACATATACAACGAATATGTCCAGTTTCTAGACCTTGAGAAGAAGCTTCTAGGCCAAGTCGCTCGGCTTGACGATATTGTTGCGGTCTTCAGGGACTTCTAAGGATCATTCTCGCGTATGATACCAGTGTCGGTGGGATATATCTTGCATTGCATGGCGGCGTTGGTTTCATGGCTAGTTCTAGCCTAAAGGGCTATCAAAAAAAAAGTTGGACTTTGCATATACATGGGGCGGCGTTTGCTTCGGCTCGTTTCGACCAGTCTTCAGTCCCGTGTGGCATACCTATCGGACCACTTCTCGGATTGTATGTCCCGATAGACGACGAGTGTACGTATAGGTTGCTTTCGGGAAGGTGATATATTCACCAGGCACGTGTATAGTTATATTCCGGTTTCACTCGAGAGAAGTCGAGGTTGTTAATGGATATTTCGTATATCCGAGTACCCACGGAGAAGTTTAGAGACTTGAATTTAGAGTATCCGGTCACTCAAAGCCGACGTGTTATATGTGTTTTAATATCAGCAAGTAATAGCATTTCATTTTCTATTTGGTCTTCCCATGTTCGTCACTCAAGAAAGAGGTATGCGCCGGCCAGTCGTATATTTTTGATTATCGAGAACTACCTTCGCAGCTTAACAATTATACAGCTATGTACTCCATCAACATCTCCAAATTCTGTCGCAAAGGGGGGCACGGAATCTTATCGTCCACATGATAAGCCCTGGATCACCAGGGGTGGGACCCTGAAGCTCCCGCAGCTCCCCCACTATTTTGAGCCTAGTGCGGTCCTAAAAATTGGTAAGAGTATCTCGAAATTTTTCTAAGCTCCGGCGAACGCGCGATTGTGAAATTTTGTTCTTGTGAGCTCTTATTACTTAAAACTCCGAGCCCGCAGCCAGTCGTCCCATCGTCGCCGTTCCTCTTCCTGTCCATAGATCGACTCGACTCGTCCGTCATCCCGGTACATCTAGGCCGCCATATACTTCAAATTTCCCGAGAATCTTTACCAGACTTTTCTTACATTTATATATCCGTAATGGCGCCGATGGTCACTGGCAAGGAGCGCGAGTCGAATCTCGCTCGGCTCCTTGGTTCCGGTAGGTTGGGTAGTGTCTTAGTCGTAACGGCAATGGCTAACTGATACAATACAGGTTCCGCCGGTATTGCCGAATTGGCTGTCTTCCACCCCGTGCGTGCCTATAGACTTCGAAATGTTATGTCGCAAGACTAATGCGCCCAAAGGTCGACACCATTGCGAAGCGATTAATGAGTAACCAGACGAAGGTGCGGATCGCCCATTTATAATATCCAAAGATCATGCCGTATTAACTGTTGTATAGATCAAGAATACCAGTGAGCTGAACAAGGTCATATTCAAGGACACGGCAGAGGCGGCATTCGGACGGAAATTCGTCTCACTATTTCCGGGATTGGGCTATGCGGCCGGATACAAGGTTAGAAATAGTTGCATGCTCGTGTGGGAGAATAAGCTGCTGATGCTTGGTACAGGTCCTGCAAAGGATATACAAGTATGGTGGCCAGCCGATTGCAAGAGATTATCTTGCCGCACACTACGGCAAGAATTTCGAGGATGCTTTCGGCAAGAAGACCGGCAAAGCTATCATGCACTCGACCGCTGGAAGGTAATATCGAGGTCACGACTGCGTTAGGTCCGGACCACTGACATATTATAGTATAATCGGTATTGGCGAGATCGTCTTGCTACCCTTAGACGTGCTCAAGATCAAGCGCCAGACGAACCCAGAGGCATTCCGAGGACGAGGTATTTTCAAGATTATCTCCGATGAGGGCTTCGGACTATATAGAGGTTGGGGTTGGACTGCGGCCCGAAACGCCCCCGGATCATTTGCTGTGCGTTCTACAAGACCCACTCCTCTCGTGCTTCGACTAACTTGTGACAGCTCTTCGGTGGATCGGCCTTCACGAAGGAATACCTCTTCGGATTAAATGATTACAACAAGGCGTCATGGTTCCAGAACTTCATTGCCTCTATTGCCGGTGCTTCAGCCTCCCTGGTCGTTTCCGCTCCCCTAGACGTTATCAAGACCCGCATCCAGAACCGAAACTTCGAGAACCCTGAAAGTGGTTTCCGAATCTTGTCTAACATGGCCAGGCATGAGGGTTTCTCCAGTTTCTTCAAAGGACTGGTACCCAAGGTAAATGAAATATCACATTTTCATTTCAAGTTCAGCGCTAATGTCTCACAGCTTCTCATGACCGGACCGAAGCTGGTGTTCTCCTTCTGGCTCGCCCAGACTCTCATCCCAGCATTCGACACAATGCTAAAATAGAGCCGATATTAAGCGACATGTAATCATAGAACTGGATGGCAGTGGTTCATTGTATGTATATACGATTGAGTCGGCGTTTTAACGGTTGCGAACACCAGCGTTAAAGGGGACGGATTCTCTCGGTTTGAATTTATGAGTTAGATGGTTAAGAAGACTCCAACTGGGATAGACCATGGGTTTCTATCTTCGAACTGAAAAGACATACTCGACTCTTAGAAATGTGTTGTAGTCAAGAGACTCAATCTACGAATAAAAAAAAGTTAACTTCAAGCTCGTATGTGAGGCCTGTCCATATACCTACATATCTAGTAACTCATGCATATAGGCACTAGAGTATACTCCCTAGGTCACATTTTTACGGCCGTTTTTTTCGAAATCGTAACTTTCCGGCCTAGTAGTACAGTTGTTGCCGTTATACATCGTAAACAGCGCTGCGTAGACGAAATAGCAAGTACAAATCAATCACCAAAGCTACATAGACCAACCACACATGCTTCAAGAGCAGGATCTGTTGTCTGGGCCTAGTCACATATATAAGCTTCAATCCATCGAATGGGAAGTTCGACGTAGAGTATCAGTTGTCGCGGATCGTTTCGTTTGATACTAGACCAGAGGCATCCAGCGATGTCATTATAGAAATCACACCTACTAATATAATGGCATTGACGCAACGACACCGGTTGTCGTACACGTGGAACTTACTAAGTAAATTAACCAAATTTGAGAAATCGGAGGACTGGCACACCATAAAGGTAATCGCAAGGGCGAGGATATCAGTGGCCCTTTATCTTAATAGGGGAGGCGAGGGCACCGACAACCCCGATCGTATGTTCCTGCCAGCGAACGGTTTATAGCAAAATGCGAAGTTGTCTGATATGCTCAACGAAGTTATGTTATGTGATTTTGCGGCGCTGAGTGTTTTGAAACACTCGGATTAAAAAGTTCTCGAGCTTCATATGGCATAGACAGTTGATATAAATTACGTTTACCTAACCCCTACTGTAATCTATTCGGACTCTACGCTGATGACACAGCGTAGATACACCCCGATCGTTAATTCTTTATAGCATAGCAATGATAATGGATTGAGCAAGCTTTGGCTATACGATACGAAGTTATATGAGAATACATTTTTGCCAGTGGTTTCAATCAATTGTCATCATCATAGGCGAAGAGCGGTCTATACCCAGTCTGCCTACTGGAAACAGAAAGCCCTACTCCTAATGTTCACGGCTACTATCCAAAGTAATGCGTAAATCATGCCACGGTATCGACCATTGCCTTTGGCCCATCCTTATCCTTATTGATAGACTATATCGCAGAAGAATATCCGACAATTACCATGGATCACGTGGTGCCGGGACAGCCCCCCTGCGGGATAGCCTTGCCTTATCAAAACTTACTTACTTTATTTATATCGTTATTAACGAGTTTCTATAATTATTTACCGTAATTATGTAGAAAAGTAATTTAAAAGTTGATTTTTTAATTGATGTTATTTTAAAATTAAGCGGTGAGTTATTAATGAAAATAATATGATATAAAAATGCGGTTAATTTAAGTATTTTAAGGTTAAGATATTTTTTGCTTTTTTTTGTAAAATAACTTATTTTTAGTAGCGTTTTTTTAGTTATGTTTTTTTATATTAAAAATGACGTTGTTAACGTTATATATTTTATTATTAATGAAAGTTTATTTTTACGAAAAATTAAGAAAAAATATAATGTTTTACGGTTTATGTTATTAACGAGATTTAACGGCCGTAAAGTTAAAAACTTTACTTATAATTTTACGAAATTTACTGTTAAATAAGAGTAAAAGCTGGTAAAGTGGATATTAGACTTAAAGACTTTAAAATATGTATTTATTTATAACGTTGTATGTATTATAATTTCGTATTATGTAAAGAAAAATAAGTGCGATAAGTTTATAAGTAAAAATTAGTTTAAAAAGTTTATTTATTGTAATAATTAAATATAGATTAAAATAAGCTGTAAAGTAAAAGTAAAATGATTTAATGCTTTTATTTCTAAAATTATTAATTAATATTTCAATATTAAAAAACTTTTTAATATTAAGTTTAAATTAGTTTTTAACGTTAATAAAAAAGGAATTATGTTAAAATATAATATGTATACTTTTATTTTATTATTTTAAAGATTAATTAGTTAATTATTATATAATTAAGCTTTGATAACTTAGTTATAAGAAGTTTAATAATTAAAAAAGCGTTTTTTAAAGAGCATTGCTATTCGTGCAGTATGACTCTGGCTAGCCGTGCAGTATTTCCTAAAAGAGCAGGCGGTCAGGACTTTTGCCAGGCGTTTCCCTCGCCAAAACGATCAAAAGCACGCATTTCGCTAAAAATCTGAATAACTCTATATGTATGTCTCTAGTCAATTGATAATTACAATCATTCAAAAGCGCTCGATTCAGCGATTCTAACGATATAGGTTTCAAGCCCTGCATCCCTCGTTTGACGCGGCTAGATGGCAGCGAACCTGGCGGCCTAGCTCCCTCCCGCGGCTATTCCCCGGCTATATTCATACTTAGTCGTTTTGAAAATCGCTGGAATCTCCTATCCTTCTATATAACCTATCCAAAACTGGGATGCAGCTCATGAAACATATATCATTAGGATGGCTGAATCGAGCGCTTTTTAATGAATCCAATTATCAATTGTGAGACCTCCGGGAAAAGAAGTTATTCGCGTTTTTGATGAAATCTGCGTTTGATGAGGTACGGCCGCCGGATTTCCGCCACCGCCTTCCCCTTTGGGAAAATACTGCACGGCTAGTCAGAGTCATACTGCACGAATAGCAATGCTCTTTTTAAAAGCTTTTAAAATCGTTTTTAGATTTTTTTTATAAAGTATATTAACGTTACCGGCGTGGCTTTATTTTTTAGTATTATATTTAAAGTTAAAGATATGTATATATAATGGTTTAAGGAAGAGTTTAAGAAGATTTTGGATTAATATTTTATTACTTTTAAAAATAGTTAAATTAATAATAATATCGTGATTAAATGGCTTAAAAATGTATTTATATTTTATATTAACGGCTTATTTTATTACGAAAAAAAAAATGGTTATTGATATTAAACGGTTATAAAAGCCATATATTAGTAAGCATTTAATTTTTTATTTAATTTAATTTACCTTAAATTTTTTCGATTTTTCTTTAATTTTTTAAAATTATATATATAAGTTAACTTACTTTTACTTAAAATGAATTCATAAAAATTTGCTATTTAAATAATATTATATTATGCTTTTTATTAGTACACATATTTTATAAATTTTAACTTTTAAATAACGAGCTATTTAACGTTTTAAAAGTAACGTATTATAAAAAATTAAGTAAATTTATTACTTTTATAAATTTAATATTAATTAATAAGTTTGCTTTTATCGAGTGTTACGATCGAGCTTGTCGCGCAGCGTTTATTAAAAAAAATATAAAAGTTAAATTTAAGATTATTAATAATTATTTAAGAGCATTGCTATTCGTGCAGTATGGCTCTGGCTAGCCGTGCAGTATTTGCCCAAAAGGGAAGGCGGTGGCGGAAGTCCGGCGGCCCTACCCCATCAAACGGCTAAGTACGCATATTTCAACAAAAACGCGAATAACTTCGCATCCAAGGGCCTTATGATTATATAATTAGAACAGCCTTATTCCTCTCAATCTAGCGATTCTTTTTATATATATTTCATACGTTGCATCCTAGCGCTGGCTGGGCTACGAGGCATAGTATAGAGAGCGCAGCGATTTTCAAAACGACTAAGTATAGATATAGCCGGGGAATAGCCGCGGGAGAGAGCCGGCCCCGACATTAGCGCCGGCTTCATCTGGAAATAGCCACACGAGGCCAGGGATGTAAAACCTGAAACATATATCAAAAGTGTCGCTGGATTAAGACGATTCAAGCGATATGAATTATTAATTGAGCGAGCCACTATATAAGAAGTTATTCAAGGTTTTGTTTAAATTCGCTGTTTGGATGGTTTTAGCGAGGGAGACGCCCGGCAAAACGGCTTACCGCCCACTCTTTTAGGAAATACTGCACGGCTAGCCAGAGTCATACTGCACGAATAGCAATGCTCTTATTTAATTAATAAGAGAAAAGTTTTAACTTACTTTAAGATTTAAAAAGATCGCGAATTTTGTTTTCCGCGAAATATTGCGAATAACAAGGATTATAAATTTTCTAGCTTAAGTTTTAATTTTAATATTTTAAGAATTATTAATAAGATATAAAATTTGGTTAAAAACGTCATTTTAAGGATCCGGTTAACGTTAAAAAAAATAAATAAAACAGTAAAAAGGATAAAAGCCGAAGCGGTTATATATAATTAACGAATTAAGTTTTTAAAAGTTAAGTTAATTTAAATTAAGAAAAAAATTAAACGTAAAATGTTTAATTTTAATTAAAAATTCATGATTATAAAAAAGATATTTAAAGCCGAAAGTAATAAAGTTAATGAAAATTCTGGCCCGTTTACGGCGGTTTTAGAGGTGGTGGTATAAGTAGAAAGTAAGGATATTACTATAAAGTTTAAAGCTAAATTAAAAAGTTAAAATTAAACTATTTTATTATTTAAATAAACCAAGTCGAGGAAAACTATTAAGCTATTAACTAGATATGATGATTAATTATTTAATTATCTTTTAAGAGATATTACTTTTATATTTTTGCGATTTTTATTGAATTATTTATAAGTTTTTAAAGTAGGTGAGTTTTGGTGGGGCAAGGCTGTCCCGCGGGGGGGCTGTCCCGGCACCACGTGATCCATGGTATCCGCTAAGGGTGAACCCACAAACCGGGTCGAAATAGCTCACTAAGCTAAACACTACTATATAAGTGTGCAATAACTAAAAAGTTTTCATCAATCGCAGGTCCTTTGGCCCAATGGTAAGGCGTCTGACTACGATACCATGTGTAATCAGGAGATTCTGGGTTCGACCCCCAGGAGGACCTTCCTTTTTATCTTCTACTTACATTTTTGTTCTTAGGATGTATAGTATGAGTCTATAGCATACGATGCTGAGGGTTGAGGCATGCTGCCCCTCTAGCTTCCCCCTTTATCTCTAATTATTTATACTTGTCTAAGGGTCTTTACTCATGTAATCTTTGATATCTATTTTGTTAAGGGAATATTGGACGCCTTATGCTGATCCAAAACGGCCAATACGGATGAGGTGAGTGGTTTGCCATGATATAAGAACTCGCTGCAGAGAGCGTTTCGTGGGATGGACTAGAACCATAGGGGTTTTTACTATACTCGATATGGATATACTTCTTAGTCTGGAGCTTCGAACCATGAGACATATCGTTACTGGGTGGCATATACGATATCCATTTTTATTTCATATATACTCTAAATCTTACACACGGCGACTGCGATAGCTGGTGACTTCTAAGGTTATGATTGTAGAGGCCGTTACTACAGCCACAAGCAACGAGAACGGATATTATATAAATAGCTAACATGTTCGATGGTTGACACCGGCTTTACGAGTGTCACAAGGTAGACCAAGAAGCCTAGGAAGCAGCTATGTTGTCGCGCAAGGAGCCTCAACCCCTATCTAGCTAGAACTAACGACCTATATACCCTAGGCGTCCTTTGTTCCTGTGAACGCCCCTATCCCGGGATATAGGCTCTAAGGGCTGGCCCTCTGGTATCAGGGACAACTCCCTTCTTACTAGGCACGACTCCCTCTGTACAGGCTGCTAGGACAGCCTTCTGACAACGAGGAAATAATCAATCTAGTCATAGTTGAGTAGCTTGATGAGGCAGAGAAGTTTATAGTTCGTTAGGAGTTATCTTTTATACGTCGATCTGAATATTTCATTAATACGGTTGAAATCCCCGGCGCAATAACGTTGATGCTTCTTCGCTTTTATGTCGGTACCGTGAGGGATTATGCAAAAACCAAAATGTTTTAGATACTATAGGCTCGCTATCGTGTACATGAAACTGGCAGTATTTTACTCGGGTATGACTTCAGTTATACTTAACGAATATTCTGACTCTTCTAGCCATGAACCAATTCAGCTAGTGTACCTCGACGTCTTTGGTACAACGATAGCTGACATGCAATGTACAAGGAATGTCCTGCTTGAAGGAAGTATTACCATTCAAGCTTACAAGTATCTTAATTCTTAAAGCATATCTAGAGTGTGAAGATGTGAATAGCTTGAGCTATGGCACCTAATCAATTTAATTGACGGCCTTCCTCCCTGGCAGGAGAACGTGGAGCCAGCGGATATATGAACACCCTCTTAACAACTGTACAGTGATCGATATGTCGTCTTTGGTCAATCTGGATAGTATTCAGCACGCTAACATCTGATAATGTAGGTTCTACAACTATCAACGGACATAATCTACCCATTTTTCTACCCATCGATTGCTAAGAGTAGAAGCCCGAAGTTTGAGCTGATGGTACTCGTGTTCTCGTCATCATTTATAAGCCCGTAGCTTATATGAGATGACACAATGGTGGCGATGCTATCGCCTGAGTGAAATACGATACTTATAATAGTCCGAGTAACTGAATTCATCTATGATAATATTTGATTGCTCGGTTAGTGACATTTATACAAGCCGCCGCATTCTGGATAACCAGATAGATTAAGCTGTCCGACAACGCAACATGCAAAAAGTTGGGTTTCACAAAGACCGAGTAAAAAGAATTACAGGGTTGATAAAACCTGCAAAAAATCAAGGTCCTCCTGGGGGTCGAACCCAGAATCTCCTGATTACCAAGGTGGTCGTAGTCAGACGCCTTACCATTGGGCCAAAGGACCTTGAAGTGATTTGGTAAAAATGTGGTATATAAATCTTGTGTGCCGTGTCAAGCGCTATAGGTTAGTGGTGGGGAACACCGTGGCTCCGTACAGTGTGGCGGTGCTGAGCTAGCTTGGCGCAGAGCGTGGTTCAGTGTGTTTGCAAACGATGGAGGGGCCTAATAAAGCATTTCGATATAAAAACCTTCTGATTTTATTTCTGGCATGGTGGTTATCGTAGCTATGGCGTGGTTTTCACGCTTAGTGCTTGTTGATATCTCTGGAAGATGTTCATGTTTGAACGATCGACCGATTAAACAGATGCATAGAAGACTCGATGCAGTATTGAGGTAGCAAGGGAATGGATCTTAGAGCACGAATCTTGGAAAACTACGTGAGGCCGACCGACGTACGTCGTTCGGAAGGTCAATACTATGGGCTGATCAGATACGGAAAAGACGGCGGCTAATAATCCAGTGGCGAAGGAAATTTGTAGTTCATCCCTTGAAACTGTAAATCACTAATTAAGTCGAGATTATGGAGGGACTTTGGCAACCTTGCCAGGCGATACTCTAGCTGATGATTATCGTGGCCTCTGGGATATTGTCCTAAATGAGATAGGGCCCACGTGGGATTAAGTCCCGGCGATGTAGATCTTGACATTATCTTCGATTCAAGTGTCTAAAAAGTAAGAGCCCTGAGAGAATAGGGGAGTGGAAGAAAAGGTACTAACTCCCAGATCACATATGTGGATGTTGTGAGATAGCGTTAGCCCACGTGCGACAAGCAATTAGATGCAACAAGGTCTCAAATGGGTCTTGATAGTGGGATTGGTATAACAGGTAAAATAACTTTAAATTTCCTTACTCGTCACATCTTGACCTATGGTTCATCACGATGCTTTGTCAGTTCTAATTATTATTATTTATTCTATACGTGTATTTCATTTCAAGAAATGGGTAGCGACTGGCGATCCACGAGAAGATGCATGGGGGAAAGGTGAGGATCCACTTGCGCAAAAAAGCAGCTAGTAATTGTGGATCCGGGATCCGGTTACCTAGGCGACGGTGTGTGACGTTGCAAATCCATGGGGATTGGGCGCCTAATTTGTTTGTCCACAGTCCAAGGCCATAGGCAAGTGCGAAGGGCGGGACAGGCCGGATCATACAGTAGTAGAGTTTATCACATATTATTACCAGGACCTTCCTTAGATATAGCCCACAAACCCATGCTCCGGTTTTCTTCTTTGTCTAATCTTCAAGTCTATCAACCTTGGAAGCTTGTTGTCGACTGTCATATCTGATATTGACTAAACATCAATTCTTCAATTCCCGCTTCGACGGGGTAGCTTAGGCTATAACACATACATACCACTGTACAATTGTTTAATAGTCTCGCATAAAGTACATACACAAAGCACACAAAGCGATATCAACAAACTCGCGACTTAAGAGACACATCATTCCATCAATCTAACAGAAACACCAATTCCCTACTCTCCTGACGATGCCGCCGGTCGAGCGCGATGCCCCGGTCGACCGGCATCTAAGACATCAACATTCTTCTTCAATCGGTGCTATTGTACCAATGTAAGTGCCTGCTTTTGTCATCTCTACCACTGTTGACCAGCAATGTGGTTGTATCGTCGCCTAACGAAAAGTTCTAGGTGGGATAGCTCCGATCCAGAGCGGGCGCCGCCCCCTCTGCCTATGAATCCCCAGTCGCCCGGCGTTGGTCCTTCACGGAGTGGCACATCGCTAGCTATTCAATCTGCGCATGCAGCACTAACCGAAAAGGCGCGCGAGAACGCTCTCGTCCCTCACCTGGCGAAACGGATGACCGAAACTTCGCCCGAGCGAGCTCTCGTCCAGAGAAACAATAGCCCTCACAAACGAATGCAATCACTCCAACCGGGTAGCGTTAGAGACCTAAGTCTGATGATCGAGGGCTCAAGAGATCGAGACTCGGCCAATTCTACCCCTCGAGGGTCGCCCGAGAAAGACAGGTCCGCGAGACCGTCAACTCCGACCCGAGGCAGGGACCACGAGAGAGAGTCGAGATCAGCAGAAAAGGAGAACACTGCCCCAGGCACCCCTACACCCATGCCTAGCTTACCTTCTGTTGCTCGCCCCTCAGCGAGGAGGCCACCGCAGAGCATCCTCGGTGAAAACACACCACCCCAATCCGCTACAATGCTGGCGTTACAAAACATGCCTTCCGTATCATCGCGAGAGGCTGAATCACCTCTCGCGACCGTCACGAACAACTCTACGCCGATGATGAAGACACAGCTCTCCCCCGAGTACCTATCAAACCAGCTTCTCACCCTTACCAATATTGCGACAGCACTCCAAAAGGAGATGTCTCAGCTCAGTCGTCGGAGTCGAGACAACGCCACCGATTTGATGAGCCTCAAAGAGGCCACGCACGCTAGAGATGAAGATATACGAAAGAGTCTTCGTGACCTGGCCTCGAACGTGGACACTACTCGATACCATAAAGACTCTTACACCGGCGGCTTGTATCTTGACAATAAGCCTTTCAACATGTCACCTGGATCGAGGATGGGACGGCCGATTTCTCTTCCGAGGATCCCCTCGCCCAATAGTTTTGCGGCGTCTATCGACCGAGAGTCGAACTTGAGCACACCATCTCTCGTCGGTGGCGAGTCGCCCGCCACGATGGCATTACTAGAAAAGATCATTCGAGACATGGGTACAGGTGACGGCCGAGATACAATCATGGGCCGTCTGTCTGAGCTGGCTGAAAGACTAAGCGGCATGGCCTCGGCGGGCAAAGTAGAGGAACTCATCCATCACCTGAAGACAGCCAACGAGCACCCAATAGGCCACGCAACCGGTAGCGGGTCAGACAAGACCAGGACCTTGAGCTTCAGTAGTGACGACTCCGGGTCCAAAGTTAGCAGTGCGGTGAATCACAGGGTCGAAAAGTTGCTCTATGTCAACGGCAAAGAGACTCGACGAGCTTCACCTTCTCCAAAAGCAAGCGATGTCCTCAGCGGAGACGTCATAAACATTATCCATTCCATCAAAGACAGTGTTTCACAGGCAGGAGGTATGACGGCCGAAGTTAAGGCCCTCGTCCGGGAGCTACGTGGTGAAGTTCTTGGGATGGGGAGGGAGATCAGCAGAAGGCTCGAGGACTGGCATGGTAAAGCTCCTAGTAAGAGTGAGACCGCCAGCAGGGCTGAGCTCGCGAGAATCGTAGAAGAAGGCTTAGAGCAGATAAGGGTCTACATGGCCCAACGCCTTAGAGATCACAGGCGCGTGTCTTCCGAGACAGAGAAATCGGCAATTGATTACCAGGAGATCTACAACGCCCTGAGGACTGCTCTCAGCGACACAGAAGCAACACGACACCATGATCAACTGAGCCGAGATGATGTCATCGAGGCTGTGAAGGACGCCTGGGAGAACTATAAGCCCGAGATCGAAATACAACAGATCGGCTTGGAACGGGACGAAGTCCTCGACTGCCTAAAGGAAGGGCTACAGCAATATGCACCACGTCATGAAACGCCACAAGGTGCGTCACGAGAGGAGGTCTTCCAAGCAGTCATTGAAGGGCTGAAGCACTTCGTACCCCCGCAGGTCGAGACACCTGCCAGTCTCTCCCGAGATGACATCCTCGAGGCCGTTAGAGAATGTCTAGAGGAATTCGAGTTTCCAGTTGCGCCTTCCGCAAGTGATCTTACCCGCGACGATGTCCTGGACGCCGTGAAGGAAGGGTTGAGTACGAGCAATAGTACGGCCCTAGTGCCCCATGGTGGAGATAACGCCGAGGTTATGGAACGCCTTCACGATATTATGCAGTATATGCGTGATGAATTTAAAGCCGTCTCCGAAGAAGCAAAGCAGAATGTTGCTGCGAACGGAAGAGACACCGAGCAACTCTTAGATGCCACGAGAGATGGCCTCGACCAGCTCCGAACGCATATGGAAGGCTATGTTGACAAAGCTATCGGAACTTCTAGCCAGGAGGAGCTTATGGTTAATCTCGAGAATGGCTTTGAACAGCTGCGCGAGCACATGGAAGGATATGTCGACAAAGCTGCCAGCGCTTCCGGCCAAGAGGAGTTGATAACAAATATCGCCAACAGCCTCGAGGATTTACGAACATATATGGAGAAAGATACTACCGATAAGGCCTCGAGTGCTCCAAGTGTATCCGATCAAGAAGAACTAATGGTCACTCTCGTCAATAACTTCGATCAGCTACGGACACACATGGAGGGCTATGTCGACAAGGCATCGGGTGTTTCCAACCAGGAGGAACTCATGACTAATGTTGTCAACAGCTTCGATATCTTCCGTGATGAAGTTTCCGAGCTCGTCGCGAAGCTATCTGATGGTTCTAGAGACCTGATCAGGCAGGAAATCGAATCCCTTCGGGACACTGTGAACTCTTCCCTTGTCCCTCATGTACCGCAAGTGAGCGACAATAGAGAACTGCTCGAGGTTATTCGTGAGGGCATTGAAAGGGTACGAGGGGACATGCACCGTCCTCTTCCGGGGACTACCGAAATCCTCGATGCTTTGCATGAAGGCTTTAGTGATCTGCGGCTCATTATCGAAAAGGTTGGCAACAAGCCAGCTGATCTAACAGCTAACGACGAAATCCTCGACGCTCTCAAATCCGGACTGGACGGCGTCCGAACGAATATCGACTCTCTCCGCGAGGGAAATCAGGAAAAAGCCGTTGCGACTGTCGGCTCTGCAGACTCGGCTCCATCTCCGAGCAACGCCCTCATACCCGCTGATCTCGTCAAGCATGATGATATCAAGAACCTTGAAGTCATGATGACGCAGCTCCGAATTAAGATGGATTCGATGGAGACGCCTCAGCCCCCGCCAATGCCAGAAGGGTTCTTGTCTAAGGATGATCTGGCGGAGGTCGAAGAGATGCTCAGAAACGGTGTGTCTAAAGACGATCTAAACGAGATCGAAGAAATGCTTCGAAACATGCAGGAGTCGATGCCTGGTGCACAGACCAGCAAAGAGGCGGAACCCTCGGAGCCTAGAGAGATTCCAGTAGGGAACCCCGAGGATGCTGCGACAAGAGAAGATGTGCAAGCCATCGAGACGATCCTTCGAAATACCAAGGCTCGTTTGGACGACCTAGTTGATGGCGAGCAGGCCGTCCGCAAAGATCACGTGGACGCGCTCGAGGCCGTTGTGCTCGAGACCAAGGACTCTCTCGCGACGCTCGCAGGACAACTAGATACTGTTTCTCGAAAGGAAGATCTCCTTTCAATCGAGAATCTTGTCACTCAGCTTACTGCCGCGCATGACGAAATGAAAGAACGTGCCGAGAAATCTCTCGAAGACCCCGAGAAAGTCACGAAGACGCAGGTTGAAGCTGTCGAAGCAGCCGTTTATGATATCAAGTCAGTGGTTGAGCAAATGGTCAAGGCGGACATTGCTGCACTTCCCTCGAAGGATGACTTCAAGGGTCTCGAAGACACTCTAAAGGAGCTCACGGACAATACGACGACGCAAGCAGAGTCTAGCGCGAAAGCCTTCGAAGTGCAACAGGCGGAGACCGCAGGCGTCAGCGAGCGAGTCACGGAAGTCAAGGCATTTTTGGAGGAGTTCCAGAACCTGGTCAAAGAGCGGCTTGAGGTCGGTGGTAACGCCGTCGAATCCTTAAGCAAGATACTTGAAGGCATCGGCGAAACAGTACACCAGAACGCCGACGTTGGCAGCAATCTGAAGGAGATGTTCGAGCTTGTGAAGTCAGAATTTGAGGAATCGAAGACCGGCCTTATAGGCGCAAAGATGGATACCGACGAGAAGCTCAAGGAGACGACTGAAGCTCTGGGTAGCAAACTCGATGAGAAGATTGGCGAGCTTGTGACAAAGTACGACGAGTTTCAGCTTGTCCTGGAAGACCGGACGAAGGCTTCCGAGGCGAGGGATGAGGAGGTGAAAGCAGCGGTGGTCAATTCGAATACGGTCACCGAAGAGCTCAAGGTTTTAATTGATACTCTTGGCTCGACTGTTACTGATTCCCTGGAGAAAATGGAAGAAGCTTCGAAGACGGTGTTTGAAAAAGTTGAAACATTGTATGGCAAAGCTGAAGAGAACCACGCGGATGGCAAGAACGAGCACCAGATGACTCGTGATCATGTCAAGCAAGCTATCAATGCCGTCGAAGGTCTCCAGGGTCACGTGGGTGATTTCCAGCCGAAGATCTTAGAGTCGATCAAAGAAGTACTCCTCATCGTCGGACAACACTATGAGCATTCAAGGAACTCGGAATCCGGAATCCTACAGAAGATCGAAGACGCCAAGCCCGAACCCCTTTTGCTTCCACCTCCCCCTGAGAAATACGATGACAGCATAGTACAGTCGAAGCTTGACAAGTTAGACGGCGAGATCCAGATCATGCGAGCTAACTTGGGTAGCGACATGCATTCCAAGTTAGACAAGCTGGTTGATCATACCAACGCCGCCGATAAGGCATATTCCCAACTGGATACCCTCGATAAGGTACATCAACAAGTCGTTAAAACGGCAGCTGATATCTCCGAGTTCCTTTCGTCACAGAAACAGCGGATCCAGGACGAGCACGAAGAACATGAGAAGGCGCTTCAAGAGACTACCATTGAACTAGAGCGCCAGAAAGCGGAGAAGGATCAAGTCGAAATGAACCTCCTATACCTAAAGGATGAGGAAGCGCAGCTGCGTGATACGATATCTGCTCTAAAGGCGGAGCAAGAATCGTTGATCCGCCAGAAGACTCGACTTACCGCAGATGTCTCTTCACTCGAGACTGCCCTACATCTTCGTCGCGAAGAACTGCACGCAATGGATGCCCGAGCCGAAGGCCTAGAGCGTAGGATCCTGGAGGGCGTCCTAGACCATTCACGTGCCCTTCTCATGACCAAGTCCACCTTCAAAGGCCGCGAGGCTATGAGCCGTAAGCGCGTGCCGGGTGCTCGGTCCAGTCTGGGACCTACCGACGACCTCAACTCAACCCAAAGACCAGCCAAGTCTCGTACAGCGGTTAATATGGCTGTGAACAGCGGCAGGGCGAGCCTGGTTCCCCAGAACCCGGCGAGCGCCGGCCGTCGAATATTGAGTCTTAGCCAGATCACGAGCAACGTTCCTACGGGCGGTATTAAGCGCAGCCAGAGTGTTCGTGCACCGGCTGGTTCCGGGTTGCGAAAGAGCAGCTGGGCCCCGGGAAAAAACAGTGCTACTAAGGGCTATGGTGACCTCGATATGAATAAGGAGAACGTCGATCTAGTGCGTGAGGACGACGAGGAAGCGCACGAGGATTCGCCCGCGTCCGAGCCGGAACCCGAAACGCCCACACCTCTCGAGGACGAAACGGTTATGATCGCCGACCCCGTCGATAATGAGACTCCAGGAGTAGAGACGCTAGATGACGAAGATGCTACTGAGATACCGCCTGAAGCCGAGCATAGCGATGCTGAGGAGGTAGAGGAAGCCGGTAGCGAAGCCAACACGATGAGACGATCGAGCCTCGGAACTACCGTCATCACGGCCGCGGAAACGGAAAGCGGGTACACAAGCGAGGACCAAGAAGGTTTCCAGAGCGAGTGGACCGAAAGCGCCGTAGGCACAGATAGCGTCATCTCCGAGAGCATCGCGGACACGGATAGTATTACCGGCGAGGGCGAGTTGGTGGTTTACGACGCTTGACGGGGATGTCTCGTGGCAAGGGGAACACTTCTCCCCACTTGTTGACGTAGACCCGAGGAAGGTCAAGCCAGGAGTATAAGTATGAACCGGAGTCGGAGTTCGAGGGTGGAGGTTTGGGCTCGGCGCCTTCGGTTTTAGCTTTGGTCTTCGCCATGTTCCACTGGATGAAAGAACGGCTTACGCTTGAGATGAGTTATATGTCTTTGGTATGCCTTCTTGTCGTACTACGAGGTGTTTAGGAGGTGGAACGAACGGATGAAGGAAGGCTGGAAAGAGACGGACCAGGAAGGGGATTTGATATCAATCCTTTTCTTCACTTTTCTCCACCCCTTATTGCGTACTAGCCTGAACTTACTGTTCTCGTTCCCGAGAGGAAAGTTCGTGTTAGTTTAGTCTACGGCTGTAAAAAAAAAGTTAGTTTAGGTATTGATCAATGCAATGGACACAGGGCGTTGGATTGACATCAATAGCTGGGAATATAGCTTGGTAAGAGGTGGCGCTACGGGCTAACCAACTACATGCTCTGCTGCTTAGGAAGAGATTGGAAATTGTTTATACCAGGCAGCAATAGCAGTAGTGGTAGCAGTAGCAGTTATTGTTGGAGTAAGGGAGTCGGCTGGAGTTTGAGTTTGTTTACGTTGGCTCTCTGCTTCTTCATAGTATTACATGTATTCACGATAATGACAACAGACGATTCTGCTATTCATTTGCTTGTACACAGTTGTGATTGACATGGCTTTGCCTTTTGCTTTTGCCTTCCATCCCATTTTCGCATAAGAGACCTGAGCTGTGATTATCTCAGCGAGCTCAGACCACATTACGTTAAGTTGAAAATCCGCGCAGCGGATTTTCAACAAAACATGGTTTAAGGATAATAGACAAAGTTTCTTACTAAATGCTACATACCAAATTTTCTTTATATAACATAATTCTTTTATATAGTATGATATCGTATTAATCTTAATACAACTTCTTTAAATATTATAATGATAATTAATTAATTTTATAAGATAAAGAGACTTTTTTCGATTAATTTAAAATAAAAACGACTTTTTTCGATTGATTTAAACAACGAGTATAACATCACATATTATTATAACAAAATATTACGCGTAAAATCGCGGTTTTATTTTATAATCGAACGAAAAAAGTTTTTAAAACTAAGTATAATAAAGATATAATTGTTAATTAAATTTAAGCTTATTTAATTAAATTATGTTAACGGTTTAATTATCGATAAATAGTATATGTTATTTAATAATATGATAAAAGCGACATTATAATTAAGTTTTTTATACGTTAAAATCGAAGGTTGCGTTTAAGCAGGCTTTTAATAAAATGATAAATTTAAGTAAATTATTTTAAAAAAATTAACTTATTAAATATTTTGTAATTATACGTGGTAGCGATAATGTAAATGTTTTTAATAATTATCGTGTTAAACTTAACGTATAAAAAAATATAAAACGTATGACTTACAGCTTTATTTGTTAAATTAATAAAAAAGTTTCAAAGTTAAAAATTAATTAAAAGTGGGTCAAGTAAAGCTTAAGTTACTCGAAAAATGTGTTACATATAATTTCTGTTAAAAAGTGAGGAATTTTAAACGTTAGTAAAAAATTTAAAAGAATTAAAAAAATACATAATTAAAGCTTAATTGAATTAATGCTTAACATTATAATTAATTTTATTAATTATAAGCTTGATTTGTAAGCATTCATAAAATAAAAATTAAAGTAATTTTTTTAAACTTAAATTATTTATTTGCGAACGTAGAAAATAAATAAAAAATATCTAAGATATAAAAGAAACCTAAATAAAATAAAAAATGTTATTATAATTTATTAAATTAAAAATGATTAAATTTTAGAATTAAAAAGATTGAAGTTTTTGGTATGATAAGTTTCAAATTATAATTTTAGATAATATTTAGAAAATCATTAACTTAAATGGAATTAAGAAATAATTACCTGAATTTTAACTTTTTTTAAATAAATTAAATATATTAAGCTTAAATACTTAGAGCTACGTGGAATAAAGAAGCTTTGTAGAAAAATTTAAAAAGCATTATTATAAAAAGGATTTATATATAATGAAGTAAAAAAAGTTGATTAAAGTGAAGGTGATTATTTAAAGATTAATAGCGAAATATCTAAAATATCATTTAAATTTAGATTTAATTATAAGATAATAATTAAAGAATTTCCAAATGGCCTTAAAATTATCGAAAAAGGAAGAAATTTAAGAGTAAAAATTGAGATTTAAAAACCATATTAAGTAATTTTTCCTAAAATGGTTATCTAAAAGCCTAAATGCATGGTTAAATAAGTTTAAATTTATTATATTTAAGCTAATAAAACTGGATATCTTAAATAGTAAATATTAAGCATAAAGATTAATTTAAATATAAGGAAGTATAAACAAAACATTTATAATAAACTAAATTTAAAGAAAGATTAATAAAGGTTAATAAGATATTTTAAATTTATTAAAATATATTAATTCCTTCTAAACAAATTATAAAAAATATTAAAAATGAAACTAAATGAATTAAAAAGATAAAAAGAATAAAGGAAAAGGTAGATTTATAAGATTAACAAATTTTATAGAATTTAAAAGTAAATATAAAAGTAATAATCAAAAATTAAAATTAAAAAAAAATATATATATATAATATTTTGTTAACGTTATAAGCTTTTAATTAAAATGGTTATAATAATTTTTATTTAAAAAAACCGCTAAGGGTATCATAAAGAAAAGATATAGGATGGCTTTAATCTAAAAAAAAACTTCTCTTATTAAAATGATAAGATTAAAAGTTTTAAAATGTGAAACATGTAATTGAAGGGGATATAAAATGGCTTAATATTTTTTAATTTAAGGAGATATTTTAAATTTCTATATTATCTTAAAAGAATTAAAGATAAAGTTTAAAGAAAACATAAAATAATCTTTATTTTTAAATAAAATGTAAAAGATAAAGTAGGTGTTTAAAACTGGAAAAAGTAAGTAGGTGTAATAAGAAAAAAAAAAGAGATGAGATATTAAAGTTAGAAAGATAAGTTAAATATTAATAAAAAAGATATAAGAATATGTTAATTTAATTAATAGTATATAAATGATGGTATTTTTAATGAAAAAAGCATATTTATTAAAAGATTTAATAATTGAAGATATTAAAATTATTTTCCATATATTTAATAATTTAAATAAGTTTATAAACTTTAAAGCAAGCAGAAAAGTAGAATATGTGTTAATAAAAAATAATAAAGTTAAAATATTAAGTTGAGGTATGGTATTCTTAAAAGTTAAAATATTAAGATATATTTAAAAAAAGGAAAATAAATATATAATTATGAACTTAATAACGAATATAATTAAATTGAAAAGTATTACATTTTATAAGAGCTTTCACATGAACCTAATAAACTTAATAACCTTGAAAAAGAAATATATTATATTTAATATTAGAATCATAAAATTATATAATATATAAAACTTAATTTACATTTTAGGATAAGTTAAATATATTTATCAATAATTTATTTTAAAATATAAGCTTTTAAGCCATATAATTATAATTCTTAACAATTTAATAAGATTAATATATATAACAGAAAGTGAAACCACTTAAAAACCCAGGTATTTAAAAAACTTACATTATTTATTTAAAAAAATTACAAAGATATAACATAAACAACTCAAATATATCTCCCAACTTACCATGAAGAAACTTATAGATTTAATTTTAAGATTTAAATTAAAAAGGTTAAAATTATATGAATATAAAGGATATATTTTAGTAAAAATCATTTAGGTTATTTTAAAAAGGAAGAATTTTAATAAGTTTATTAAAATATTTAAATAAATTTATATAGATTAAGAAGATTTAATAAAAGGATAAGGAAATAATAAAGAAAATAAGCTGGTTAAGAAAATTATTTTTATCATAAATAAAATATTAAGGTATTTAATAATATAAGTTATAATATATAAAAAAGAATTAAATAACCTTTTAATTATTAAAGAAGAAGTAGAATAAATTAAAAAATATTATTAAGTAAAGATAACTTATATTTAATATAATAATAAAATGAATAAAAATAAAATGAAAGATTAGTATTATTTAAAAAATATTTTTTTAAAACTTTTCACTTTTGCAAATCCATCTTAGAACTTAATAACAAAAAGAATAAGAAGAATGATTATAATGAAAGTAAAAGTCATAAGATTTTTAATTAGATTTTTATATTTATTATAGAAATATATAATAAAAATAGTAATTTATTTATATAATAAAATATTAAAGCAAGGTTTAGGATGGAAAATTTTGTATAAAATATTATATAAAGGAATATAGGATAAGATTATATTAAAGTTAAAAAAATTATAAATAACATATTTATAAAGATATGGATATTTTATTTATATTTTATGGAAATAGATGTTAAGCCAGAGCAGGGTGCTTTAGGGGATGGGATAAAGGTCTCTAATTAAGGCCTACGGCTTTAATTAGGCTTTACGCTCCAGCCTTCATATATCATGGTCCTAATTGAGAAATACAAAGTAAATAAATAAAATCCTAAATTAATATGATGTATATTAATGTTAAAAGAATATGTTAATGTAACTGTAAGCCATGTTATATAAAGCTATATAAAAAAGGTTATATAATGTCCTTAAGTCTCCCTACCCTAACTTATACCTCTCTTAATATGTTATAAAATATCTTTATTATAATATATTTAATAAAAGAGTTAAATACCTATTAATCTAAGATATCCTAATTAAATATATTAAATTTACCTACTACCTTTTTGTTAATTTTATTATCCATAAGTTTAAAAAAATCATCACCTTTATTTAATTTATAAGCCAATGCTTATTTCTTCTTTTTAAATCTAAGTCTAAATATCTTAATTTCTTATTCTCTTTTTATTATCTTAATTATATAATCATTTTATCTTAACCATCCTTAACGATAAATAAGTTATAATTAATTATTTATTTATTTTCATATATCTACGATTTATGCAAATTGAGATTGGTATTTATTTGTATGAAATTGATTAATATGGTTAAATCTAAGTGGTGTAAGTATTAATCTTAATTGAGGTAGAAGATCTTTAAATTTAAGCCTTAATGAACGTTTTTTATTTAAGATTTAAAATCTTAAGGGACTTAATGGCTATGATAAGGATAGGATATCTGGTAAGGGATAATATAAGATAGATATTAAGTTAACTTTCTCCTTAATAATTTAATATTTAATGTATTTGAAAATAACCTTAAAAAACTTCTAACATATTAATCTAAAAGGATAATCACCAAAAATAACAATTTATTTTAGAAAAAGTAAGGGTTTCTAAAAAAGTATGTATACAATTATAATTATATACAGTTTATATAATCATATATTATCTTATAAGAATATAAGTATATAGATTAATTACTTAGGCTTAGGTAGGGCAATTTTAAAATTAAATTAATATTTCTTAATCTAATCCATAACATACTTCATTTTTTCTTAATATTTTATCATTAAATTAAAATAATAAATTTATTAATTAGTGATATGGTAGATTACAATAAACTAATGATTTACCTTAATATTAATCTTCTTATATTCTAAGTTTAATAAATCTTAATTCTTAAATAACATCATAATTTCTAACTTATATTGATTATATCATTCTTATAAATTTTTTTTAAATTAATTAATAATGGTTAAATGATTTAAGATATTAGGTATATTAATTTTATAAATCACTTTATTAAGGTTATACTCCCTTATAACTATATAAAATAAGCTGATAATATCACTAAAACTAAACCATTTATATTTTATGTATTTAAGGAGGCTGTTCATAATATTTATTATAAAATAAATCTTTTAATTATACGTTTTATGCTTAATATTATACCTCATAATTTAATCAGATCCTAAGGGTATTATTTTCCCTTAACCTAATACTAATAGCTTTTCATAATCGTAAGATTCTTATTTTTTTATAATTAAGATAAGTAACTCCTCCTAAATAAAATTAAGGAAATCCTTATAATTATCTTTATGAATGGTGATTATTAGGCTAAATACATCTATTATATCATTATTTATGATATGTTTTATAAGTTTAATTTCATTTATAAATAAATTGGTATAATTCTTACTAATCATTTAACAATTATTATTATTATTAAGCATTTTGGTTGGGATTATTTTATTTATTACCGTTATTATTGTATAATAACAATAATATTAATAACTTATAAATATCGATTAATGATTAGGGTCTTGTAAGGCTTAAAAATGGGTTTAAATTATATTGTCTTTTCTTAAAAATATAAATATGAATATTTTAGATTTAATTAGAATAGGGTATAATAAGAAAAATAAAAGAAAAGAATTCTAAAAGCTGTTATAGGTAGGAGATGTATTTATATAAATTTATATTTAATAATTGTCTCTCAGTTAATAAAAAATTGTTTGTGGTTAGCAAAAAACGATATCATACACTAACCTCCATAATCTCAACTTATATAATTACCATTTAACCAATAAAATATATTATTCACTATAGGATTTCCTTATTATAATTAGGTGGTAAATGCTTTTCTTAATTAAGATTAAAAGAGTATAATTTTTTTCTCCTTTATTGCCTAATTTTTTTAATTTTTTCTTTTTTTTCATTATTCTTTTAAATTTTATTTAATTTGGTTAAGTTTATCTTAACTAATTATAGGTTTTGATTTATAATCTATTATTAATATTAACTATGGGGGTAAGAATAAAGCTAATTCACATAATTCTAAATTAGAAGTGAAAAAATAATCTTAATTACATCTTATTATTAATATTAATAAGCTATAAGTATGGTTATAAGTATCCATTTTAAAAAATATTAAAGGAAAGCTTTTACCATATGAATTATTAACTGAATTAAATAAGATAAAAATTAAATATATAGATTTTATTATAAAAATAGAAGAAAAGGGTATATTTATATATGATTAAGGTAAAAATCATTAAGAATTATTAGGTAGTGTCTCTTAGAGTATAAATATTAAATTTTTTACTTTAATTAATAAGCCGGCACAATTTTTAAATAAGTCTGTTATAAAGATTAAAGTAGGATCATCTATTCACACCTCTTTGCTTTAAGACCATGATGATAATTTATTCATTCTTAATTAAGATAATATAATAATGCTTTTATCTAACTTAATAAATGGTGACGATCTAAAGTCAAATAAAGATAAATTATCTATATATGATATTAATTCTATTATATCTTAGGATATGAGGTTTAAAGTAATCCTATTTATATTTATCTTAGTTCTTATTATAGTAAGAG
>JAJKLF010000052.1:0-201751 GCA_022984865.1 Hypomontagnella submonticulosa | reverse complement strand
TATAACATAACATTAAGAAAATAACAATAATTTATACATCGATTTTAATAAAAAGATTAACTATTTTAACTTAATGATAAATAAATACAACATTATCATACTATTTAATTAAAACAGAAAAAAGCTATCATAATAATAAATCAGGGTTAACAGTTTAAGAAATTTTATTAAATAATTTAAATAATTTAAGATATTTAAAATCTTTTAAATTACTTAAATATCCCCAATCTTTTTATGTTAATTACCTTAAAATACCTTAAAATACTTTTATTATTTTAATCTCCTTAATCTCCTTAATCTCCTTAATCTCCTTAATCTCCTTAATCTTTTTAATCTCTTTTATTTTATATTTTATTACATTATTAACTTATATCGCTAATTTTATTATTACTTATACTCTATAAATTTATGACTTTTAGATAAATATTAACGCCTTAAACTTACCTTAATTCTTTATTTTATATGCCATTATACCCCTTTTGAAAAATTCTACAGCCAACATAACAAACCTCGAGAAAAAAGCCATACGTTTTTGAGCTTCCCGAAGTTTACGAAAGGCCATAGCTCGAAAACATGGCTTTTTTTTTCGAGGCGGCTGTGGAACTTTATTTATAATTTAATAAAGATTTATTAACAGATTATATTAGTTTAAATATAAATTATTTTATTATGATTCCAAATATTATTATATTTTATTTTTATGTTTTTTTAATTTAAGGATATCTTATATCTTCTTTAAGAAATAAAATTGATATATTAATAATGGCTTTAATTTTTCTTTTTTATATATCTATTCCATTGTTTTTTTATTTATGCAAAAATAATATTAGCTTATATAAGTATAACGTTAATAATGATTTATAATATTATTAAGTTAAACTTAGGTTAGATTTAATTTTAAAGGATTAGGATTTAAAAGATTCCTAATATTTATATTTTACCTAATAATTTCCGGTTTTAGATTTATAGCTATTATATAATAACTTCATATCTTTATAAATTCGTTTTAAGATTTTAAAAAAGATAAATTTAAGGCAAAAATATCATTAAATTAATATAATTTATAACAATAATTATTATTATATCCTTATTACTTATATTTATATTATTAATTTTTTAAGTTAAATTTTTATTATAATATGATTTTTTAAAATAACTTATTTTTAAAATGGAAATGTTATGTTATAATATGAGGATTTTTTCATAATAAATAACAAAATATGGTTATATGATATGGTTTATTTATGGTCTTTTATGTTTTAAATTTTGGTATATATTAGTATAAACTTTATTAATATAAATTTATAAGGTTTAATATAATAAAGGTGGAAGGTATATTTAAATAATAAATAAAAATCTTATATTTTTAATATTACTAATATTAATAAAGGTAAGTCTTTTTAATTTAATTAATATATTAAGATATCTAATTAAGAATTATTTAGGCTTTTAATTTAATTAAATTAATTAAGATAATATGTAATTTTTTTTATTTATAAATTATTTATAATATTTATTAATAAAAAATTAATCTTAGTTATAAATTTAATGTTATATTAATATATTTAAAGTAATATATTAAAAGTTATAATATTTTATAAAATAATTATCTTTTTATTATATAACATATTTAATATATTATTAATAAATAATATAATATAAATAAGTTTTTATAAAATTAATTACTTTTTTTAAATAAAGAGATAAATAAGTAAATAAAAGTAAAGCCTGAGATTTATTAAATTTATTTAAAAGTGTCGAGATAGCAGTCACGTGGCCAAAGCTTGGCCCGTGCGCGTGGTTTGTGCGCAGCAGTAGCTGCGTTATTAAGTTATTAAATACTCGTTTCATTAAAAGCTACTTTTTTTTTCTCTTTTAATAATAACAACAATTGATACACGATTCGTACGATATCTAACTGTACAGCTATTTTTATTCTTATTACAATGATTATTAAACTTTGTTTATTCAATAAAAGGAATATAGCGAATTAAAGGTATATATAATTAATAGGTATTTTTAAAATGTTAAAAACGAAGAGGTACTTGGTTATTATAATCGATAAAAGGATTAATATAGTTTTATAATTGTTATAATTTAGATTTCTAAATTAATATATTTAATATTATAATTTTATTAAAAATATTATTATTTTATTTTTTATCCTTAATGATTGGGTTAATATTAATAATAATATCATTTATATTATCTGTTTTATAAATAGAAATTTGATTTAAAATATTGTTATTTTTAGGAAAAGTATTTAAATTTATTTGATTAAAAGTAAAACCATGATATTTAAGGTGATTGTTAAAGAGGAATTAAAGTTATATTTTATAATATATTTATGTATATAAAAGTGATTATGAAATTGGTTAATTATTATTAAAGTTTTTTAACTTTTTATTAAATATATAATTATGATATTTAATTTTTAAAAGATTAGAAAAAGTTTATTATATATTTTATTTATATTATGTAAGAAATAAATGATATAATTATAATATTTATATTATTAACCTTAAATTTATATATATTAAAGATATTAATAATTATAGGATCTTTAGGTAAATATAAAAAGCCTAAAATGAAAAGCTTTTTTCATATTAAATTAAAATTCCACGGCCGCCCCGAAAAAAAAGCCACGTTTTCGAGCTACGGCCCTTCGTAAACTTTAAGGAGCTTAAAAATGTGTGGCTTTTTTTTCTTGAGGTTCGTTATGCCGGCTGTAGAATTTTTCAAGGAAAGTATAATAATATATAAAACATATAAAGTATATAAAGTATATAAAATATATAAAATATATAAGGTATATAAAGTATGTGTAATAATTTAAAATAAAGAATTAAAGTAAGTTTAAAGTGTTAATATTTGTTTGAAAGTTATAAATTTATGGAATATAAGTAATAACGAAGTTAATGATGTGAGTTAATAATAAGATGTAAAATAAAAAAAATAAAAGAAATTAAAAAAATTAAAGAAATTAAAGAGATTAAAATAATAAAAGCGTTTTAAGGCGTTTTAAAGTAATTAACATAATAAGATTAAGGATATTTAAGTAGTTTAAAAAATCTTAAATATCTTAAATTATTTAAATTATTTAATAGAGAGTTTCTTAGATTTTCTTTATTAAAATTAATGTATAAATTATCGTTATTTTTTTGATGTTATGTTATAAAAATCTTTAAATTAAAAAGTAAAAACGATTGTTGTATAAAAGAGTTTATCGGCTTAAAATAACGGTTAATCGGTATAAATTTTGAATAAATTGTGGTTAATGTATAAAGTTAAATAAAGATTGTTATAATAAAGCTTATAAAAAAGTAGTTAAAAATTAATTGTAAATATAAAAAAGTAGGAAAAATTATAAAATGGAAAATAGTTAGCAATAAAGTATGTAATAAATTTTCGATAATTTATATAACGATTTATATGATAATGTAATGAGGTATTTATGTTAATTAGTAAAAGCTAAAAGGATAAAAATAAGGTAAAAAAGGAAAGTTATACGTTATTAATGACAAAAAAAATAATGAAGTTATTTTAACGATAGTTTACGTTTTAAAGTTATTTTAACTAAAGAGGCGGCGTGTTAATATGTAAAATTAAAAAAATTAAAAAAATTAAGAAAACTTAGGAAATTAAAAAAATCTAAAAAATTAAGAAGATAAAAATGGTAAAAGTGTTTTAAAGTAATTTATATAAAAAGATTAAAAATATTTAAATAGTTTAAAAAATCTTAATAGCTTAAATATTTTAAATTATTTAGATTATTTAATAAAAAGCTTTTAAAACTGCCAACCATATTATGTGGCAGCTAAAACAAGTGTATTAATTAAAAGCTTAAATGAATTTAATTAATTATATAAATAAAGTAAAACCTTAATTTTTTATTGTTTATTTCGAATATAATGTAAAGTTAACACGATGTAAAAATATATGATAAGATTTTCGCTAGTAATTTTATATAATAATTTTCTTAAATCTTAACATAATAATGTCTTCCAAATAAATAAAATATTTAATATAAAATTAACATATTATTTTAATAAAAAAATAATAAAATAAAGAATTATATTTAATTATATTATATTTTTGATTATTATTTGCTTTTAAAATCATTTTTAATGATATTTATAACTTAATTAAAGAAGATTTAAATAAAATTTTGCTAATAAAAAAGTAGTTAATTTTTCGGCGATAACTAAAAAAATATAACGTAAATAAAATATAAATATATATACTTTTATCGTCACGAAACAACCGGATAAAATATTATTAAATGATAAGCTTATTATCATTTTAACCGATAATGGTTTATGCGTTAAATTGTGTATAATTATATATTAAATTATGCGTTAATTTATGCGTTGTTAAATGATTTAATTTAATTAAATCGATAAAATCGAGTAGTTTAAACTTTTAAATAACTTTTAATACGAATAACTTTTTACTATTAATTTAAGCTTATTAATATAATTTAAATTTAAAAAATAAAAAACGGTTTTATTAAACATTTTTTTCGTTAAAAACATTAAAACTATAAATTTCGCTAAAACTTTAAATAACTTTATATGCATAACTTTATTTAATTAATAATTAATATTAATTAATAGTTTTTAATTTAACAATTTTAATGATATAAATTTTATATTTTACATTTTTATTTAAATGCGATTATTACGCAGCGAAGCTAACGGCTTAACTTTTTTTCGCTGTTATTTTCCGGTTATATTTAAACTTAATCGATTTTAAAATACTTAAAACCTCGTATTATTTTAAATTGCTTAATTAATGTTAAATTAACAAAAGTTCGGTAATATCAATAATAAAATAAAATTTTTTATATTTTATTACCAACTTACATTTTAATAATTAAAATTATAATGTAACATATAAAACTTAAATTATTAAAATCGTAAAATCGAGCGTTTTTAAATAATGTTAATTATTAATTAAATAAAAACGTGGATTTAAAATTATTAACGTTTTAATCGAAATTTGCGTTTAATGAAATATGGCTTTCAAATTTTCACTTACCGTTTATTATTTTAAAATATATTGTAAATTTAACTTTAACATATTATAAATTTAATGTTACTTTTTAAAAAATTAAATATATTATATATTATATAATTAATTTATATAATTAACTCATATTAATTTAATTACTTTTATTAGCTTTTTTTATTATAACTTTTTTTTTATAATATAACATCATTAATTTTAAGATCGAGACTTTTTACATTAAGCGAAGACCATTTACGCGCTTAGTTTTCGTGCCGCGTTGCTCGCTACTAATGACTAACTACTCGTTGAGGCGAGCCCTTTTAATCGTATTTAAGGGATTGATTTTAAGGTTCGGGAAGCCGGTGGGAATCGAGAGAAGTGAGGGTTGAACTTGCTAAGGCAGTGTCTAATGGATGTCAGAGAGCGTTTCCAAAAGGAAAAGCAAGGTATGGATGACGAGAAGAGCAAAGAAGGTACCGAGAATGACAAGAGTGCTGCTACTACTTGAATCTTGAGGAGACATACAACATTGTGGTATCAATGATCAATAGGCCATACCCCTGATAATGGGAGATGTGGACAATAATAGCACCAGCGTTATTGATACTAGATCATGATATATTCTTTACAGCCATACTAGCCCCCTCGTTTTCTGCTTAGTCTTTATCTAACCGCACAGCTGGACTGCTCTGGACGAAGTTTAGATCCACCTTATGACCTAGTAGCTCGCGAATGTTGGAGATGCCGTATTTAATCATGGTCGGCCGCTCTAATGACAGTCCCCAGCCGTACACGCGCGTATCCCGACTATGGTCAAAGTTAGAACCTCTTTCGGCTATTAGGGTAAGCCACTTAAGAATACGGTACGTACGGGAATCCCATCGCTTCAAGCATCTCTGGACGGAACATTCCGCTGTTTCCAATTTCGATGAGCTTACCGAGGCCTTTGTCTGTTATAACTGATTAGGATCGCCTCTGAGGAGGACAAGCAGCCCGGGAAACACTTACGGTACGAGAAGATTTCCATGCTGGGTTCGGTGTCTATGAAAGTCAGAATTTTCCTAGAAGCTGGACGGGGGAAGTCTGAAAAGAAAAAGCTATCTCGGAGCATAGGAGTATTGCGAGCGTTACCAGCACGCAAAGAAGTAAGACGACCAGAGGGGGCGAAAGGGGAAAAGAACAAAGGCACAGGGAGTACGCACAAGGATTGTATGCCGGTTTATATTTCAGGTCTGTTATGCCCATCTTGCCAAAGAAGATATCCATGAACTAAAGCGGATGGGTGGTTAGTCTATAAGCGTCGCTGAAAATGGGCAGAGGGATAAGTGTTCACCTCCATGAGGCCACCCAGGGTTAGGTTGGTGTCAGCAATGACACCCTCGACCTGATGAAACTCGGCAAGATGTGTTGCATCAACGCTTTCATTGCGGAATACTCGGTCGATTGAGAAGTAGCGCGCTGGCGGTGGGCGGCCGTCGGGTCCTTTCCTGGCTGCTAGCTTATGGAGCATGTTCGCACTGATGGCTGTCGTGTGCGTACGGAGCACCAGTCGTAGTGACTCATCCCCTGACCACGGATACCGGTAACCAATCGAACCGTACTTACCGTCCTGATTTCCGCATGTATAGCATTAGTATTTCACAATGTATCAGAAATAGATAGAAGCGCACCTGGTGGACTGCCTTCACGTTGTCCCAATAAGCGTCGTAGTCCTTCTCATCATCGGGTGACGTTTTCCGCGGCTTGTCAGCGGCTGCGGGGTCGGAGATGTAGAACTATGATACAAACCGTTAGGATCCATGAACTAGTAGAGTGAGAGAGTATAATGTGTTTTAAAGACACTTCATGGGAGCTCTTCATCTATGAGTCTAAGTCCGTAAAAATATTATAGAGCTCTTAAGACATGTCGTGTAAGATCGGGGAAAGGGGCACAAAAATGAAGGAGGTAGTATACCGTGTCTTGTAGATCACGCGCCGGGTGTTGCTGTGGTACAAAGAGTGTATCGAAGTTCCAAAAACCAGACTCGACAAATCTGTCGGGGGTTAAGTATTAGTCAAAAGCCTAGGTAGAGCGTCTTCCGGTTGTCCCAAGAACACCAAGAACATACCTGTCGGTAGGCATCTCCTCGAAGCCCATCTCGAAGAAAATCTGCCTGAACTCGGCGCGGACTTTGTTGAGCGGATGGAGGGCGCCGGAGTGTTGGTCCGCACCTGAAGCTCTGAAATTGTACGGCTTGAATGTGGCCGTCTTCCAGGCCCCCGTGGCGATCATGTCAGCTGTTAGGTCGGTTGCTTCTTCGGGGATTTTGAGGGCGAACTTGGTGCCCTTGTGTATCTTGAAGCTGATAATCTTTTGCATCTTGATAAGTTTTCGCTTCTTCAAGTCGGTAAGTAGTTTAGCGTCAGGATACGTCCGCGTTGACTTGATAGTTTGCATCTGCTCCTTGGTGGTATCTTGTATCGAGTCAACTGCTGCCTTGAATTTGCCGTCTGTCGAGAGGCAAATTGGTTAGCTCGAATGCGCCCGGCTCATCCAGAAGGGCGCCCGCGCGCGTACGCACCCTTGGTCTTGGATATCCACTTCTCCTTGAATGCTTTCCCCTGTCCTATCTTGACAACATTCTTGTCGCCAATAGTCTTCTCCAAATCCTGCACAGTTAGGCCCTCGATGGCGGAGCGCAGGGCCTCGAAAACACGGGCCTCATGACTACCGTTCTCGGCGATCTGTTCGCCCTCAGGTTCTAGTATAGCTTCTTCGCGTTCTATAGTATCGTAGGTGACCATATCACGCGAAGCTAATCGGTCTAGGGCTGCTTTCACTTCTACGAAGCTGGAGGTCGGAAAGGCTTCGGCTGAGAGGAGCGGCGAGGACTTGTCAAGAGACTCAAGAATGTGGGTTGCGAGATCCCACGAGGAGGGACTCACTGTCGCAGATGCCATCTTCAATTGACGATTAGCCACTGAATTCCTCTCATATGTTATTCCAGGGCAGGAAAGGAGAACCGAAAGATTATGGCCCTTGGTGTTGTGATGTGTAGCTTGTTTGATACAGGCTTTGAGTCACATTTGCACATGCGGACAATTAATGCTGCGAATTGGGTTTCTCAAAATTTAGTAATACCCCTCCCCCTCCCCCTCCCCCACCAAGGAAACGGCGTAGGGTCTATCAGTGCCCCTCTATCAGGCGTGCATGTAAGGCACGTAAATACCGTCAGAAATTGTTCACCGCCTTCCTCATTAGGCTAGACATGTGCAAAAAGTAAGCTTCTTTTATTTTATCGGTACTCGTAGTGGGGGGCGGCGCGAAAGTATGTACAGTACTATTGGATGTGTTAGAGCTCTCGAGTCAACATTGATTAACGCGAACTAACCTAAATTTTTTTAAACTCATATTTCTGCATCTTCAGGTTGCCCAGCTTTTGTTCATAAGCATTTCTGGTTAACTTTCTGAATCCTGCACGCCTACACCCTTCACTCCTTTCTCATTCGCAATAATTTACATCTCTCTTCATTATATTAATTCATAAGTTCATCATAGAAGCACCTTTGCCGTTAACTTGGCATAGGTGCTGAGTGCCTCCTCTTCTCCTACGACCTCACTCCTAGACTTCATCGATTCCAATATGAAGTACGTTCTAGTCAGTGGTGGTGTCATCAGTGGCATCGGGAAAGGTATTATTATTCCTCTCTTGATTTGGGTTTGAACTTGCATATTCCGTTCTAGTAACCAGCTTGGGGTTACGCCTTTCGGAGACACAATCTTTCTTTACTCGCCATAGAATTGCAAAAAGAATTGAGCAACTGTAAAATTCAACCCGGGTTGCTGACTTAATATATAAAACAGGCATAATAGGTATAACATCAAAAGAAGATCTATCCATGCGTCTAGCCCTACCCTACTGACGTTGCCAAGCCTCTTCCTCCGGCCTTTTACTCAAGACAACGGGTCTTAAGGTTACGGTATGAACAAAGCTGTCCACGTAATTTGGGCTCTCTCATCCTAATTTATTTTCGGCGATAGGCAATCAAAATTGACCCTTACCTGAATGTCGACGCTGGCACACTTGGACCACTTGAGTAGGTGAAGCGTCTAGGGTGGTCTGTGAATTATAAAACTAACAGTAACTGCTTCAAGGCATGGAGAGTGTTTCGTCCTAAAAGTGAGATATCTTGAACTTCGTCCCCTATTATACCTGTGCTGATCAGAAATAGGATGGCGGCGAGTCCGATCTTGATCTTGGAAACTACGAACGCTACCTGAACCTCAACCTCCACCACGAAAACAATATCACGACCGGAAAGATCTATAAGTCCGTCATCTTGTGGCACATCCATGAATTGCTTTACGCTAACATTGGTTGGGTTGAAGGGCTGTGATTGAACGGGAACGAAGGGGTGACTACATAGGTCGTACCGTTCAGGTTGTACCTCACATCACAGATGCTATCCAGGACTGGATTCAGCGGGTAGCGAAGATACCCGTTGACGATAGTGGCGAGGAGCCCGATGTCTGCATTAGTGAGCATACTCAACCCTTCTTGGCTCCGAGATGCTAATTTATGGCGCCTTCTAGTTGAATTAGTACGTATCACGACAACCCCTGCTTGTCGGATAACAAATCCTGCTTAGAATTCGACGTTGGCTCCGTAGAGATCTAACCCAAGTTTGGTAGGGTGGTACTGTTGGTGACATAGAGAGTATGCCCTTCGTCGAGGCATTAACCCAATTCCGGTATAAAGTCGGCAAAGGAAACTTGGTCAACATCCACGTTTCTTACGTCCCGGTTATACATGGAGAAGAGAAGACCAAGCCCACCCAGCACGCTATTAAGCAGATGCGAAGCGCCGGTCTCATACCGGACCTGGTCAGTACCTAGAGCAGTACACCATGAGACCAGCAACTAATGGCCCTTGTAGATTGCCTGTCGTTGCGAGCGTCCTCTTGATGAAGTTACAACCCAGAAGATCGCCCGGAGCTGCCAAGTCGAGTTTGAGCAAGTTGTTACTGTACGGGATATTGAGACTATCTATCAGGTGCCTCTCCTCCTCGAGGAACAAGGCCTCCTTGATCGCTTACGCGAGGCCTTGATGCTGGACCAGCTATCTGTCCCGTCGTCTATGGTCCACAAAGGTGAAAACTTATGGAAGCTGTGGAAGAAAACGGTTATTTCAAAACCATATCTAGAACCGTTGACAATTGCCTTGGTTGGCAAATATATCGCACTTCCGGACAGTGAGTTCCCCAGCTTCTTGGTAATCCTTCTACTTGGTTTGTCTAGCAGGGAGTTGCTTTTGAGAGTCCATCTGCGGGGTTATCGAGGATCTTAAGACGTCTGTGATGGATGTAAGCTGAACTGTTCTAGGTTATCTTTCCGTGGTTAAGGCTTTGGAGCACTCGGCCATGCGATGTGACCGCAAGCTAAACTTGGTATGGATTGATGCAGAGCACCTGGAAGACGCCACCCTACAAAGTGATCCTACTACGTATCACAGGGCTTGGTCGCAACTGACTGTCGCTTCTGGTTGTGAGTGGTTCCCGGTTTTCATTCGTTCTATCTGGACCTAGTCACGAGACTAGCTGAGTGGAGTGTAGTTCTCGGAATATGACTCAGACTTGCCCGTCGTCTTTTGGGATGTTTGCAGCTAATTCTTGGTGTAGGCATCTGCCCAGGCGGTTTCGGTGGGAGAGGCGTGCCAGGAATGGTTAAAGCTGCGAAGTGGGCTCGTGAGTGCAAGATCCCTTACCTGGGCATTTGCCTTGGGATGCAAGTTGCTGTCATCGAAGCGGCTCAGAGTCTCTGCGGCTACAAAGGTGCCACTTCGGAAGAATTCGATGCTCAGGCTGAACACCGCGTTGTCATATTTATGCCGGAAGGATCGAAAGAGATCATGGGTGGCACGATGCGACTCGGTACGAAGCAAACACACTTCCAAGTCGGGAGTGAGTGGAGTAAACTTCGGGCCTTGTATGGGGATGAGACCGTTATGGAAGAGCGTCACCGGCATCGTTACGAAGTCAACCCCGACTATATCGAAGAGCTTGAGAAAGTAGGGCTTAACTTCGTCGGCAAGGATGAGACAGGCAAGCGTATGGAGGTAGTGGAGCTGAAAGATCATCCCTTCTTCGTTGGAGTCCAGGCACATCCTGAATTCACCTCTCGTGTTCTGGCTCCGTCACCTACATATCTCGGGTTCATAGCTGCCAGCATAGGTTGCCTTGACCAAGTCATCCAGGAAATCCGACAGCAGAAGACGCAAACCAACGGAACTGTCAATGGAGCGAGCCAGAGCATCCATTTTTAACGGAAGGTAATGTGTAAGAATTGCGGGTTGGTTTCCTGCTTTTCTCGGCGGTTCATGGCGTGGGATAAAATCGGGCTATCATGGGCTCTAGTAGGCGCAGTCTCGTATATGGAGAGCACTTGAGACCATCTACAAGACATAGTATAATGGGCTTGATTGGGGTTCAGCCCTGGAGCTGGAGTTGATGGTGGATAGTGGACATAAAATCTAGAACAATACCCCTGAACTAAGATATATCACATATAGAACCGTACTTGCTGTGAGCAGGGACATATGAGCACAATGGAAACAGTCATATTACGTCACTGTATACATTTAAACGAATACTAAAGTCAAAATATCCTTTGTACTGTGTATCGAATGATTACCCATGGAAACTACGAGTTAGGCTTCGGCTACGCACGTGCCTATATGTCCGGCGTACCTTCTCCCCCTTGCTTAGTTATTCCCATGTAACCCCGCACACACTTTCTATATGATCCACACCGCAATCTCTTTGCGCTCAGGTAGCTAGCTAGCTCTACCTGACCTTAGAAATAATAATCGTAAATCACCCCCTTCAATCTTCTCAGCTGTACCAAGGAGCAACACCCACATACACAATGGCTAGCGGTAATAGCGAAACCAGTACGTCCTTTACGTCCTTAGCTTCTTGATATCAGCTCTAGCCGTACTGACTGCTTCTGACTACTAGTCAACCTCGACACCCTGAGCGCGCAGCAGCTGAGCCAGGTGAAGAAGCAACTTGATGAGGAGCTCGAGCACCTCACATCGTCCTTCGCCCAGCTCCACGCCGCACAATCCAAGTTCCGAGAATGCCTGCGCTGCGTCCAGGACAAGAATAAGGCGCCTGCTCTACGCGGTACGTCGTATTCGGTTCTGCTAGATACCGATAATGGCTAATGAGAAAATAGAAGATAACTCGATCCTCGTCCCGCTTACCAACTCCCTCTATGTACGCGGCACCCTTGCGAGCGCGTCTCATGTCGTAGTTGATATTGGCACTGGCTTCTACGTCGAAAAGGTGACTACCATATACGCCCCGGACAGAGGAACTAGCTAGAAGGATAATGCTGACTGGATCGTGAAGGAGGTTAAATCGGCGGCCGATTTCTACGAGAACAAGGTAAACGAGGTTGGAGCAAGCGTTAAGGATCTGGAAGCAATTGTTCAAGGCAAAACCAATAACGTCCGTGTTGTTGAAGAAGGTACTATTTCCTATACCTGGCCTCAATTTGGTCTTAGCCCCTCATATCAGCAATATGGCTAACGTGAGCCTACTATTCAGTCCTCCGGCAGAAGTTGTTGGTCGGAAACCAGCAGGCAACGCCGTCATAGAAAGCCGAGAAGCTGGATATTAGCCTCGATGGCCTTCAGCCCCTAATATACCACACCCTGATGCCGAGCCATCAACGAGTACTCCCTGCTTCCAGTGCATCTCCTTCGGTCCAACCAAGCAGCTCCATCTGGACCTACCAACCTAGAAGAACGCGGCAATGGCGTTGCGGATGTCCCTTATTGTTTGCAGGAATTTATCCACCCTATCGGCTCCTGCGGATGTCGTGCTACTACCGCCATCATCAAGTAAAAGCTGCAGCTCATCTCCCCATATGTTGCCGACAGAGTCTTCGTCTCCATCCCAGAACTCCCCAAAGATATCGATCTCAAGGTCAATCGTTGGCGCTTTCCCAGCGTTCATAGCTGAGATGTTGCTCCATCTGCGGTTGATTGCAATCTGAGTAATGTATGAGGTGGCCTTCCATCTAAATTGGTATACCGTCTTGACTGTTACATATTTGATCTTACCCGCCACTGGATCGGAGGTGCCAAGCTGTACCCGCGGATAGACATCCAGGTCGTGGGCATGCCCGCCGTCTAACAATATCATCCTTGCCGACTTCAGATACCGAGTGACATCAGGGAATGACTTCGCGTCCCTCTCCTCGTTGATCGCCTCTAGTTTCCAGTCAAGGTTTCTAATGGTGCTGTTAGATCAAGTCACGCCTAAGCAGTTCTCCTAGTCGTGCGCTTACCTTCCGGGGCTTATGTTGAGGATATCGACCTCGGCCAAGTTGGTGTCTAGTTTAGACGCATTCAGGCGGCACATTTGATAGGCAGTAGCCCCTCTGACGCTTCCGCCGCTTCTTCTCCGGATTGGCACGTCAAATTTGACCCGCTGAGAGCGTATCTCGACAGCATATTCTGGCAAGACATCTGCCGCCGAGTTTACCTGGTTGCCCACGGGTCGGAACGGAGTAGACGGATTATTCCTCACGTTATTCAATATATGTTTAACCAGAGCTTCATTACCAATCCTACTCAATGGTTAGCCAAGCCGGTTAAGCTTACCGATCCCGTGAGTTAAGATACTGACCATGTCTTCAACTCTCCAGATGCACGTGGATTCTGCATCATTTTATGGAACTCGCCGTACCCATAGGCTAGCTTACCTCGCGGGTATGTTCGTAACATACCATAGCCTAAACGAACTCTCAATGTCAACGGCAGGGGAAGGCGGCCGGCCTTCTTTAGATCCTTCCAGACGCGACTATTCAAACTCGTTGCATATTCCCGGTACAGCCCCTGGAATTGCGAGCAGTCATTAGCACCTTGACCTTGTTGCAATCTCGGTCGCGCGTCACCAGACGAGCTGTCAACATCTAAGATAACTTGGGCAGCGCTGTTGAGTTCCGTTGGTGGTTCTTGGAAAACTCCTGGCCCCCGGTGGGATTCCTGGGAGATTAAGTCGTCGGCTACATCTTGCGCCGCGTGAATGAGTTTCGCGATCTGAGCAGCAGGTGCAGTTAGTCGCAGGTACGAAACACCATTACTCTCCAGAAGCTCAGGCCGAGCATTGCTGCCTGTTCGAGCTAGCTCTTTGTGCATAGCCTCAACTACCCCAGCAGCTACTTCTGGAGCATGCGAAACGATGAAGTTAGCCTAAAGGTAATGAAAAGAGGAGACGCGTTAGCTCATATCACCAAATCACGCAATACGTATTAGACGAAGGGCATCTGTACCTGAATCTGCTGGTCGCTATGAGTCACGCCAGGTCGAATCTCTGCGAGCTTACGTATAAGGATGGCAGGGTGTACGGCCGGGAACTCTAAGGCACCAGCGCCGGGTTGAAGATTTAATACCGTGCACGGCAGCTGTGTATTTCCGCTGGCAATGTTTGCATCGGAGTAGTCAGCCTTGCAGTCATCGCCAACAGTATAGTGAGGCTCTGGAGTGTTCGATGGGCCTGTGACATTAGCTGACTCTGGTGGGTTGTCGACTGGCTCAACCGAGGCGACCGTCGTGGTGGATTCATAAGCGGCGGCGGTCAGAACAGGACAATCCTGAAGGTTATCCTTATCATCGCCGGCTAAAAGGTCGAAAGGCGCCTTATCATTGACACGGTGGCCATTGGTAGTTGACTGGGAATCGCTACGCGTGGTAAGCCATAGGTTAGTCTTGTTCAAGGTGGTAGGCTGCCGTGCAAGATGGGTGGGGGTCATACATGTCTATCAATAACTCCATGATGAGGATAAGCGAAGGTGGACAACGACGACGATGACTGGAGCTTTGGACTAAGCTTGGTTGAATCGAGGATTCGTGGGGAACAACCTTGGGGGAGTGAGAAATACTAAAGTCGGTAATCGACCGCACGAGACCTTATTTATCTTTGTCAACAATGAAAAGAAACCCGAAGTGATTGTCGGTTTTCTAAGAAAATCAATGTTTTAGAAATTTCAAATGTTGTTGGTTAGGTGGTGGTTCTAAGTTTCGGGTGCCGACATTGTTGGCAACCCTCAATCTATTATATAGGGTTTACACTGAGGGCGTGTTTGTTCGATCGACTTTGATTAAGCCACTCAGGTGCTTTGATTACGCCACCGCGACCATATGACAACATTTAATTCGATACCTGGTCACGCAACCACAGTTGTGCCTTCCTTACTAGTAGATACCATACATTTAAACAATTCAATTGATTCAACGTTCTGAATGCCTAGGAAGGTACGGACATACAGTATACTACTATGTATGTAACTCATGGAGTTTGTGTAAGACTTAGGTCAGGCAGGTGCTAATTATAGAAGGCACTCAAACCTTGCACCTTGAAGGCTCTGGGCCAATTAAAATACAGTAATTCGATTTACGTCACATGATTTCGCGAACTTGCGTTACGCGCAAAATCGCGTCGTTTCATCAACCCCCCTGCTGATGTCCGATTCTCTACCGTCTCCTATAATACGTACGCAACCATAAATTCCAAGTTTTGTGCATGATATCGTTCGCATTTAATTCAACAAATACGCCAATACTTACCCTCATATTATACGGTAATCTGCTTTCACTAAATACGCTCCCTTTAAAACCGAACTAACAGTCCCAGATGGTTCGCCGCTCTTCGACTAAAGCTACTGGTGTTGCCAGGGACGATTCGGATGATGAGCTTGGCATTGATGACCACCCTTGGGAGTGGATTTATCGACAGACCCAGCCTTCAGAGTCCCCAACAAAGAGAAAGAGAAGTGTCCAGCATGACATCGTCGGTGCTCGTATGGGCAGCTTTGAGTGCTACGTTGGCGACTGTGTTCTCTTGAAGGCTGATGGTTCCAACGAGGCATGGGTTGCTCTAGTCACTGAGTTCCGTGAATCCGACGAGGATGGAGACATGGCCGCTAATTTCCTATGGTTTTCGACCGAGAAGGAAATCCGGAACAGTGACCGGAAAAGGTCCGACTTTCTCCCGGTTGGTTCTCGTTCTGTGCTCTCGTGTGTTTCTTCATCTTGTTAATGGACTGGGCTTAGAATGAATTATATATCACTCCATCCTCTGATGTCAACCCGTTGGCATCCATTAACGGCAAGGCGGTTGTTATGTCCCAGCAGAAGTTCCTCCAGGAGTATCCCAATGGTAAGATTCCCCGGACTTCGCCGGGCTATAACAAGATTTTCGTCTGCAGGAGAGGATGCAATACGAGGACAGCGACTTATACTGAAGAGTTCGTATGGGAAGATGTTTATTCCGGCAGGGAAGAGGACATCGGTGATCTGCTAGAATTGGTGCAGAGCGGAACCAGATCAACGAGAAAGCGGCGCAACCACGAGATCTCGACTCAAGAAGCAGACTACGTTGCTGCTCGACCGGATCGAGACGACGATTATCACTCTGACGATGTCGCACGTCGATCCATATCTACGCCGAGGAAGAAGCAGAAAACGACTAGGGTCGTGACACCCTCGAACCGTAGGTGAGTACATTTATGCTTCATGACGAGCCTCGAAGCGGTGATGGAGTATCGTTAACTGGACTATTAGAGTTGTGGTGAAGAAGGCATTGGAGTTCACACCGCTTGCAACTCGCACCCTTTCCCCGAGTTATCACCAGTCTTCCCCTTTTCAGATTGCGAGAGCCCAGTTGCATGTCGCGTCGGTGCCGACTAGCTTACCTTGTCGAGAGTCTGAATTCTCCCTAGTGTATTCTCATCTCGAGGCTGCTATAACTGATGGTTCCGGCGCATGTATTTATATATCTGGCACGCCCGGAACGGGGAAGACAGCGACGGTCCGAGAGGTAGTGTCGAAATTGGACGAAGCGGTGCGTTCCGACGAGTTAGATGACTTTATCTTCGTTGAAATCAACGGCATGAAGATAACCGACCCCCACCAATCGTATGCTCTACTCTGGGAGGCTTTGAAGGGACAACGGGTTAGCCCAAGTCAGGCACTCGACCTTCTGGAACGAGAGTTCAGCAACCCGAGCCCGCGTCGTGTCCCTTGTGTCGTTTTAATGGACGAGCTTGACCAGCTCGTTACCAAGAACCAAAGCGTCATGTATAATTTCTTCAACTGGCCGGGACTAAGACACTCGCGGCTTATCGTGCTGGCGGTGGCCAACACCATGGACCTGCCAGAAAGGACGCTTAGTAACAAGATCAGCAGCCGTCTGGGACTCACGCGCATCACTTTCCCGGGTTATAACCATGAACAGCTCATGAGGATCATCCAGTCGCGGCTCGAGGGCGTACCGGGGAATATTGTGGAGCCAGATGCCGTCCAATTCGCCAGTCGCAAGGTAGCGGCTGTCAGCGGTGATGCGCGACGAGCCCTCGATATCTGCCGACGCGCCGTCGAGCTAGCCGAAGCCGACGTCAAGAACTCGGAGCCCGACCCGGGGACCCCGAGCAAGAGGGCCAAAGCGAAGACAGGCGAAGCTGACAAAATGAAGAGCTCTAGGGGTAAAGTCACGATAGCGACAGTAAAGCGAGCGATCAACGAAGCGACCACGAGTCCATTGCAGCAGTATTTGCGTGCGCTTCCGTTTGCTTCCAAACTAGTACTCACGGCCCTATTTGTGAGGAACGAACGAACGGGTTTGCCCGATAGCACTTACGGCGATGTAATGGAAGAAATGAGCCGCGCCCTTGTACTAGATGCCGGGAGCAGGCGAGTCGGCCTGCTTAAGGGTAAGGGTACGATGGATAAAGATTCTAAAATAAACGGGACAAACACACGAAGGGGGCAAAATAAGCCTGCCAGGCCAGGAGGAATTAGTGCCGCCGCTGTCGACCTAACGGGGGCTGGAATTATTATTCTAGAGGGTCAGCGGGCCGAGAGACCAAGTAAGATCAGACTTGCCGTGGGCGATGAAGAGATCAAGCTTGCGTTCCGGGATGACCCTGAAATCAGGGCGCTGGGTATAGCATTCTAGCCTACAGATAAAACAGAAGGATATACGATATCAATCTCTTTCACGATTGTCTTTCCCTCAAGTGCTTCCCGAACCGCGCCAAACATGTATATTGAGAACCTCCTAAGGGCCCCGATACAAAAATGCAGTGTGATACGTTTCTTAAAATTTCTGTCTCCCCAAGGTTGGTTTCCATTCAAGCGGGTGCGTCTCGGGCGTCGCCTTATCATCCGGTTTCCATATCTTGATCGTCTTGTCCGCCTCACCAACGATAAGTCGCATTCCCGTACGGTCGAAGGTGGAGCTCATGATGCCAGCTTCGGCGTCCAGAGATCCAGGCTGGGCAATGGAATCTAGAGCTTGGAAGCGATGTCCCGACTTCCAGTCCCAGAAGCTCATCGACCCGTTGTCTCCGCCGGAGAATAGGACGTCCTCGTTGACGGCTAGGGAATTAATGATGGCATTGTGGCCCTCAAAGTTGCCCATGAAGGCGCCCTCGGGACACTTCCACTGCTTGATGCTTCCTGTGCTCCCGGTGGCGAAGGTAAACTCGGTAGGGTGTACGGCGAGGGCGCGGACGCCCTTCTTGTGGTGGGTGAGGACACCCATGGTCTTTCCAGCCGCGAGATCCCATAGCCTTACGGTGGAATCTAGGGAGGCGGTGATGACTTGGGGGTCGGCTTCTTGACACTTGAGGTCGGCCACCGTTCCCTTGTGCCCAGATAGAACATGGATGTTGCTGCGCGTCCGCATGTCCCAGACTCTGGCAGCACCATCTCTTCCACCCGTAACGAGAACATCCAGGGTAGGGTGTAGTGACAGCGTATAGACGCCGCTCAGGTGTCCGTGGTAATGCCGGATCACTTTATTCGTCTCCAGGTCCCAGCATTTGACCATCTTGTCCTCGCCGCAAGAGAAGAGATAGGGATGCCGAGGGGATACGGCCAGGCCGCGCACGGTAGATATATGACCAGTCAGGGTCAATCTTAGATTACCGGTTGCCAGGTCCCATATCTTGATAGTTCTGTCTCCAGCACCGCTAGCGAACCACTGATTGTGCGGTTCGACAGCAAGACTTCGAACCCAGCCTAGATGACCGGAAATAACTCTCATCAGCTTCCACGGAGGATGCCAGTCGGGTTTCACTTGATGCGCCGCTTGGGCGCGGGCGACACTTAAAGCTTGAGATGCGGTATTGTCCGATGCAGGTGAGGCGTGTGGAGGTCGGCGTATCTGTACCAAGGCATTTGAACCTGGCTGTGGCGGATTCGTGCTGCTTGAGGATTGCGGAATACCCTCAATGAGCTTCTGCGTCTTTTGGTCTTCGGGCGTGGCTGGGGTTTCGGTCGTAACTGGTTTCTTCCCCCTCTTCCTAGCGCTCATGGCGCTCGCTTGCTTCTGAGCGAGCGCGTGCGGTAGCTCTCGAACATTTTCGTATTCGGCGTGGAGACGGACGGACAGAGCCTCCTTTTCGCGTTGCGATTCGGTCGCGTCTGGGGTCAGCTTGATTTTCTTTCGCGCCGACTCGCCGGATAAGTCTGCGAAGAGGGATTTCGACCGTCTGGCGTTCTCTAGTACGAGATTTCTGAGGTCATGCTGAGCAGCTTCCATTGTGTCGATGGCCCCTGCGCTGGTTGAATTAGTTGCGTAGATCGCCGTGATGGCAAAGGTGATGGTTGAATACCCAGAAGATTTATTATTATATTATTATAGTTATGTAATTAGCTACAGTGGGTGGCATAAAGAATAGACCTGATTCAAGTATGGCCCCATCTTTCATTAAATACATATATGGATTAAATACATAGCTATACTGGATAGGTAAAACACGTCAACAAATAAAAATACATTAAATTTCAACTATCGAGGGATGCATTCAATGAAGAGTGGGGCCATACTTAAATCGGGTCTATTCTTTATGCCACCCACTGTACTGATCATTGATGATCTTGTATCTGTTTATCGATAAGATTTGGCTTATTACTAGGTACCTAGATAGTACCGGGGAACCTCACCTCAGTGCTTGCACTAACCTCATTAGTTGAATATTAGCGTTCACCTCATTGGAAGCTACTCGACATCACATACGTACACCTGCATACCTGCGTACCTGCATACCTACTATGTATGTATAGGTACTATACTATCCATGGATCAGTATCAACTCAAACCTTCCCGACGACAATACAAGTCGTCTTTTCATTCATCCAACCAATTTATTTAACATTTTAACTTTCTGCCTAATAGCATCAATACAAGATATACTGTCTATCTCCTTAGACAATTGGTATTAACAGCTGTACGGTTTGGTGTGCAATATTTAGTAGTCACAACGCTTACTTACATGTATACAAGCAGCTCTCGAACTTGGCTAGAAAGGTGCATTCATTTACTTACAACTTACACTTACAACCCCATCCCAAGCCGTACACAACATGGCATCCGACCAGTCAAGATATGCTATACATGCCGCCGCTCGGGAAGGCAAAGGTAAAAGGGGTCTCCTATCTTCTATTCGCCTTCTCCCTCTTCGTGACTGTCTAACTTTTGTTAAGAGTTGCTCGCTAACTCTGTCTTCCAATAGTCACTGTCGTTGAGTCCCTACTGAACGTAAGCATACGAGTCTGCCTCATCCTATGAGGCCTACTCGATGTGATAGTAACTGAGGAGCTCAATAGGCAGACCCGAAATTGTCACGTCTCAAGGATGACGACGGTCGTCTTCCCCTTCACTGGGCTGCATCCTCAAACCAGCACGCCATTGTCTTAATGTTAGCACAACAGAAGGACTTCGATCCAGATGTCGAAGTAAGCAAAATTCTAGATTACCTAGTCCATGTCAGGATATCACAGTTTCGGTTGCTAATAGCGTCGAAGGACGACAGCGGTTGGACCCCGCTAATGATCGCGGCGAGTGTGAAAGATGGCGATGCTATTGTGGAGTTATTACTCTCAAGGGGCGCTGATGTGAGCCAAAAAAGTGAGTCTGATTACCAAGCACCGAACTTGAAACCACAACGGCGCTAACTCTTACAGATAACAGCGGACAGGTGAGATTCCTATTTGCGGCCATATGAGCCAAGAGCCTGGACGGATTATTGACGGCAGTATAGACGGCTCTTCACTTCGTCGCCTCTAAGAATAATCTCGAGGTAGCCCGCAAGCTCCTAGAGAACAAGCCGCCGGCGTCCACGCGAGTCAGGGACAAGCGCGGCCAATACCCACTACACCGAGCCGCAGCCATCGGCTCAGTACCTATGGTCAACTTGCTGCTACAGCATAAAAGCCCGCTGAACGCCACCGACAACGCGGGCTACACTGCACTTCACCACGCTGTTGCGGAGGGCCATGGTTGGTTTTCCTGTACTACAAAGTCGTGATTAGTTCCTACGGAGTAACTTACAAATCTAATAGGAGATACTGCAGTTGCGCTGCTCAAAGCTGGTGCCGAGACTGACAAGAAAGACTCGGACGGATATCTCGCTTTGGACCTCGCGCCTGACAAGGAGGTTCGCAAATATATCGAACGGGAGTGTGAAAACGAGGGAATAGATCTCTGATGATACAGTGCTATGGACCCTGACCACCGACATCCCTTGCGAGTGTTAGTCATAGCTATTCTGCTTTATGTCTATACCTGGAAAAAAAAAGTTTAGAATTAGGTACAGTACAGTGCAGCCTAGCTGAGCCCTTGGCTCCCTACTTAATCGTGCGTTCTACAAGGTCCCTATACATGGCTTTGACATCGTCCACGTCCGCCCGCAGCTCTTCCACCAGTTCGCTCTTTTCTCCGAGCATCTCTAGTGTAGTTTGGTATCTTTCGTTAATCGCTACCACTTCCTTCTCTAATTCCTCCACCTTGGTCCTGGCCGCCTTTCCGGCCTCGACCTCCTTCATTAGCACCACGATCTCCCCGCGGGCTTCATCCCGCTGGCTTGAGATCCTGGCGAGCTCTTCCTTGGCTGCTACCTTCTCGCTTTCCAGTCGACGGATCACGGAGCTCATCCTCTCGACCAGCTGTACCGACGGCCCCGCCGTCATGGTCGACACCGACATCATATCCTGTAGCACGTTCTGGGGAGAAGCTGGAGTGTCCAGGTTGTCAAAAACATCGTCCCTGTCGATGGGGTGGCTTGGAGGGGAAGCCAACATCTCCAAACCGCTAGTCAGAGATGGTGGCGTCCCCGACTGTCCCGGTGTCATAGGGAACATGGGAGATCGGGCTGGGGGTAAGCCCGACGGCCGCCTCGCAGACAACGGTCGATCGCCGGGGCTCGGCTCACCATTACTAGAGGGTGTCTTCCGAAGCCTTGACGGATAGCTCTGTAATCCGAGGAACTCACCGCTAAAAGTTCTCTGCGGTGCCGATAATAGAGGAGATTCTGGCCGGCTCATATTGCGGAGAGCTGCTGATGGAACATCCTCTAGCCAATTGCGCCGATCGGAATCTGGTCGTTCGGCCTTTTCTTCTCTCCAGGCCGACTTCTGTCGCTCAAAGTCGGATCTTGCTTCAGCTAAGGCAGCCTCAGCGTCCTCAGCTCGTTTCCGTAGGGTTTCAAATTGCGACTGGTATGAGGATAGATCTCGCTGGACGCTGGGAAGCTGATTCCTTGCCTCTTCTAATTCCTCCTCCTGGCGTTTGGCTCGAGATGCCTAATGTTGTCATTAGTATTCGAATTTGCTTTCAGGATTCTAAGCTGCCTACCGTCTCGCGGGCTTTCCGCCTCATCTCTGATTCACGACGCAACGCCTCATCCCTTTCTTTCTCCAGTGCCGCGGTCTTTGCAATCAGAGACGCCTCTATTCCTTGCCAGTTCTCGCTGGCGATGGCATATTGTGTCTGGAGAGTCTCTATCTGGCGAAGTAATTTAGCTTGCGCATCGCCAACAGCGCCCGATGATGCCTCTTCCGCTCGAATTCGAAGGGCCTCTAATTTGCTTTCAAGGATCTGGACCTCTCCCTTCAGTTCCAACTCTGTAGCACGGAAACGCTCCGCCGCCCTATCGGCTTTTTCTTGTAGTTCTGAGGCCTGCAGTTTTGCGCGATCGGCTATTAGCCCCTTCTCTACCTCCAATGTCGCAACTGTCTCCTCTAGTTCCCTCACGCGTTGCTGTCCCGCTTCCCGCAGCTGATCATTCACCTTGGCCGCCATGGTCCTGGCTCGGTCTGATTCTTCCTGGAGTCGATTCTTGAGCTCGGATATGTCCTTGTCTTTCGAGGTGACTTCGGCTCTTAGTGTATCAAAGTCTCTCCTAAGTTGGCTTACTAGCCTCTGTGATTCCGTGTTTGCCTTCTCGAGATCGCCTTGCTCGTTTAGTTTTCTCCGTAACGAGCTCATCTCATTTTCCGCCTTCTGACGCCAAAGCTTCTGTTCATTCAGCTCCTTCTCGTTCAGGGCAAGCTGGCCTCTCAGTTTCTTGATGATGCTTCGATGTTTCTGTTCAGTATTTGCAAGCTTCTGTCCTTCTTCCATCAGCTGGGCAATCTGCTGATCTTTCTCGGCCAACTTCTTCTCCATGCTGCCTGCTGGCGCAGCGGTAGCAGCGCTTCTTGCAGCATCCGATGCCTGTCGAGCCAGGTACCGCAGCTTAGCCTCTAAAGCATCAACTCGTTCCACATGGCTATGAAGTTCTTCCTGATGTTGCGCATTCGTTTCCTCCAGGGACTTTTCCAGATCTGCGATGCGTTGCTCATATAAGGCGGACGTCGATGCGGCGGTTTCAGCCTCCGAGAGTTGTGCAGAGACAGCTATTTCAGGCTCGATCGTAGGTAGTGGAGACTTCTCAGCTTGGACCCCATTGTCGCTTTGGAGAGAGGGGGACAGAATATCTCTGGCGATTTCTGTATTCGCGGCCAGAGTTGGAGGTGCCATGGGAGCCGCGTCGCCTAATACGGAGGCGGTAGATGCTTTGTTTGTTCCATCATCCTTTGGAGCCTCGCTCTTCTCTATGCTCGGTCGAGATTGTACGGCGGATGCGGCGTTGGAAATATCGGAACTGGTACGAGGGCTCTGACTCGGCGGAGCAGAGTCCGTACTTAATCTAGCGGGCGAGGAATCGGCCTTTTGTGCAGCATTCTTTGCCGCGACAGCTCGAGCCAACCGTTCTTGTAATCTATCGTTGGTAGACCTGGACGGCGTAGTAGATCGGTGTGGTACGTTTGCGGCAGGAGCTGTACCTGACGACGTCGACGGCGTTCTCGTTGTTCGTTGTGACGGTGGCTGCTTAGCCGACTCTTCTTCGGCAAGTATATTGTCGAGGCGGGCCTCGACGCCTGCGACAGCTTGGGACAAAAATGAGCCCCATCTTGACGACTTCTGAGGGACTGACATGTCTTCAGCCCTCAAGCCTACACTCTACGGCCGGAGGAAGAAATGAAGTTTAGTGGAGGGTTATGTCGCACACAATTCGATCTTCTGAGCGGTTCTCAAGATGGAGTCGGCGCATTGTACAGGAAGTTATGTGCTGACTGCTGACGTGTCACGGCGATGAGGTAACGAACGTTAGATCTGTACTACTGCCTTAGTCGCAGGAGATTGTGTCGAATTCAGACTGTTTTCGCATTTGTGCTCCTAAGCAATTCCAATGCTGCAGTACAGGAGGACGAGATGACGGCTGTGCTGTGCTCTCACGCGAGAGTCTGTCGATTCGAAAGGGCACCCAGGACATTTACTTCGTATAATAAATTCTGCGAGAGAAGCTTGGCATTCATGGATCGGAGACAACCAACCAGACGGGTTAGGGTAGATTCAGCTGTTCGTCTTAGACACAATCAGAGATGTCAGCCTGGAACGGCGCAGACCGTCACTATACTTGAGTACGCAGGTTCCCTCGCTTGTTATACCCGTGGACGGAGCGGGAAATGGCCCCATGTGCTCTATGTCAATGATAAATCGTAAAATGATGTCGATAAGGTTCTAACGCTAAAATGACCCCATTACATTATGTACTCAAGTGCTATGTATGTAATTATAGAAATTGAAGGAAATCACGCCGTGTTATTTGCATAATCTGATACGCGTCGCCACTTTATTAGCTCTGATACCTCCTTAGACGTGAATCCATGTATCCGGAACATGCATCATACCTGCCTCAACTATAACAAGCCCATAATGCCACAATAGGAAATGGAAAGCAAGCACGAGTACCTAGTCCAGGTACTAGGAGCTGGGGTAAAGCCTGGATATACATGTACTTGGGTATGTACCTAGATTTAGGTATTGTAGGTACCAGGTATGATGTACAGTAAGTACATGTAAATTAGGTCAGGTATAATTTGGCCTACCGGAGTGCCGGAACTCACTTATTAAACACTGCATGACTTACACAAAAACATTTCGACTTCCTCTCTTTTTATTCAGCCCTTCTAAAGATACATCTATCCGGTTATATTTGATAGGAATTTGTATACACAAAACAACCTAGATAACCAAGTCCTTAAGGTGCTTTAGGTAAAACTCTGGTCACCTACCTTGAGACCATGTCCGTACAGAGCCTCTTGGAGGCTTTGAGCTTCCCTTACCACGAACCTCGACATGGTTTCTGGGGTGAGAAAACGTCCACCTTGAATTTCTGTGAGGAGGTGAGTGTATCGTGACCTTGCCGCTCCGAGCCATGATTTGAATGCCCAACTAATGTTAGATATAGGATTATGTTATGAGTTATTACTGTGCCGAAGTCTGCAATGTAGGATTATCTCTTCTCCCATTGCTATCTTACCTTTCTCTTTCCCTTCTCTTCTTCATACTCAACTACGGAGATCGGCTGGACACTAATTCGTTGCGTGTGGCTTGTTGTTCCGTAGACCCTCACCAATGCCCTCTTCGTATGGTTAGGTTACAAGGGCATCCGAGCGTGCATCAAGTACTCACATCCTCTCATTTTCCCTGTAACTTTCGCCGGATACCTCGTGGTTGGCCTAGGGTCTACCTTCTTTCATGCCTCTCTCAAGTGTAAGCCTGTACCCGATTAACGATGCCATGCCCACATCCTCCCGGTGCAGGTCATCCAACGTTAGGAGACCACAGCGTCCTAACGCCTCGCAGATCCGATGCAGCTGGTAGACGAACTTGCCATGATATATACGACATGCTTCATGTGCTTCTCTACGTTCTCGTACGGCAGATCGACAGCTTTCTCGTCATGCCTCGGCGTTGGTCTTGTCAGCCTCGCGTGGTTTATTACTGTTCGCCTTCCCCGTCACCCCTCTTCACTATTTAGTCGGGGTTCTGACATCAGATGCAGACGAGGTATTACCAAACCAAGGACCCCCAGTTCCACCAAGATGCTTATGCAGTTTTGACTGCCATTGTTGTGTTATCCAACATGTGGATTATGGAGCGAACACTCAGGCCGGCTCTGAAGAACAGGGAAGAGAGTAGAAGAAAAGCTGCTCGCACCCCGACGGGGCCGACAACCAATGAAATGATCAAGCAGATGTGGGTCATGGTCGCGACGGGTAAGCGGCCAGCGTCGACTCGGTTTGGCGGTCATGCTTGCTAACGCGTGGGATCCTTCCACAGGCCTCAGCATATTCCTCGGCGGTTATCTCATCTGGAATTTGGACAACATGTATTGCAGCACAATTCGCAAGTGGCGGCATCAGCTCCAACTTCCGTGGGCTATCGTGCTTGAAGGGCATGCCTGGTGGCACCTCAGTATGTAACTTCCCGAGTTATCTATCATTCCTCTTGTTCTAAGTTCGAGAGAGCGACTACTGACCTGAGATAACAAACTGCAGTGACTGGATTAGGTGGTAAGTGTGGTCCCCGACTCCCCGGGCCCCGAATATCTGCAGATGTGCAGATGGTGGTTCGGATTTATTAGCTAACACGTCACCGCATTAGCATACTACTACATTATCTGGCGCGTTTGGATCCACCGTTGTTTAGACGGCGACGAAGATAAGTTTCGGCTTTACTGGCCCTCGATACTAAGTATACCAGAGGTGATCCCTATAGACGATACGCCGGAGAAGAAGGGGCAATAGAAAAAAAGTAAGGAGAAGTACTTGCTTCGTTAAATCCTCCTATCGCTCGCATGCGCGCTCATGTTGGTTTTTACACATTCGCGCGGCTGGGCGCCTTTCAGCGGTAGATTGGGTTTTCTATTTAAATACTTAAGTAGTACATCCAGAAGATACTGTAATATCCCTTGATGAAAGGTACCGGTAGTTGCCGATGACTACCTAGTACATACCTACATCAAATGTATTGTGTACCTAACACCAGCACTTGAGATATTAAGCGCTACTATTGATAGGTACTACACACATCAAATAGTAGTACATGTATGTAGTCAAGTATCCGTTGATTACTCGGTACCTAGTACATAGCGGAACAGCCCTATGCACCCTAGAGGAAGGAGGTAATACGATATTTGACATTCTACAGAGGACGCTTGTAAAAGTTTTTTCCATAGGTAAGTTAGACTGACAAGTGTAGAGGCTATGGGCAGTCGTTGGGCTTAGTTGCTGGCCTATAACTGACCTTAGTTATAGTATGTAACCACCAGCTGGATCTATCTAAAAGAGGTATCTTATAGTTGATATGTAGTTAGGTATGGATAATTGTAGTGAAGCCTGGCAGTTGTCGGGTTATCTTTGCCTATGGAAAGAACTTTTGCAAGCGTCCTCTGTCACTGAGGCCAATACATACCCGGTACATACATAGTAGTACATAGTTGAATCCTGTACTAGGTACAGTCCACGAGTACTAGGTACCTAGTAGTTTATCGTAATATCCGTTCTGGCACAAGGCAAACTGTACGGGAAGCCCCACTATCGGACACCACCCCTCCAACTTAGAAGCTTCAACGTGTAATTAGATGTCAATCTTTCTCGCCGAGCTTGCTTCAAGTTCTAGTAAAATGCTATAAGTCGCCAACTTCGACGTAACAAACATCTAGACGGAGCCACTTTTCAGCATATTTAACTCCGTACAAAGAAGGGAGGAGAAAGATAGATTTAGAACCCGAAAATGTCGATTTCAAACGAGGCGCTGCAGAAGGTATGCTTACTATCTGAAATATCCGTCACGTGGAGAGCATCGGCCAGCTCACGATAATTTCCGAATTGTAGTTGTTGCGGGAAGTCGAAACGCAGGCAATAGCTGCACAGCAGCAGATCTCCCTCGTCAGGACCCAGCAAGCATCCAAGCAGCGGGAGTTACGCATGGCGCAGTTGACGCGCACCGAGATATCTTCCCTACCGGCGGACACCAACGTTTACGAGGGAGTGGGCAAAATGTTAGATTCCCCCTCCGTTCCCACGTAGATACCACTGTAACTAATGGCCGGTTGGCGGATCTAGGTTTGTCGCGATGCCCGTCTCTGATATGAAGAGCAAACTAGACGCCCAGATCAAGGAGGTCGAGGGTGATGTGGACGGGCTGGGGAAGCGGCTGCATTACCTCGAGGTTTCACAGAAGAACAGCAGAGATCAAATCGATCGGATGCTGAAAGGCGCATCTTAGAATATGGGTGGAAAGCCTTGTTACTTCCAAAGCACATACACAGCGGCCGGCTAATTCCACGACGCGGCTCGTTGGCGTCGCAGAAAATTGCTTTTCGGTAGCCCCAGAACTTTAGAAGCCAAACGACCGCGACTCACTTAAGTAATCGGCACTTCAATTACGGAAGGACTTTGAATCGGGTTTGGGTTCACTATTAGGCGCTTGTTTGCCTGCCTAGGTGCCCATCTTACCCGCGCGCCGAGAATGAGGCTGGCGGTTGAAACACGTCCACATATTCATAACCAACACACTTAAGAAAGGGATATGGTGCGTGGGACAGACACGTCTTGTGGTACTGACTATGACATAGTCTGACTTGAGCTTGTTTAGCTAGATAATCTAACCTTCCTAATAACGAATCATCTCAAAAGCTCGCCACGCATTTGCGTCCATCTCCCGCGGTCTGAGATAAAATCCTCCATGAACTGCATGGCATACTACTCATACCTACATATATACATATGCCTAGTTGCTTATCTAATCCATATCCATGATGCTCCACGACTATATCCGGATATAGTAAAAGCTACATAATAGCTATATGTAATAAGCGTTACCTATTAATAGGGCTATAGGCGAAGAGGGTTTACAAAAAGAATTGCTGCGCACTATTAAATATCTCCACACAACTATCTCTGACCTACTATGTATAGTAGTTCCTATGTATAGTAGTTCCTATGTATAGTAGTTCCTATGTATAGTAGTTCCTATGTATAGTAGTTCCTATGTATAGTAGTTCCTATGTATAGTAGTTCCTATGTATAGTACCTAGTAGTTGTTCCAGTATACAAGGCGGCAGATACATATATCTATCATCAATCTCCGATGGGTGCGTATGTTTTTCGAAATGCAGAAGGCACAACGTGTTAATCTCACGTACCTCACATAATTGCCTCCCGCACGCAACTAAGTAGGCCGAATTTCAGCCCCTTATCCGCCCATCCAGATCTTCCAATGTCCCTCAACTTTCCCTACGGCTCCACTTTCAGCCCTCGGAACATCCATGGATGGAACTGCAGTATAAAACACCTCATTAGCTGGCCGGTATAGCATCCACGCGAGCCCACGTATCAGCGAATGTGATTCTGTTATTTGGCCCCCAAAGGTGGGGTTTGCATTGGTATTGGACTATTGGGCGGTACCTAGCCTAGGACGACAGCTACCTGGTTCCATCTTCTTGATTGGGTACCAGTCCCGATCCTACGATATCATGCGGCGGCTCGTCCGAGTACCCAGACTCCCCTCTAATCCGTAAGGTTAGTGCCGTTTCTCTATACTCGGGTACGAAACCCACACCGCGCTTGCTAGCACCATATGATGTGGTTGGACATGCCATGATCCATTCGACAGGTATTCATGTTGGTTCGGACGGTACCTATAGTAGACGGGGTCCTCCCTCACCTTCTCCTCTCCTCTCACGGCCGGCGCGTTTTGTAACCTAATATAGCATATGCATATGTAAGGTAGATACAGTTAGGTACATACATAGTATTGGATACCAACTTATTATTGACTAGATCTGTACACCTGCGAATGCCTTAACGTGATAAAATGAGGATTCCCCCCGCCTTGGTGCGTGTCTGTCAGCATGGCTCGCTCTGCTGACTCAAATCTTGCCTCCCACCCTCTTCTATCTCTTGAGAATCTCTTCCCGTTTCTTTCCCTCCCTCACCCTCCTCTCGCGATTCACATCATACACACCTACCGTCAGCCCTCATTTATCTCGTCTTCTCCACTGGCGGGTCTAAGATGAGTAGATACAATTCCTATTCCGATGAGGATTCGGACCTCGACATCCGGGTCCGACATCGTCATCATTCTGCCTCCCCTCACCCTCCTGCTCCCCCCGCCATCGCGCATTATGTCACAGCCCCCCGTCCGGCGCAGCCCCGCTACTACGAGCGCAACGAGGACCGCTACTTAGTGCCGGCGAATGAGCGCACCGTCGTAACTACGCGGCGCTCTCGCTCACGCGATCGGCGTGCCGTATCCCCGGGCGTCAGTGCGCCGCCTGCACAGCAGCAGCCGGCCGGCCCCGTCATCATCAATAATCGCATCTACAACAACTCCGACTCGGAGTCTGTTTCGGACTCGGACTCGGAGTACTCCGCCAAGCGATCACGATCGCACCGTCGCGCACACTCGCGGGCCTCCTCGGGCTACTCCCGGGACCGCGACCACGAGCGAGACCGGTTGGCACTGGAGCATATACGCCACGACTACGAAAAGGAGCTCGAAGCCAAGCGGCGCGAGTACGAGAAGGACGCCGAGAACCGAAAGCGGGAGTACGAACTCGAGCGCGCTCGGAAGGAGCTCCAAGAGATCAAGCTAGCCGCCCAGATCGCCGAGGACGAGAAGATCCGAAACCGGACGATCCAAGAGGAGCGGGACCTGCGCGAGGCCAAGAAAGAGCTTGACGCGATCCGGAAGGCCAAGGAGCAGGACGAGTACGAGCGCCGCATCAAGCAGAAGCTCGAGTTGCAGCGCCTAAAGGAGGAGGAGGCCGCGCTCGAGGAGAAGAAGCGGCGCGACAAGGAGGCCAAGGAGGCCATCGAGAAATACAAGAAGGAAGAGGCCGAACGGAAGCTAAGGGAGAAGCAAGAGGCTGAGCAGCGGGAGAAGGAGTACAAGGCGAAGATGCAGGAGCAGCTGCTCAAATCCGGTCTCGACGAGAAGGAGATTAATGCCATCCTCGCCGGTGAGAAGGTCAAAAGGGAAAAGGAGGAGAAACAGAAGAAGGAGAAGGAGGTTCAGGTTATACACCACCACCAACAGGAGGAGGAGCGCCCTATCTACACGCGCATGGCGAGACGACACCTCTCGCTCGAGACCCTGAGGGTGTACAATATCGATTACCAACTTGACCCCGTAAGCAGAAACCGCCGCCACGTGTCGTAACATGAGCTAACCTTATGCTCTAGGATCCCGATTACGTCTTGATCAAGAGATGGGTGTCGGAACCAGAGCAGGACGTACTCTGGAGGCATACTAAGATCATCCGGGAGAAGCGGTCCAGTAGTTCGTCTGGAAAGCTCGTTAGTAAGTGCACAAAACCTACACGCCGCAACTTTTGATGAACGACGAAAGCTCACATCATACGCTACAGTGACCATTGAAGAAAGAGACAGGAGAAAGCACCATCACCACCTTGAACCTGAATTCGAATGGGTCCGCAAGAAGGAGCGCAGACGAAGCCGTTCCCCTTCGCTACTGATGTACTTAGCCGGAGCAAGGCCTGCCTGATGCGGCAAAATTCTCGCGTGTGGAAGGGAAATATCGCTGCGATCTGCATGCAGTTGACGAGATCATGCTTGTCTTTCTTACTCCCGAGACGATAAAGAGCAAACCCGTGATAGGAAAGAGTTTATACCCATATTGAGAGGCGGTCTACGTCGGGACATATTGATAAGTGCTTGTCTTGCTTTTGTGGGTAGGAATTTTCTGTGTTTTGATTTGGAGTTGGGTTGAGTAGCCGATGTGGATAAATCATACATGCCCTCTCGTACTAGTTCGATTAAGCGTAGTCTCTGCTCTTCGAATCAATTCTTCATAAACCATCCAGGCCAACGCAGAGCTCATTGCCTTCCGTGTCATACGTAGCGCGAGTCCATCATAGAGAGATCGTACACCTTCCTCCGTAACCATCTTGCGGCAAGCCTGAACCATGTTCCGATAGTCACGCGGCTGTAGTTGTATGCGTGTCTTGACGGCGTCGAAGGGGTTCGATATGAAGGAACATGTGGCGCCAGCAAGAGCACCGGAGCTAAAGTTAATTGTACGGGACAATGAACTCTCCATTGCCAGCGCCGATGGTGGATTTGAAATGGACGAGATTGGTGAAAGCCAGGAGCTGAGCCGCTTCTTGAACTGCTCGTACGAAAGAACATAGAGCCCAGCGTACGGTGCATCCCGAAAAGCGGTGGCACCGAAACCGGCAAAGAATCCCGGAATGCGTTCCGTCCTGTATATATCCCTCGCAGCACCAGCAATTGACTTATATGAATACAAATTTGACTCATAGCGAACCTTGATGACGGTCAAGGGCATCAAAATGAAGCCAGCAAAAGCTCGAGCAAACGCTCCGGAGACCAGATTTGCGGTATTAGTGAGTTTTGGAAGGGAGGAAGAATGATGGCCATTGACGGCGGGTACGGTGGCAACCGGCAGAGCTGTGGCGCGTTGCCTTATCACATTCAAGGTAGTGAAATAGATGGCCGACCCAAAGCCCGTTCGGAGGGCCGACGGGATCGTGCCCCTCCAGAAGGCGGTCAAAGCATTTGGTGACTTTGCGATCTCCTTCACCGCGGCTCTGATCGAGTGTGAGCCAGACTGCTGAACTCGAGTCTTGAGAAGATCGAAAGGCTGTAGTAGCACAGCGCTCAATGTGCCAGACCCTAGGCCAGCCACAAAATGGAAAGCTACACGGACAAAAACCTCGTCAGTTCATACATTCTAATGCTTATGAGTAACATATGGAGTTTACGGTTTGCTTACTCGACGAAGACTTGCTTACGCCTGTCTTCTGCGACATAACGGAGCAAAAGCAAGAGAGCGAGATAACGAACGAATGAATCCTACCAGGGCGGAGGATTCTCCTTATTGCAGGCCCATCTGTATGTTGATTTATACCTCTCTTCCCGTTCGATCCGACCTTTCAATATCCACATGTGTGCACATGGCAGAGGTGTGAATCAGAGGTGAATCGGAGCAAGTGGGATTACCGATTGCTTTTCGTATAAGTCATCAGCTCAGCTTCAAAGTTAAAAAAAAGGTAAAGATGCATGCATGTACGGGAGGAGCTAGCTCGAGGCCCCTAACCTGTCAAATCAAACTCTCAAGAACGGTACAGAGGGACCCGCCCATCCTCACGTCATCCATTGGCCCCCCCTATATAAGAATAGTTACCTAGATATGTATTTATGCAGCTCAAGTTATTTCACAATCAAAATATAGCAAATACATGTAGACGAGTTACAAGCATAAGACTCATATTTGTATACTTTCGGTGTAGTTGAGACAATAAGTCTTCTGCTTGGGTAGTCCTTATTCCTTATTTACAAATGTTAAATGAGAAGCAAGGCCAATGCTGTATCGGAGGGTTGCCTTGCTTACCTACTTAAGGAAACACTCTCCAGCGCGCCATTATCCTGAATACCTTCGCTTACGCGAATGGTCGGATATCTCCTCTAATTTTTCCATCGGAGGGATGTACCCCTCCTATCTAGTGAGACCCTCTCAAGATCCGATATAATCGTACCTAATATGTAGTACCGGATCCGGCCTAGGACGTCTTCCTTGGGAGGTTTTGTAGATATAGCCCATGTCTTAGCGACAGCCGAGCTTTCACCTTTGTCCTCCAACAATTGATTCTAACCGGCCTGCCATGAGCCGATGGCGTTTGACAACTTCAACCCATTCATCTTCCGCTTCCTGCCCAACGTCAATAGTAGCCAGCAAGATCCCGAAGTCCCCACCAAGACGCCCGAGACTCCCAGCACAGTAAAGAACTTGTGTCAAGAGACTATCGCGGGAAGGCTGGTCTTTAACAGTCGGTAGGTAAGTTCGTAAGGTCTCGAGTAGCATCTCCACTAAGTGAAATGGAAATGTTGATATCGCTGAAGGTATGGGGTGTAGGGGGTCTTCATATTCACCCGTTGTCGACGACGTTTCATTCGCTGGTGCTGGGAATATGCTCCTGAACATAGAGATAATAGCGAAACTTTGCTCCCTGAATATTTCTATGTATCGTTTGAGATATCGCTCAGTTTGCTGGCCCCCGGACCACGCGCTCCCCGTTGGATTCTGCTGTTGCCGAAAACTTTCTTGTTCCGCCAGCTCGCGAAGTGGTTCTAAGGCAGCAAGCATATTGATAAGCGTTGATAGACGGCATACGAGGAACAGAGCTCCCAGTCCTCCGCCATTGCCCGCGGCACCGGTAGAATCTAGGTCAGGCACCACCCTCCTAAGCCAACTAACCGCCCTCAGAGCAGATGCTAGCTTCAAGCCGGGGGCGCGAAGGCCCATTATCAGGTTTTTGGCCATGGCTTGCATGGCCTCATCAGCTTGCACGGACACGGACGTCACCAGGGGCGAGTCCGCATACAAGCCGTGCAGCCGACGGATGTGTCCGTTGAGGTCCAGCGCAGATGCATAGTTGGCGGCCGGAGCGGAAGAGCCGGTAGAAATGGCGGTAGAAAGTAGGGTAGGAAGGTCGAGAACGTCGACTAAACGTTCAACATTTCTAGATAGAAGCAAAGCTCGTTTCCGAGCATTGAGTATCTCGTTGTCGCCTGACTTGTTATATGTAGTTGAAAAGTGAACCGCTTCATTATCTAATTTGGGTATGGCAGCTGTTAGATCGCCAGTCGAGGCTGCTAGGATAGGGAGTGAAGTGCGGAGGTGGGCGTGGTTTGCTGCGGAACTGATGATTACTTTGTGAGAGCGTTTAGAAAGCGATTGCAGAGACAAGAGCAATGAATGGGAAGATTGAGCTAGGGATTGTTGCTCAGAGCCATCTAGTTGAGCAAGAGGCATAGAAGCTAGAGCAGAGAGATACTCAAGCGCCACGGGGTCGGTATTCGCCTTATCACCCGAACGAGGACCAGCCGAACCAGGCGGATTCAACAATTCATGAAATAAATCAGCCATGTTGCCCGGATAGATAGATAACTCAACCCTCCCAATGCCGAGTAACTCCGTATCTATGAATCCCAGAGTTTTCAATTTGAATACTCTACCGCCGGTTATGATTGCCAATTGAAGCAAACTCGGGTTACGTTCCAATCCTACATACGTAGGTACATAGTAGACGTCCAGATGTCCCTTGGCGTATAGACGAGTCTAATGCTGTGTAACTTCTGTCAGCCACATACCTACCCTTAAATTCAATTCAAGTTCCGCTGCTAGTTATAGGGGCTATTGAAATATCATAGATCGATACGTATTTCTAGTTACGTGGCAATGATTTTGCATACCTCGATAACTACATAGATCCGAGTACATTCTGCATCTCTACGCAACATTAAACGGGCCTAGAAAATCAGCAGAACTAACAAGTCTCCGTTCACAATCCAATTTTAAATACTTATATACTATTCAGTGTATACAGACATACATGTATGTGTGGTTCTAAGATGTCCATTAGTGCTTTTGACTCCGAGGTCATACTTGCTATCCTCTGTTACTGCATGTGGTCATTTGCTTACATATGTAACTACTTGATCAGCATTTAGCGCGATGTTGAGACGCTAATGATGATGCATGTGCCAGTATGTACTTTCCGTTGTTGCTCGCGTAGCAAACATCATGGATTGAACCCAAGTGTTTGCATTACATATACCTGGGTACCTAGTACTTACATGGGTATGGTTCGTGCATTCAATGTTCAGGACATTTCAAGGGAACTTAAAAGTCCGGGCTCGGCCATCAAAGGGGAACTCTATATCTCAATATCAAGGAGCTTACATGTACATGTAGGATCTACATGTAAAGACTAAAGCTCGTCAACAAATCCACACCCCTACTTAATCCGGTCTAAACATAAGCATACATACCTCAACGGCTGACCCTCCTCTAGCTGCCTAGGTTGAAGTTCCAAGGTTATAGCTGGTATCCGTGCAGGTGCCAGGTGCCATGTAGGCGTACCACGCATAAATACGTGGGCAGTCAAATACGTGCATTCCCTTATTCCTCAAGTTAGGGTCTACTGGTCTACTCTTATGTGGGTAAGTCAGGTCATCAGAGCTTCCTCTTGCAAATCATCACCAGCTGACTCTCTACCTGATCGATCTCCTACCACAGCATCTTTATTAGTCTACGACCTTTCCTCCTCCACCTCCACTTCGTCGTCCGCCAATTCTATCCCTCTACGAACACCTCCATTCCATAAACTTAGCTCTAGACGCCCATCTACCTACATAGCGACACCCGGTCCCTTACCTTCCGCTCAGGGTGTCGTAGACTTTAAGGATCCGGATAACTTCATCAGAGTACACCTCCACCCAGAGTAGGGAAATTTAGGAACGAAACAACAGGGCACGGAGATCAACATGAGGGATCCCTTCCCCATCCCACCAATACCCGCCCTTAGCAAGGCTGTCCAACCATGGGCCGACTACCTCGGGTTACCGACACTCCCACTTCATATTCATGAGGTGCTCTTGATGGCCGCTCTTTATCACTTCATCGGCAGCGTCGCCTCTCCCATCCTGTCGAGCCGAATCTTCCCTACACGATACCCTGCTCTTTCCCGGACCAAGAGGTTAAGCTGGGACGTCCATGTAGTGTCCTTAATACAGAGCACTACAATCAATATTCTTGCGCTATGGGTTATGTTCGCCGATGAGGAGCGTAAGAACATGGATTGGCAAGAACGCATCTGGGGCTATACCGGCGGTGCTGCCATGATTCAGGCCCTTGCCGCCGGTTATTTCGTCTGGGACCTCATCATTACCGCCAGCAACCTCGATACCTTCGGACTCGGCATGCTGGCACATGCTATCAGCGCGCTCGCAGTCTATTCTTTTGGTTTCGTAAGCATGCCGATTCTGGAAATAGATTTTGAACCATAGACTGACTCGGAAATTAGCGACCGTTCGTCAACTATTACAGTACCACCTTCATCCTGTGGGAGCTCTCCTCGCCCTTCCTCAACATCCACTGGTTCTTCGACAAGCTGGGCATGACTGGATCTCGTGCGCAGCTTTATAATGGCCTAATGCTCATTTTCACCTTTTTCTCCTGCCGTCTTGTATGGGGCACATATCAGTCCTTCATGGTTGCTCGCGACCTATGGAAAGGCGTAAACACGGCGCCCACCATTCTGACGACCGTGCTACCCGATGATACACTCAATGCGACCTTCCCTTCCCAGTACGCGAACACCATGCAGTTTGTCTCCGAGTCGACGACCCATATCCCCCTATGGCTTGCCGCTATCTACATCGGCGCCAACTTGACTCTGAACTCGCTGAACTTCTATTGGTTTTTCAAGATGATAGATGCTGTCCGCAAGCGGTTCGACCCCAAGGAACAGGAAATCGTAGCCGGCGAAAAGGTTGCGGAAGACAAGGCCGCCACCACCGGAGCGCAGCCCGATGGTGCTACTGAGTTAAAGACTCGCCCACGCCGTCGTACCTTACTAGATGGAGAAGAAGCAGACGAGCCCCCGCCGATTTGAGTTCCCTAAAAGGAAACCTATCACATCACGAGATGATTCCAACTTGTATTCTCCGGACGAGTCTTACGAGTATCACGTGTTGTACTAATTAAGGGGGGGTTCGATATAAGTATCGATCAGCCCCGTGATTACAGAACATTCCCACCTAGAAGAAGCGGCAATATGACAATGTTGAGTGTTTGCACGTTTGCAGTTTACTACGTTTCAACTGTCTAAATGTGCGGAGAAGTTGTTACTCGGGAAGATAGGGGCGCCACACACAACAGCATAACCCATGCGTTTGCCATAAATTGTTTATGCAGATGTCGAGTTGCTGAGAGATCAATGACCATTTGGATTCTAGCAAGCATAAGTAACTAATAAGAAAAGAACGTAACCCTTTATTGCTTTGCAAATATGACTTCATATACCCTCACAATCCTAAATAGCACAATACAATCCACAACTTCATTGTCTGCACTCGACCTAACTCCCATTCATAATAGAGACCCGGCATGTGACATATCCATGGATACATAGGTCTATACAATTTTTAAACAAGGCAGTTCGACTTCATTAGCATGAACATTGTATGTATAGAATTAGCGACGTAAGTCGACAAGATGCAGCGCCCACCCCAGCTACATAGCCTAAGAGGGAGGGAAGCTATATGTATATATATGTAGAGGCTGTACATTCTAACAAGCAGCACTGTGTCCAAGCAGCGTCTACTTCCCGCCCCGCTACATGTCCCTTCGGACCACGTCGCGGTTGAATAACCACCCTGAAAACCTTACATGGCAATTCTCTCGAAAACGACAATCCTTTCCCAAGATTAGGTAGTCTCGATCTACTTGGGGTAGATCCATTTTTAGCGATGATCGAACGACAGCGATGGCAAGTATAGTACAGAGCACAGTATGACCAGCTAGCATCGCGCTCTAGTCCATCCAGTCCATCAGCACTCGTGCCTCGGACGACTATTGTGACAAAGCACCGATCCCACGCTGTGTCCAATTAAGTAGAGCGTCCTTACGCAGGACGGGGACTTCAAAAACCAAATGGATTCTGAGGGGCTATGAGATGTCAGTTGATAGTTAGTGCTACATGAGAGGTAGGGAAAGCTTACTTGCTTGTGCGAGGTTCGCACGGCGTCCAGTAGGTTGAGGAACAATCTTGTCTGTAACACCGAAACGCACAGGGGGTGCTGGACCAGTCTTTTGAGGCAGGAGAGGAGCTGGTGGTTGCTGCTGCGGTTGGGCGGTGGTGTTATTCATTCCAGGATTGAAAGCCTGACCGAACCCGCCAAAGCCGGTGGGTTGCGGCTGCATCGGCGGCATACCCGTTCGCTGAGGCTCTAACGCAGGAGGAAGAAACGAGTTAACTCCAGTCTGTTGTGGGAATTGCTGGGGGGGTTGGAAACCTCCCGGGAAACCGGTAGGCTGGTTTTGGATTGGCGAGAACTGCTGCGGGCGAGGATCCGAGAATGGGCTTGCTGTCTGTTGGATCCCCGTCATCTGGGGCTGCATGAACTGGCCATGTCCGAATCCGGGTTGGGGTTGGGGTTGGGGTTGCATGCCGGTACCCGGGTTAAACGGCATCATGCCTTGACCCGTCGGCTGTGCCTGGAAAGTATTCATGTACTGCTGCTGCATTCGTTGCTGGGTAAGATCATTTAGGCTCTGTCCAGGGAGCGCGATACCTGTCATCTGGGGTTGTAATGGCGGAGGCGCAAACCCGCTAGGTTGTACAGACTGCGGCGCCGATAACGGCCTGGACGGCGGCGGCGGCGGCATTAGGGCACCCTGGGCCCCGGTGATCTGAGGTGGAAGAGGTCTCTGCCGGTTTCCGAGACCGAGGTTAAGAGGCTGAGCTGGCATAGCCGGCGCGGCCGATACAGGAGAAAGGCCGGTTTGCTGTGGCGGAATACCCGTGAAAAAGGCCGGGGACGCGCCCTGGGGTTGAGACTGTGTCTGTTGCGGTTGCATCTGCATCTGAGTCTGAGTCTGGGGCTGGGATGGAAGTTGGGGTTGGAGTTGGAGTTGCGGTTGTGGTTGAGGTTGAGGTGGCGGTGTCGGCGAAGTTGCCGGTTGTACTCTGGTCGGCTCTAAAGGAGTTGATAGGAGAGAAAGATCCTGCATGGCCTGTGTTGGCGGCCGCTGTGGCTGGGCAGGCTGGACAGGTTGGGCTTGAGCAGGAGCCGTTGGTTTTGGTTCCGGAGTTGGCGTTGGCTTTCCTTCTGGCTCTGGTTGTCGTGTCGGCTTTACATCCCAGGCATCATCATCGAACCCACTACCGCTCTTCGCCGGAGCCTTCGGGCGAGTCACGGCGGGGGAGGACGGCTCGGAGGTTTGTGGGCTATTCTCCTTCTGCTGAGAAAACGCCTTGGGGTCTATATTGTCGTTCGTCTGAACAGCCGGAGCAGGACGACCCTTTCGAGTGTTATTCCGGAGCGTTCCGCCAGGTCCCGAGAAAAGGCCACCGGCCCCATCCTCATCCCCAGCAAAGCTAACGTTTCGCTTCTTACCGTCCCGGCCAAATTTCTTATCCAAGAAGCGCATGACCTTGATGATATCGCCCTCCCGGATGCCAAGGTTACGAAGTACATTGGCATCAACGTCGGGGAGGACGCTCTCGTCCATAGAATCTTTAGCAAAAGCTTGAGCATACCGCTCACAAAGACCAACAGCAACATCGCAAGACAGGAAGAACTGGAACCAATCGTAGTCGGGCTTCGCTGGTTCAACCGAGGCCCCAACCGAGGCCCCAACCTTGCCAGCTGTAGACTCCCGATTCGAAGCGGCTTTAGACTTGGCACGCTTAACCTCCGACAGAGGCTTGTCCTCGTCTAGAGACGCCCCCGTGATACGCTCGACGTATTCGATGTCTTCAATTGACATCTTAGCAACGGGGACAGCGATCTTAACACCATTCATTTTATGGAGGTTGATCTTTCCATCTTTGAGACCGAGGAACTGAGCCTCCACACTGAAGGACTTTGACCGATCTGTCCAAGTTCGCACCTTGGATGGGTCTGGCTCTACAACTGTAGTTAGCATGCTAACTTCATATGACGGATTCAGTTCGAGCTAACTTACTAGGCTTGGAGGATCCGGATCGGCTGCCCTCCGCTCGACCGTTTTCACGTCTGCTCCGCTGCTGGCCAGAAGTGTTACCATTATCCCTTATTGACAGACTACTATTTCTCTCAGGCAAACGCATTCCAGGCCCTACCTCTGCTGCTTTTTGATCCCTCTTAAGGGCTTCCTTGGTTAAGCGTGCTTCCTCCAGTCGATTCTGCGCTACAGTAGATCTACCGGCATTGATGCCTGATGTCGCTGGCGTCGATATCGTCTCGGTGATTTCGATATAACTGCTTGGAACAACTCCTTCCTTTCCGGTCTTAAGGCGTCGGACTTGCCACCACTCTTCGCTTTTGCTGTCGTCGATGATTATCACTTCGTCTCCTACATTAACTGTAACCTCGTCCTCTCCCTGAGCCGTGAAGTCATAAAGGACCTGACCTCTCTTTTGGGCACTTTGGCCCGTTCCGGCCATGATGACCTCGCGTAGACCCTCAGCCCGCACTGCCCCCGCAAGCTCGCCAAGGGCGCTGACAATCTCCTCGGCAGTATCCTTGGCGCCTGCGTGGAAGTCTATACTCCTACTTGGCCGAACGAGCTCCAAGAACACGTGCTTGCCCTCTCGAGAGTAATGTGTCATCTTATCCGCAGTCCACTCCTGGGTTGGACCGTCCTGAGCATGCTCAGGAGCGATGAGAATGACACCTGTTTTTAGATTGATACCCATCGTTGTCGGCATCTTCTTTTTCTTACCCATTACTGAAACCATCTCGTTGATATTATACATGTGGAAACCACCTGGCGCGATACGACTCGATTGATGTGACTCGGCCTCCTCCTCATCATAATCACGACGACTGGAAGTCCTGCGCGGAGGAGCGGACATGGTAGGCTGGTCGGTCGATAGAGTAGACTCAGACCGCGGCCGGTCCGGCAGAGCGGGACTCGGTTCGTTATCTGACTCCTCCGATAGGTACTGCTGGCGTGGCGGTAGAGTAACCGGCGGAGGCGGTGTCGCACGAGTAGCAGAACTTCTACCTTGCATGACATCGGCTAAAGCGGCAGCTGGACCGGGCTGCACCGCCGGGGGCGCCGGAGGTCTTGCTGCTAGGTTCCTATCCGGAAGAGGCGGACTCTGAGGCGGCTCTGGCTCGGCGGGAGCAGGAGGTCGCACAGGCAACGTCGGAGGACCAGGTACAGGTCGAGGCAGGGGTTCGGGTTCAACCTGAGGCTCAGGCTCGGGCTCAGGCTCCGGTTCAGCCTTGCGGGCCGAAGCGGCAGTGGCAGCACCCATCTCAATATAATTTGCCGGGACGAAACCATAATCACCTTCATACCCAACAAGGATCCAATCGGGGTCCGACGTGTCAAATACTTGTAATTGGGCGTCTTCGGGGAACGACAGCTCTTCATCGGTCTGGCGAGTATATTCATACAAGGAACGAGCTTGGCCTACGGGTTCCGCCTAGACGGGGTTTAGTAACTCCCTTCCTGCTCGCTGAGTACTAGGTATGATACGCACCTGTTCTACATAATTGTTGGGTATCAAGCCGACAGGTTCGTCTTCGTCATCGGCGCTGGCTCTCTTTTTTGCTTTCCACCAGTCATCTTCTTCGCTTTGTTCCAAGACGTAGAGGACGTCGCCTTCACTTATTGAGAGCTCTCCTTCTGACTGCGGCGCATAATCGTATATGGCCTTGTAAACACCTAGGAAGCCCATGATAGGCTAGAGTAAAAGGGAGGTTTGGGGAAAAGTCGTCCAAAGCGTAGCGGGCAGGGTTCTTTTATTCTAAGTATTGTTATTCCTATCCCTATTGGGAACGCATACGAGCTTAATGCGAGGGTGGCGGGATGTGTAGTGCGATGGATGGACGATGGCGAGGCTTTCCTAAAACCTGATGAAGTACAGCCGAAATAGACCATCGATCGAAGTATCGGTGGTACGAGACGAGTTCTCGCGAGGTCAAAAAAAGGAGTATTAGATCGGGTAGAGAAATTCCCCCTTCAGATGATCATTAGATGTAGGCAAGCAGATGCAGATGCAGATGCAGATGTAGCAAGGCGCGCAAGGTCAACAGGGGGTTCCCAGGAACTTATCACCGATGCAAGGTCGCCATACGCAAACATATTATGACGGATGGATGAATGCCTTGAAACAAGTGCTTGCTCCAGACACAACTGGTAGCTTTAAAAGGACGTATCCAGATCGAGAGTGATTTGGAGAGTAATGATTAGTAGATGGTAGGTAGCAGGTGGTACCACGCGAAGCAACCCGTTCAGGACGCACACTTACGCAGAGGGACCTGGACGGTCGTAATCGGACTGAGGCGGAATTGGTGGAATTGGGGAATTTGGGATAGTTCAAGCAACTGGTAGAACCAAAATTACTAAAACGCACTAAATACGCTAAGATTACATGTAGGTACATGTACCTAAGTACCCTAACGGCCGGTCAATACATCCTAGTACCCAATAATTGCATGTATGTATATGCATATATACGGTAATATATACCTATAGGCTACACATGCACATGTGTACTATACAGTTCCAACTTGAAGGTTTCATGGCATCTTTAAAACTAAGTATGTATACATGCATACTACTAGGTATGTACGTAACATTGAAGGCACATATCCATGATGTGAAGAATATCCTCTTATACATGTACGTTAAGTAGGTTCATATATGAAACTAAACTTTAGACAAATTCTAATTTTATATGCCTAATTTCAATGTTGATATATCTTGAGACTGAGGAAATAAGCAATCTTTTTCTAACCTTTATGCATTAACAGCGATGACAGCGTGGACCATTACGACCAGGCCTGGGTATCTTCATGCTGCGAGCTACATTAAACACTTTACCTCCAATTAGCTCGATTCTTCCTTCCCGTTCGCCTTCTTATGCGCATTTCTACCGGCGCTCGTATCGTCACTTTCATGCATAGAACCACGGTGCATACTTCCGTGTCTCGAGGCTCTCGCCATCATTCCCGGAATATATCTAGGCTCGTGCCCGTCGAGATGTGTTTCGCGGAGGCCCTCGGTAAGCAGATTGAGCGAAGAACCCGATGGAGGGAGTGTTCCGCCACCGTGACCATCAAAATGAGAGTTGCCGAATTCGGCCTGCGATCCAGACCGTGGCAGTCGACCTTCCGGAGTCCCCAGATTCAGATAGGCATGAGATCTAGAATCCGCTGTAGCTATCCCGCTGGCAATGTTTGTCTTGATCGATGAAGTCGGCGATGCCGGATTAGCACTCAGAGCTGTTCCTGGATGATGCTCGAGCACATCGTTTAATCCCGCCGTCGAAGTATAACTTGAGATCCTGAAAAGGGTGTCGGTCAGTATACTGATCTTGAAAACGTAAGAAACAAGCTACGCGGACTATAGCAACTCACATGCGGTGTTCTTCAACCCAGGTATGATACCTAAACTCCTCTCGTCGGTCCGGGATATTGGTCTTTACCATACTATTTCCCTCCTTCCCTGGTAGGTTGAACTTCTCGCCCAGCCACTGCTGTTTGATAGAATACTCGTAGCCGCTCTGCCTCACGGAATTCTTGGCGAGCTCGCACATGTCTACCGGGCTTAGCTTGTAGATTTGCGCCGCGACAGCATATTCCTCCATCAGAGGCTCCTTGGTGAACGCAAACTGGAGGGGATCGTCCGTAGAAAGCGATACGTTCAAGCCACGCCTGAAATACTGGTAAAAAGGGTTCCTCTCGTAGGCCAGGAAGAGCGCATTGTTACTAAGTGGCGACATGGCAATACCAATTTGCTCAAGGTAGAAGATATACTGCAGGATGGGCACCTTTCTCAGCAGCAGCCCGTGGCTAATGCTATGGCTACACAATACAGCAACAGCAAGATGCTCACTGTCGCCGGCCTCACCACAATGGGGTCGAAGTAAAAACGTGTTAAAACCACGCTGGCGACGCCAGAAATTGAGTGAGGTCATATTCGAGAAGAGATAGTAGATCCAATAGCTGTATGGAGGGTTCTGTTTGGAATTCCACTCCTTTGGTACCGGAAACTTTCTGTAAAGCCGTCGCTCAACCTTACTCTCGTCATCCACGCTGTCAAAGCCAATAACTCGCTGCAGGAAGATGTGAAGCTTCGGGTGGCTCTCCGGATCCTTGGTCACTTCAAAAAGAGGCTGGAAGACATTCTTCACGATTTGTTCGAAAGACTCCATCAAGCCAGTGGCTTTGAAGACGTCATATAGCCGTGGGATCTGTATGAGCCAACGGACGTTGTGCGAAAACAGCTTGTTATCAACAACCCATGCAGCAAGTTTATCCCACTCGTCTAGTGACCTTCCGTAGATGGATATTCGCCATTCTACCATCTGGTATTTACTAGACTCGAGATCCGATATGACCTCTTTGGTGATCTCTGCCAGGTATCGACCTTGGATGAAGTTATCCGTCTTTAGGAAGATAGTCCGCAGTCGCGATTCCCCGATGGGATTGTACTTGAGATTGAACTTGTCAAAGCGGTGGAACGAATCAGTGTGTGCCTAGACCAGAGTCAATCTACGTTCATAGTCCGAAGAGCCAAAGAGCGTGCTCGTTAAACTTACATGCATGTCCAGCGTATCAATACTAAGATCATATGCAGTCAAGTTGATACTTTCGAAGACTTCCTTCAGCGTGAGGTTCTTACCATCCCTGAAAAGCACGTATTCATCCGGACACTTCTTCATTTTACTTTTGATAAATCGCAAGAGATGCTTCTGGTTCATGCAGGCGGAATGATGAACATGGGTGTCGACCTTTCTTACGTTGTAGAAATCTCGGTGAGGTACCTTCTTCGTATCCGCAGTCTCTTGGTACTCGTTTAGTAGTACGTAGAGATTGAATTTTCCCTCTAGATATTGAAGCCGCCGGAAGGCGAAGCTCTTACTGGGACCATCGGACGACGTAGACAGGATTTCTTCGAGATCCATGTAGAAATCCTTGATTGTCGGCACTCCCAGTATTGGTGTGTTCGCCTTATCCGCAGCATTGTTTTCAAACACTTGGTAGACACCGTTCTCGTCGAGGCGAAATACCAACTCACTCCCCTGAGGAAGGGGTAAGAGGTCTTCCATATCGAAATCTTCTCCAATGTTATGGCCAGGTTTGCGCTTCTTAGGCATTCTCCTGGGCTCGGCATCCGCAGTCGTAGTTCCAGTGTCACCACGTTGCCCATCGGCTTGGACGGGGAGGACGGTGCTATTGCTCATGCTATTGTTTCCGGTATTCACGCCGTGAGTATCCTGATTTACATGAGCCTCGACCCAGGCGGGCTCTGGGGGCGGAGGATAGATATCCCAACTCGGGTCGTCCTTGGGGTTGTCACCATCTCGTTGCAAAGACAAACGGATGTATTTGTGGCGAATATCTAAAATCTTCTGTATGTTCTGGAAAATGGTGCCCAGTTCAGCTATAACATGGGGATCATTACTACCCATTGCGCTAGCAACACTGGTCGACGCTCCATCCGGAAGCCCCATGTTGGGTTGTGGACTCATTCCAGGACGTTCCTGAGGAGTATCTTCGCGAGGGTGGCCAGTGGGTTGGGAACCAACGTAGCCTCCTAGAGAGGGCCGTGTGGCTGTGCGGGGAGCAGCGTCATCAAAGTTTCGAGTGTTAGTAGAGGATCCGGCGATGTGGGGGAAGTTGTAGCTCTGTGTAGCCGGAGATAGAGGCGCAGAGTTTGGGTTCGTGCCGCGGTTGGAATGAGGGCGACTAGCTGAAGTCTCGTAAGCTGGCTTTGTGGCTGTTAGGCCAACGGAGGCTACAGGACTGCCGTGAGGAGTAATCTGGGATTGGCTCCAGTTGCTCCCTTCCGTTTTTAGGTGGTCTAACTGGCTCCTTTGGTAGAAGAGTTTGGCATCAGCCTGAGTCAATTGCCGCTCGGCTACAGCGTCGTGGAATGTAGTCTTCCTAGGACGATCTCGCGGCAACATGCCATCCTCCAAAGACGGAGAGGAAACCTCTCCTATATGTCCCGGTGCGCCTGCGCCTTCATTATCGTCTCGGCTGTGTAGCCCAGAGCGATTCCGTGCGTTGTCGGGCTCCGAGTCACTCTCTATAGCATGTGCGGCAGCATCAGAATCATCTGAGTCGTATTCAAGGGCCTGATGAGCAGCTGGAATCTCGGGCGATGTTGGGTGGAAAGCTGCTGGTCAGCATCGTTAGCTAAGGGTATATATAAGTATACTGCATAATAAGACGGGAATCACGGTTAGGTAGGTCGGCTGGTTGACTGACATGACATATTACTGGCGTAGCTAGAGTGAGTGGCGATGGTGGTGCAGCCCTCGTTTTCTTTGATGATATAGTATAGATAGAATATCGGTTTTAGCCCGACCTGACAACTTGGACCAAATTTACGGCTTTCAGATCTCTCTCCTTTACAAACCGTGTGATTGGAGGCAAACCCGAGGGTATTAGATCCAAATATCATACAGTTCACACCTAACATAAAATAGGAAAGCAAATGTAAGATGTTTACCGGTGGTTTATAAATTTTGAGAGTTTTCTAGCAGTTGCTATTCGATGCCTCCGATGCATACAATGCCTTCCTCAGGTATGATGATAAGCTACTTAAGGTACTAGTTAGGTACCTATATCCCATGTATACATATATACCATATATGGCATACATAGTACATATATAGTACCGGGGTAGTATGTACCTACCTAGTAGTAACCAAGCCGAGTTAGGCTTTTTAAGGTTAGGGAAATTCCTACATTGATCCAGTCACAAATCAATCGATTGATACAGTATGTACGTACTGGTACTTGTGCTGTAGGGTTGACACGGGAGCTACTATGTATTCAGTCTTAGTTTAATAAGTGGGAATTGCACGTGTACGATACTCGATGGGTGTTGCGTTATTCAATCGATGGTGGGGTAGGAGGGGCAAGGCTATAATCAATTTGAAGATTTGAGCAATGTCCGGTATCAGTATTGGTAGTTATACGAAGGTGCGTCGTCATACCTAGTACAGGACTTCGCACTGAGATATTAAACCAATCGCTTGCCTTCTGTCGTTCACGTTGGGATTAAGCCGGTGTTTACCGCAATGGCGTCTATAGACGCTCGATTTTCAGTGATGAGATGCTGATGATATGTGGAGACCGGCTGCTATGGCTTACCCATACCTCTGACGATTATTCACCTTGCAAAAGCTTGTATAGCAGCGATTAGAAGAATAACACACCGGCTTAGCGGCGATAATTTATTCTAGCCGTCCCTGGAAAGCCAGACAGTGGCCGGCATCTCGGTGTAATCTAACTTGCTATCCTGCTTTCCCACCTCCCGGCTTCGGCTTCGAAGGTACTGGTTTCTTCTTGGAATCCAACGAGTATAGACCACCCGCCGAGAACACCACGATGGCCCCTATCAAGGTCCCCGTAGCTAAGCGATTCCCGAATAGCCATATGCTCAATAGTAGGCTCACAAGCTTGCGGATATTAAGCACAATCGTAACTGTTAGCGCTGAAGATGCGGCAGCTAGCAGATTGACACCGCGGATACAGGCATATTGCGTCAAAACGTTGAGTACCAAGTAAGCTACCTGGCTGGGAATATAAAATACCTCGATTCTCTGCCGCACGGGGGCCGGGATGGTCGACAGATTTACCTGCCCAGCTAGTGGTGGAAGCGGGAGCGGCTTACTGCTGGCTAAACGCATGAACTGGTTGATCAAGGACCGCGAGAATGGCAGGAAGAGCGGCAATGACAGCAAATGCGAATAGAACAAGTTCTCCTTCCAATGCGGGCCGTACTTCTTGTATGTCTCTTCGGTATACAGTCCCATGATGGCGGACAGGATTTGCGCGATCAAGAGGACCGCAAGGCCCGTGCTAAACTTAGGAACATCTTCTTTGGAATCCCCAGGAGATGTATCCTTTTTATTGGTTAGCTGAGCAGACCTAATGGTACATGAGACAAGAGAGTCTTGCCTTGGACTGGGCATCCGACCACGCGGCCGTGATAACACCAACCGTAAGTAAAAGAACAGCGACAACTTGTATGCGAGAATATCGCTTCCCATATAAGCTGCCGGCGATCATCGTTGTGATACTACCGCCGGATCGTAGGATGATGTGAACCGGCACGGAGATGTCGTAGCTGAAGGCATGGTTATTTAACACGTTGATGCTGAAGAAGAGAACGATGTTGATCAGCCAGCGACGGATCGGGACTCGATTCGGCTTGATAAAAAACGGCGGGCGTGTATAATCAAACTGCGAGATATAACCGGTGATAGCAACGAAGAGGAATTGCACGAATGTTAGAAGCGTTCCTAGCGACGATATCCGTAAGCGATTGGTCTAGTTTTGTAAGGGTGTTTATGGTGTGATAGTGTTGCCATACCACTCGCTGGCTCGACTCTGACAACATTAGTATTAGTCAGGAATAAAGGCCAAAAAATCCGGATGCAGCTTTCAGGAGCTTACTTGATTATGGCTTCGAGGGCAAAGACCTGCGTAGCGCCATATAAATTAGCTCTCTATAATGGCGACAACATAGTAGAATCCGTTCAATCTTACGTTGGAGCAGCAGCCACCGAATATCAGGCTGAGCATTGCCCCCACGGCAAGCCATTGCGGAATGGTCTCGATGAATATGCGGCCCGCGAGTCCCATGAGTTTGGAGAAGGTCGGTCGTTGGTCGTCTATGCCGTATAATTCGGCCTTCTCGAGAGAAGGACCGGCATTGATAACCTTGGGTGTCATGGTGGCGCCATTTCGCGAAGCGGCATGCGATTCTCGCAGGGTTTGGCGTCTCCGGGGCGCGGATCGACTCGTCATCGAGTTTGAAGGTTGGGACGGAAGAAGTAGAAATCGGATGTTTAATGATGGGGGAGAGGATTTCCTACGCTTTGCCGGCAATCTGTTAGTTCCCGGCTATTTCAGATCTACGGATGGGCTCGTTGCACATTTGCACGTCGCAAGGGAGGGAGAATCCGTACCAAGAGCTGGATAGGTTATCCACTTGCTATGCCGACTTCTTGCATTTATTTGGCAGTTGCCTCGAGAAGCAAGCAGACATAGGCTTAAAGTTTAAAGTTATTATTGCCGTGCTGTCCAACCGATGTGCGATGTGGCTTGACAACTTTATAGGCAACCTGGTGTTATTAGGAGACAGGTTGACAGTTCACTGTACGTAGTCCCAAGCTGACAGAAAGCACATGGGCGCTCGGATCAATTGATCTAGGTACCCATCTAACCTAAGCTTTTTGAACCGGCGGCTTGTCCGAACTAGGCAGCCTTGGGGCGCCACTTTTTACGTTATTTTAGGTTGTGCTTTGCTTTAGGTGCATGTGTAGTGGTTTAAGCACCTACCCGAAATGCCTTTTATGTAGCAGCAACAAGCAGGTACGTATCGAAAGCACCCAATACACATGTAGTATTACACGTGGGCATGCTTAATCATTACCATGCCTCATTACCTTGTACAACATTCAATATTCAACGTTGATCATTGAAACTAGAAATACCTGACAGCATTCTCATATTATTTAGAAGAATGGAGGAAGCATATACGTAAGGCACAACCGTGATTGCTTCATATGCGACTTGGAATAAACAAATAAGTACCATATCTTTCAACTCGATAGTCGTTTTTGTATACATTAATAGGTGGGTGTATGGAGGGAATAATCACATGGGATAATACTAAACGAGATTATTACGGAGGACTGCTTCCGCATTGCGCTGCTATATTGCTACTCGGACCATCGTGACCACACCAAATGCTCTGTCTTGGTAACCAAGGTTTCGTTATAAACCTCTTAGCTTTTGATATGGTCGAGGTCTTCTTATGTCATTACTGGAGCTTTGAAAAACTCCAACACAGAAAACATGAGATAGACTGTCCCACGCGAATCCTATGTATAATATCAACCTTCATCAGGTGTTATTGGTATTTATGCAAAGTCCAACTGGTTCTGAAGTGTAAGAATTCCAAGGTTACTTGACATCATAGCTCTATCGCTGTCCTATAGAAAAACTACCTACATTGGGCCAGATGTTAAGGGGCCATACGTCTACGGGAACTTCTACGCCCGGCAGGTTCACAATTAGTCTTTGGCATCACAATCATATATGCTTCAGAACTCAATTATCTTGAGCCCGTTTTGGGACCTTTAGTCTGCCTTGTAGAGTCTATGCCATGATGTTTGGCCCCCATGCTCACTGGACATAGAAGCAAGTGGCTCCTTGCGGGATTCCATTGCCGAATGACCATGCTTCTAGTCCTCCCGACATGTCTTTACTACAAATCCTGACCGCCTGGGGCATTAGGCTGAGGATAAAGTCAACCTCCTGTATGCATCTTTTGTGTCGTAAACCCAACGCTTTCTCATTTACAGGGCGTCCGCCTCCGTTAGGCGAGCCAGCAGCCCCAGCCACAAAATACTATGAATAGTAATCTACGTCCAAAAGGACAACGTAACTATCGAGGAGACCGCTGGCAGTGGCGACGCACATCTTTACCCGGATTCGAACCGAGAAGTCCTTCAACAGATCAGGAATGCCCCCGGCTGCGAAGTGTCCGGCTACTACCGGCGAACACCGTCACCTCCTTTAGAGGGCCGAGAAGACGAATAACTACACGCCATGTCAGCTACTAGGGATTGCCGGGATATGTTAACGCGCGGAAAAGAACTTACATTGTTCGTCGCAGCAATGGCAATACTGTCCTCGAAGGGGTGCCAGCTCATATGCAGGATCTTCTTGTTGAAGTCGATCTGATCTGCATCCGTCTCCTTTCGCATCCTCTGTCCTTGGCCTGCTCCGGCCGCCGGGCTGCCCGCACGCGACCCACCCTTCTTACCGCCGTTGGTCGCCGTGGGGCTCGTCGACGAGTTGATAGGCGTCGGTATACCCACCTTCTTCGCTTTGAAGGCCGACTTATCTGCTTGTAAGACGACTTCGATCTCTTTCTCGGGATCAGACGGGTAAATCATGAAGTTGTTGTTATAACTTCCAGTCATGACATTCTTGGCGTCGCCGGAGAAGACCACTTCAAACTTGTCGAAGATGCTATCGTTCTCATAGGTGTCACAGAGCCGCGGTCGTAGGTGCTCGTGGATGGGTATGGTCTTGACCGGTTGACGCTCCATGTTGACATCCCAAATCTTGACAGTGAGATAGTCTCGAGATAAGATGTATCTACCGTCGTATGAGAACCGCACATCCGAAATAGAGGATATGATCTCAGAGAAGAACGATCTTGACGACGGGTCCTCTTCCTGTTCAAATACTGTATATCACGCTGTTAGCTTGGAGGGTGGTCGTGGTAGACTGGGGGTACACGGGGGGGGCAAAACATACGCTTCGCATGTTGGTCGCAGAGGGCACTCTGTCGCATATCTGCAAGCTTAATAGTGCCCTTTGAGCTCGCATACATGAACCAGTTGCAACTAATGGGGTGGAACTCGGCAGCCGTAATAACCTCGGTCAACTCCTCCATATTTGCGGGTTTGATGTCGACAATGTTGAAGCTTTGGTCTTGAATATTAAGATTCCACAGGTTGATCCGCAGGTCGTCGCTGCTTATGAAAGTCTCACCATCACTGTTGACTGAAATGCTGTTGATATGATAGGCATGGGCGTTCGCATACGTGCGCCTAGGAACCGCAGCGACTACAGTATCGTGATGGGTCAATCGTGGGAGTTTCAACTCCCCAGGATTTCTGAAGTGCGACTGGGCGATAGGCCTCGGCGCGCCTCCTCCCACACCTGCAACATTACCCGGTGTTAGGTCGTGTGATAAGTTATTCTCTGCGACTACCTTCAACGACTTCTCGAAGACTTTCCACAACTTGATCGTCTTGTCATTGGTTGAAAGCAGGTAATGCGAGGCATTTTGACGACGGCACCACTTAATCTTGTTGATCTTCTCCTCAATCTCTAAGGATTTGAGATAGTCGAATTCGGGCTCGTGTGACTGAAATTCGGTATGGAATTTGTATTCGCAGGTTTTTTTCTAAAAGCAAGATCAGAATTTAATCACTCTCAAATACAAGAGCGAACCTCGAAGGGTTACTGACTGTTTCGTTTCTCTCAAACAAAACAACCCGGCCGCCTTTGTCTCCCGTCGCCAGATAGTTGCCAGTGTGATCGAACTCGACGGTTGATATGATGTCAGCTAGCATATATGTTAGCAAGAGAATGTCTGCCCCTCGCTTCAAACTATGGATAGGAGAGGGAATCGGGGTATAGTGGGGTTAATATTAGAAGAAATTCGCCTAGGAGCTCCTTAGGTAGAGAGGAGTGGTATAAGGAATATACCTTCTGTGATATCCTCGACATCTCCCTTGTCACCGAAGCACCTAAAGTAAGGAGTGAGAGTTAGCAACACAAGCCATGAGGTGTATGCAGAGAGCCGCCATGTTGAGAAACGCAGACGGTTGTTTTAAGTAGAATGTGATGATGGCAGCAAGGGTCTGGATCCGAGGACTGGGAGCCACCATGAGTCTTTGGTAGAACTTACTGGGTAAACTTCCAGGTGGGAGAGTTTGAATCTCCTTCCACCATATTTGTGATGGACGTTGGGACGAAGCTACCTAAGCTTCGGCCCGTTTTTCGGTCTGAATAAGGGACGTGTAGTGGGTAGCTGAATTACCGTGTCGCGACCGCGACCAGGGACGGCTCGGCGATGGAGGGTTGGTATGCGACTGCGGGGGACGATGGGTCGAGAACCGCTTGGAGTTGTGCGGCGGTTGACGAAGATAGGCAGGCCGCGGCGTGTGAAGGAGAAAAAAACGAAGTCGGAAGGACAAAGTCTCGTGCGGGCGGGGTGGTGTATGGTGTTGTATGTATTTTAACGGCGTGGAAGTAGGAAGATGTGAGGACCTAGGCCGATGGTAGTACACACTCCCAACGACTGTGCGGTCGGCACGAAGGAATGAACTGGATGATATTGCTAGCTGATCAAGCAGCTATGCCACACTACAGTAGTTGGCGGGAGAACCCGCTGGCTATCAAGAGAGGGGAGGAGATAGAAAGGAAAGGGGGAAAAAGAATACACGAGCAAGCTGCAAAATGACGGCAAGCCGTAGTGGTGGTTGTGGTTGTGGTGAGTGATGTGATGTGATGCGAGCGAGGTATGGTAGGTCCTAGCAGCCGGTAGTAGTAGTAGTAGTACGTTATGCGCAAGGGTCTGGTCCGGCTCAGATTTGGGGAGAGGTGGGAAGGTGATTGATTGATGGTCGTCGATGCGTGGTCTGCTTATGTCAGTGCGGGCTTGCCTTGCCGGTTTGGGCCTTGCACAAGTACCGCAGTACCTGCCTATACAGCTCATTCTAGTGGTTACAGTTAGTAACGACATGCTTTTGCAAGGGCAACTACGATAAGTGCTGTATCTACATACTAGCACGTGTGCCCACTGGGCTAATTTTTTTTATATCAATTGGATGATGGATACTAGTACCAGCTCAGGCACCTACAGCACAGTGGTAGGGCACATCCATACCTACTAGGTACCTACATAATACCTACATGTATGTACATATTTAGCCCTGTCATGTATTAGAGATATTGCCATTAATTACGGTAAATCTCTTATTTGTATACTATGTATTTTGAGAGAGTTACCGTATTGCAATAATGCCTACTTTTAGGTTACAGCTGTTCCAGATTCATTACATTCCACCCAGGGCAGCGCCTGGCAGCAATCCATTGATATGTTCAAGTCCATACGTATCGCTCTCTCATGATCAATGATGAGCGAATGTCGATAACGTGGTTACTTTCTTTATAACATTAAAGACACGAGAGCAATGAGATGCTTAGATAAGTACCTAGATACCTACTTAATAGTTAAAAGGACATTTGAACATTGAATTGCCTTGTCAGACTCGAGGAACTACATAGTAATAAAGCCCAAAGTCACCACTCAGCATCGAGGTATTATGAAGCGGCTTGCAATAAAGCATTATAAGCGTGGCATATACGTAATTACACCACCTACCTTTATGTACATGGGGAATAACAGCCTACCCTTACCTTAGGTACGTTTACCTATATCAAATCCACGGCTCGATCACATTCGATGTATTCTTATTTGAAACACATATTGATTACATCTACTACGACCATATTCATATCATTGTAAACGGTATTAGAAAATTGCCGGATCTCTATATGTATGACTAAATCGGGAAGTATCGCACGTGGCACGATTCACCGGCCTTTGATGTTGTACTTCCATAAAATGTGGCATAGATACGTGGTTGGGCTTCAAGCTCAAAGCCTCTAATTAGGACCGCGTATAATTTCAGTGGCGTCAAACTAACTTCGAGATCTAGCTTCGAAATGTTTTACCTGCACGAGTACATTTCCGGTTACATACACTTGGGTACCTAAGTAATATTACTTGAAAGAATATGTGGGAGTTGTTTGCGTCATCCTGATTTTAGATAAATTTTGATGGTTTCCAGCCGTCAATTCTAGCTTGAAAAATCAACATCTTCATACTGTCTCTCAATTTTTGTTGATACAAAATATATACCTAGAGATTATCATTTCATCATACAGCAGATGAGGACTTACATTAAAGTAAGAGGGAGAAGACTTAGTCATCACATGTTAGGAAGGGTTATTGGCGCTCAATTTAAGGTTAGACAATTTTTAGCGACCGTACCTACCTAGTACCTCGTTCATTAATGACATACGCATTTCGTACATCCTCCGTGATTTCAAAGCCGAACTTTACCGATCTTTTTGCGTATATGCCTAGGCACATAGTAGGTAGTATATGTAAGTAGTCTAAATATATTCAATATACACATACGTAGTCTTTCGAAATACGAAACTATTTCTAAACTACTCTAGATTTTTAGAAACCTCAACGTCAATACCCATGATCGTGTTTCGATTTATAGGAGCATGTTGCATCTCAGCTAATATCAAGCCGATTCTTAAGCCACATATATAAGAGCTGATCTAACGACAATGGACCAAGACCATGCCGACAAACCACCAACGAAGGATACGAAGGGCAAAGGTGTTGCGACATGCCTGGATGATTTAGAATCCTCCCCGACTGAGCGGGATAACTGTTCGGATACTGTTGGCGCCGGCTCGGCTCCGCCATCGCTCATATCGCGATTAGGCGTGTCGACGAGCAAACTGGCTAGGGATATGATCTTCCGCCACGAAGGCAGCGCTGCCTATGTAGCCAATAGCATATCTTCGAGCAAAGGGGAAACATCCCGACCGGCCCAAAGTACGGGTATGGTCGAAGCTTCTACTTACAAGAGCAATCCTGCCCGAGAAACACCCAGGGGCACGTTCAAATCTACAGAAGCACGGGAGCGGAACGTCCCAAGCGAATCTGATTTCTTGTCCTTTCTAGATGGTGCGGACATGCCAGGGGTGGCAGAACCGAGTAGCATCCAAAGATGTGAACATGAACAGACGTACCACCCTATATTCGGGCATACTAATGCGATTGCGGCGACTGATGGGATGGACGTCGTCAACCTTCTCGAATCGGGATATGTCGAGGTGGAGGACACGGACGCCTTTTTAACGGGGACTGGACAAGAATCATTACGGCATCACCTTTTCGAAGATGGTGATACCTGGAAGGATGGTTTGGACAGGAGACAATGGGAGAATACCCTAAATTTCTTTCCCAATCCTACATCAAATGATAATGATATACAGGCATATGCCGACTTGCTTGGCACACATGACCTAGAAGAAGCGAAGACCATATGGATCAATCAATGGCAGCGTGTCCTATCCAGTTACACGGATGAAGTTTGGGGAGAATTGGGACCTCTGGTAAAAGTTGCACGAGATGAGCTCACCGATCTTTCGAGGCCTGATGGGGAAGCCTCGCCCTCACATCTGAAAGCGCTCCATAGGCTCCGGCAAATTTTAAATCATATTCGCGGCGATTAGAGCGCAAGTCAACTTACACTTATGGGAACGGAAAATGGCAATGCAGAGGTGCTATTTTTCGCCGGGAGACCGAGTCATGGAGATAAATATCATTTAGAGGGAATATCTCATTATTTCCACAGCAGAGTGCAGACTAGATGGTAGTAGCATATTCAATGTTTGTTTTCGTCTTAGGGGTGTTGGGATATACAAAACTGGTATTGAATATCGTGGACTTACGGGTTGGGCTTGGATATGCGATATTTTGGAGGCTTGAAAATAACTATGTATTACGTTCAATCAAATCGGTAAGCTGCTTGTTTTGCCCGTCTTTTTCATGTGCAACTTTGAACAAGGAGCTCTCTTAATATGGACCAGACAGGCATTACCTTGTATCTATGACCCAATGGGACCGTCACTGATTGGATGATCGGTGAGACGGAGTGGAACCTTGAGCTTATGCATGTACTGTACCTACCTTCTAGTCCAGTACCTACATCCACGCGGCTACTCTTAAGCAAAGCAAGGTACCCGACGCCATGAGGTACGGTAACATAAGTATGTACCTACGCATGAAATGTAATAATAAGAAGTTTGGTATGTTTCTAGGAGGTACTTACATTTTAGCAGTCGATGTTTTCCATATTTTTCAACGGCTCGCCCTTTTGCAACCCACTGGGCTGCGACACATCAACAACTCATTCTTCTCATTAAAGCCGATCCCTCTCCGTAGTCTACCTGGATCAGAATATTGTGTCGTGCGATCCACCGTGTTATCGACCACTAGAGCTTGCCTTATCGTTCCAAGGTTGCGCCTACGATCCTTGTTGACGGCAAATTTACCGGTACCCGACAGCCTTTGTTGTCGCCGAACGAAATTATAAGTAAAAAGAGCAACAAGACTATCCACCGTATTGTTTTGCTGTTCCGGAGCTCGGTCGAGAGCTATTCGTCTCCAAAATGGCGGCCTTGGGAGATGACCTGTTGCGGATTGTCAACCAGTTACAAGACTTAGTCTTCAATACGATAGGCACAGATTCTCTCGACTTGCCTCAAATTGTATGTCACACGCCTCCAAGGTCTTCTGTCTTTCTAGCCTCCCCTGACCCGGAACCATATTCGCAATAAGGCTACTTACACTCTTCGCTGCAATAGGTTGTCGTCGGATCCCAGTCTGCTGGCAAGTCTTCTGTGCTTGAGAACATTGTTGGCCGTGATTTCTTGCCTCGAGGAAGCGGTATCGTGACTCGCCGCCCCCTGATTCTACAGTTAATCAATGTTGAAGAGGACCCCTCAGAGCCAGACCTGCATGCTGCCTACAGGAATCCTACACAGGCACGGCGTTCCGAATGGGCTGAGTTTCATCATATCCCCAGTCGAAGGTTTACCGATTTCGCGGATGTTAAGCGCGAGATCGAGAGCGAGACCTCTCGTGTGGCGGGAAACAACAAAGGCATCAACAGGCAACCTATTAATCTAAAAATCTACTCTCCTCATGTGCTCAGCTTAACCCTGGTTGATTTGCCAGGACTGACCAAGGTATGCTCACCTGGCAGGGAATGGCATTCTTGGTCTAGTGACTGACCATGATACGACAGGTTCCCATTGGCGATCAACCACCCGATATCGAGAAGCAGACTCGAACCCTCATCTCCGAATACATCGCCAAGCCTAACAGTATAATCCTTGCCGTCTCCCCTGCAAACGTCGACATCGTCAACTCAGAAGCTCTGAAGCTTGCCAGGCATGTTGACCCTCTCGGCCGGCGGACGATTGGTGTTCTTACCAAAGTGGATTTGATGGATCACGGCACAAATGCTCTGGATATCCTCTCCGGCAGAGTTTACCCGTTGAAGCTAGGATTTATCGGTGTCGTGAATCGCTCCCAGCAGGATATACAGGGTAATCGACCGATGGAGGAGGCTCTCAAAGCAGAGGCAGAATTCTTCCGACACCATCCTGCCTATCGGAATATTTCGATGCGATGTGGCACTCAGTACCTGGCTAAAACCCTAAATCAGACTCTCATGGCTCACATTCGGGAGCGTTTGCCAGACATCAAAGCACGTTTAAATACGTTGATGGGGCAGACGCAGCAGGAACTCGCAAGCTATGGCGATATGCATTTCAGTGGCAAAGAACACCGGGGTTCCATGATTCTGCAGCTTATGACTCGATTTGCTACGTCCTTCATTTCATCCATTGATGGCACCTCGACGGAGATATCGACTAAAGAACTGTCTGGAGGCGCGCGGATTTACTACATCTTCAATTCGGTTTTCGGCAGCGCGTTGGAGTCAATTGATCCCACTTCTAACCTTTCTGCTCTTGACATTCGAACCGCTATCCGTAACTCGACCGGCCCTCGCCCAAGCTTGTTTGTGCCAGAAATGGCGTTCGATCTGCTTGTCAAGCCGCAAATCAAGCTCTTGGAACTCCCTAGTCAGCGATGCGTTGAACTCGTATATGAGGAATTAATCAAAATATGCCACACATGCGGTTCAACAGAGCTTTCCCGATTTCCGAGGCTCCAAGCAAAGCTCATAGAAGTTGTGTCGGATCTTCTGAGAGAACGACTAGGGCCGGCATCGTCTTATGTTGAGTCCCTTATCGCTATCCAGCGTGCATATATCAACACAAATCACCCTAATTTCTTAGGCGCTGCCGCTGCCATGAGTCACGTGGTTAGCAACAAGCAAGATCGCGAAAGGAAGAGATTGATTCAGGAGGAGCGGGAACGACGAGAAAAGAAGCGACTGAAAGAACTAGGAGCAAATGGAACCGAAACCCCGGATGATGAGGATGACCCCGCCCACGAGAGAAGCGATGCTCCGACATCGCGGAAACATGGTCCAAAGGGATCTCGTAACATGTCACCTGTTCTCGAAAACGGAACTTCAAGTATCGCTGCCGCCATGAATATGAATGGCGGTCGTTCAGACTCGCCCAGCCGGTTTAATCCCCAGGCAATCGGAACTGCTCGTGATTCATTCTTGAATTACTTTTTCGGTAAGGATGGACCGCAGCCCTCTTCGGCAGCTGGGGCACCCTCCGCGCTTCCTCGCCACGTTAGTCAAGGCGTAGAACCCACTTTCAGTCAAAGCATTCGACGAAGTGAGGATAAGTTGGCTCACCGACCTGCGCTATCGTCATTAGCACGTGAGGAGGTTGAGAGTCCCAAAGCTGCCGGGTTCGGCTTTGGGCCACAGACCGTAAGTTCTATTACCATTTCGTTTCTTCGCTCCTACTAACCCAAAACTTCAGGGCGACAGCATGGAGCCAGCTTTAAGTGACCGAGAGGCAATGGAGACGGAACTTATCCGGGCACTGATATCCTCGTATTTCAATATCGTCCGCGAATCTATTGCGGACCAAGTTCCTAAGGCGGTCATGCATCTGCTCGTCAACCATTGCAAAGACGTTGTGCAGAACAGACTTGTCAGCGAACTCTACAAGGAGGCACTATTTGAGGAGCTTCTCTACGAAGACGACGGCGTTAAGAAGGAGCGTGAAAAGTGCGAGAAGCTACTACAAACCTACAGAGAAGCCGCCAAAATCATTGGCGAAGTGTTATAATAGGGCATACAACAGCTCACCTTGTACTAGAAATCAGGACTATCTCCACCTGGCAAAAGGTTTGGCTTTTTACATAGAGAGGATGCGATATCTGACTTGCGATCTGTACGATTAGACGAGGGTGGCTTGCAAAAGGCCGGCCTCGTCCATGTTCTTGAGGATTGCTGGTCGCTGATTCGCTCGGGTCGTCATAATACATATGAGCGAAGAGGGCTCAGTCGGCACACTCAAAGGGGCACATTGTACATATAGCGCATTCATGCTACTCTTCCATGTCTATTATTCACGTACATCGCTCAAAAAGTCCCCCTTTGTACCGGTACGTCAGGTATATGCGATATTCTTAATGTATCCCCACGATGTAGCGATCAGTATACGCTTCACTTACTCGATATAGAAGCGTGGTTTGGTGACGAATTGGAGGTAGCAAAAAGGGATAAGCCATATGGTATACTGTTCCGGAGGCACAATCATCATAGATAAGGCGGTTGATACTTTAGGACTTATATATGGGTTTATATGCAACCAATGCGTTTCACCGTTGGGAGTGAGTTGACTTCAATTGGGATTTTTTTTTCCTCTTCTGGTGATTGCGGTATCGTCATGCCTATTCCTTCCGTTTCGTGCCACAGCTAATTAGGGCTATAATAACGAAAATATTAGCTTAAATGCCAGTCTGGGCTAACTTCTTTGCCAGCGCATCCACATCGTCGTCCTTAACTTGGACTGTGGGCTCTTCTTGAGCCTCCTCCGCCTCCTTGATCAACTTCTCAGCCTTCTTTTCGGGAGACACTTCCTCTTCCTCGTCCTCTTCTTCTTCTTCCTCTTCCTCATCAGAGTCTACGTCCTCAAGGTCGCTCAAGCTGTCCACGCCCCAAGCATCCTCATCGACGACATCACCACCATAATTATCCTTTCGATCATCCAGCAACTCCTGTAAAGCCAGGATAGACTCATCATCCTCCGTAAACTTGTTGCCGTTGAGCTCAATCCTCCTCAAGGCCGGTAAGCCGTCCTTTGCAGCTGATGCGAGTCCCCTCACTCCTGCGGCAGTGATCTCGTTGTACTGTAAGCGAAGGGTTTCTAGCTTTCGGTTTTGGCCCTTAGCGAGAGCATCGGCAAGGACAACACCACCCTTATTGCCGAGGAGTGAGTCACCAATGCCGAGCTCTTGTATATCAGCCCACAGGGGAACGACCTTCGCTAGAGCCCTTGCTCCCTTGATGGTAAAGGTGTTGTCCTGTAGATCTAAAACCTTAAGCTGGGTGGCGTGGTTCAGACCTGCGGTGAGCAGCTGCTCGATTCCTTCTTGTCGAATACCATTCTGGACCATCTTCACTTCCTTGACCTTATTATGGAGGCTGAAAGCCTTAGCCCAAGCAAGCATACTTCCGTTTTCCAATCGGTTGCGGCCGCAGATAACAGTCTCAAGATCGGGGACCTCCTGTCCAGCCTTCCTAGCTTCTTCCTTCTTCGCATGGAGCTCCGAGAGCGCATCGGCGATAAGTATGCCGGCGTGGGGGCCCAGGCCATTATTGTTGAGGTATAGGTGCTGGAGCGGGACGTGACTAGACAGGAAAGCGACCAGGGGCGCCTGGGTGTTAAGGCCGAAAGCATTATCGTTCAGGTTAATCGTTCGAAGGTTAGGCAGGTTGAGGATAGAGGTAAGCAAAGAGGAGAGCGCCTCGGGTATCTCGTTCAACAGACGGCCGGTAAATATGTCAGCGAGGTTTGCGACCTAGATAACCGGCAACAGAGACGGTTAGCGATGCCTCGTTTCTTTCTAATAGGACACCAATGACTAAGATCATCCGACTCTCACCTTTAAAGACTTCTTGGTAGCCAGAACTTCCCCAAGAAGCTTACAAGCTTCGACACCTAAAGTGTTTCCTAGAATGCGCACCTCCTCAACATCGTCCATGGCTCGTAGAGGACCGATATGGGCCTCGAGATCCTGAGCTGTGTCTAGCTTTAGGACTCTCCCTTCGAGGGAGAAAACCTTACCAGATGCAGCCATCTTGATGTAGAATTAGGGCGCAAGAAAAGCGATATACCTTATGATTGTAGCTTAACGTAGCTCCGGAGTAATTCTCCCTGCTTTATTTGGTGTTGTTGGGTTTTGGGTGTAAAAATGAAAGCTGCGACAGATGGTGGGGGAGGGGCATAAACATAAGGTACTGTACATCTAGTATGTACGGCGTAATTGTGCTGGTGTGACAGGGCAACCGCTCGGACCGTTCGCAAAGTGGCGCCGGGTGGCCACGGGTGGTGGCACACGCTAACTTAACTATGTATACCCACAATTCTCCATGCACATATTCGGAATGCAGTTCACAGACCCACTTGAACCTTAGCCCAACCTTTGAACCTTTCAAGAAACTCAGTGCTTTCCTTATCCAACGTCGCAACTTTTAGAATTTTCTTATCACCAACCTCGACGAATATTTCTATTACTTCTTCGGTTTGACCAGGAATGTTTTCGGGAGCGGATACATCTCTTAAAAATTAATTCGCACTTACCTCTACCATATTCCCCGTCGCGTTTGTTATCATGGCAAGCTGCCCTTGACATTTCAACGTCTCCCAGTCTACATACTCCAAATCTCAGGCTTTCCTCTCAACCCCTTATCCTGTTCCTGGATATCTCTGGTTGAAGTCCTGTCCTGATAACCCTACCGAGTTGATTTCCCTATCCTATTAGCAGTATATAATCTTTCGTTCACATCTCGTCTCTGAAGGAGCCACATTTCCATTTGAAAGTGTGACGAGCCTTGAGATTACATAGAATCTTATGGGTAGCTGTTTCTGACTTAAGCCATCTCAACTATTCCCCGACAAGTGTTTGTTGGTTCTTCCATAGTCTGCTGCTGCTGTTCAGTTTACGTCTTCTATACTTCGATATCATCCGATATCGACCACATCAAGTGCGGATTTTCTTTCCCCTTTAACCGGATCAGGCCAGTTACTTCCGGCAGACAAGCATGGATCTCGGTAAACAGCCCGACGGCCTCGTCGAGGCTTCATCCAACCCACGGGCGGAGGAATGTCGTCGTGGTCCAATCTCATTACCTACTGAAGATGACGAGATCCCTCTTGATTCTAGTAGTGAGGAATCACAATCCTCCTCCGCGGCAATGTCCGACTCTGACAGTGAAGGCGAGGAAAGCCCATTAATCTCGACAGGCAATGAACACATTCCGAATCCAGCAACACAGCCAAATTCTGTTGTAGCTCATGTACCATCTTTCCGGCAATCCCAGGACATCTCTAGGAAACGGAAGTCTCTTGAAAGGGCAGACACGGTGCCCGATACTGCCATCCCAAACAAGAAGGTGAAGCTAGACGAGAAAGGGGTTACCAAACCATCGTCTATAGCAGCTTGTTTATCGGAAAAATCTCCACTCCCCCCTGAGATATGGCATCGTATATTTACTTTCACACCCCCTCGAACACTAGGTAATTTGTTGTGTGTAAACAAATTATTTAACGTGTACCTGGACCCATCATCTCGCTACCAGTGTAAACCCCCTCCGTCTCTTTCCCAGTCCTCTGTTCCGTTGTTGAAGCCTGATACTATATGGCAACTTTCAAGGAGGCGTTTCTGGCCAAGGATGCCTGCTCCATTACAGCAGAAGACTGAGCTTGATATGTGGCGTCTTGCTTGTGGGAGGAGTTGTCAATTTTGCGGTAAAGTAGATTCAACATCGCTAGGATCGCCGAGTGAGCAGCGTCGTCATAAACTTCAGTCTGTCTGGCCATTTGCGCTTCGGAGCTGTGGCATCTGTCTTATAGAAAAGACTGTGAAGGTATGTTAGGTACATATGAAGTTGTATCCGGGGAAATATTTCTCACTTTTTAACAAGGAAATTGAGCTGCTCCTTTCGTCCTCGATGCCCTCCTTATTAATTTCGGCTCTACCATTCGTGCTAATCACCGGCGAGACGGTTGTGTTGTCACTTGACGCGCTGCAAAAAGGCGTAGTCCAGCCAGATCCACAGGTCACAAAGATATACCTCTCCGACCACGCAGAGGCCTTGAAGCAGGAATTCCTCGCAGTTAAGTCTATGGGCGGGGCAACCGCTGAAGAGTGGCTGAAGGGCCTGGAGGCTCGAGGAAAATACTTGCTTAGCGACTCGATGCGATGGGAGAAGTGGGCGTCCGCCGGAGGTGTTGTTCAGATGCAAACCCTATTGACTCCGGACAGCCTTCCGAATTCGACTGCCCTAAGTGGTAAGGGGTCAGATGCAGCAGATAGCTCTGCATCAGGCTCCAGACCAGATTCGAATTCTAGCAGCATGACCGGACAGGACATGCCCAGTTCATCCCATACTGCGCCTATCATGGCAACCGCATCGCAACCTACACGTCCTGCCGCAACTCGTATTCGTAGGTTATCTACAACTCCTGTCCTCCGTGTCCCTACTAACTTCACCTGGTAGAAAATGATCCGGTGACTCGGATACCGTCTTCCCTACAGTATAACCTTCAACCAAACGCCCCTCGCGCTCGCACTCGAGAGGAGGCTTTAGAGCTCAAGGCTGCCCGGCGTACAGAGATCGAGCGACGCGCCATGGAACTGGACCCGCCATTGCCAGCAAATGTCTTAGCACATATCCCATCATTCCAAGCCGCCATCCAAATTATCTCGCCTCTAGATGACAACGCCTGGGATTTACTCAAACCTCGCTTGCTTGCACAGAGGGCAGACGCAGAACAACTCGAACAACGTGCACAGGTCACTACTCAGCCTCTTACCACTTCAGAGCGTCCCAAGGAACACAATACCGAGGAGAACAGCATACTAACTAAGCAACTCGTCGACAAAGCCTGGGACGAGGTTCAAGCACCATTGCGCGCGCGGATTTCTGCATATGCTGATGAGATTATCCGGGATACGTGGGATGAGGGGCGAAAGGTAGATATAGAAAACAGCCCTCAATTCGCAGCAGAAGTTCTTCTTCACGTCCGCAGCAAATTCTACGCAGAGATTACAAAGGAGTCTGCTGCGAAATGCCGAGCTGGCCAAGAACCAAATGAGGATCCGCCGGAAGGGCCATTTACAAGCAAGCTCACCCTGGAAAATATGAAGTGGCTATTCGATGTAAAGATAAAGCCTCACACGGAACCGTATCGAAAAGACCTTTTCTTCTGCAATGGTTGCGAAGTCAGTATCAAAGCATTCGGATTCGAAGGCGTCATCCAGCACTATGCTGCCAAGCATACGAGTACTCTTAGCTTAGGTAGCATTGTAGTCCATTGGCGGGCGGAATGGCCAGAAACTCCGCCGTTCAAGGCCGATCCTCGTGCCGTCAAGTCCATGTCGCAACCGACTGCGTCGTCTTATGGGACCTTACAGCCCCAAAACACCGTACCCTACAATCAACATAACACTAGTGTCTATTCCTCGGCGTCGATCTCAACGCCACTACAGACACCCACCTACTTTAATGCGCAACCACCTAACTATGGACACCCCATGTACGGACCGGCGGCACACATGCCGGCCCCATACAGCCAAGGCAATCCTTACGCTCCGGGGCAGCATGACTACGGCTCTCATTATCCCCCTCACCCGTCGCCGTATATACCACAAGGAACGACATATCCTAACTCTCAGGTGCCTTTTTCTCCGGCTGTCTATCCTGGGCCGCCATCCTTTCCTCCCACTGCCGACGTCTACCCTGGTCACAACTTTGACGCCCGTCAGAGTAATTCGATACCGAATTTTACCGATATCCACGGCAACTCGCCTGCTGGAAAATACCACGCGCAACTTGAATATTTGGCACGAAGTTCACGTGAGCTTTGGAACTCTACAGCCGGCTTAAAGGAACTTCCGGGAAACGTCAGGGTGTGCGTTGTCATCCATCATATTACACGCAGATTCCGCTCTAGATTTTCTGAGAGCCCGCCGTTAACTATGTTCATCGATGGGCTTTCAAACAACAAGGAAATGCGTCCGGTACGCAATGTCAATGGCCTCATGTGCAAGGCGTGCTACATCAATCCCGTGAGCGGAGTATCAGCTGATCAGGACCGCAAGACATTCTCGTTGCCACAGCTGGTCAACCACTTCCAGCAAAGGCACATAGATCAACCGCAAACAACGGGCGCGCCCTCACTCGACTGGACCGTCGGCATGGTGCATGCGCCGGATTTGTCGGTGCTATCCAACCCTCTCTATTTAACTAATGTAGATAGTCAAAAGCTTTCGCTCATTTTTGACGCCTTCCCAACAGCACAATATCCCAGTAGCTACCCACCAGGTTGGCCTTCTGCCGGTCCTCAGAATACCGGGCCTGGCGCCGCCACCACTCCTTACCCTGGCCAACAACCGACTTATGATACACCGGCTTCACATCATGCTCCTCAGTATGACTCATCGACTATACACGCCGTGGCTAGACATGACGTGTTTACGCTAGGCGGACATCAAGATGCGACGCGAGCTACCGCATTAAGCAAGAGGGCAGACATCGATCAATTAATAATAGGAGGTGCCCCTCCTTTGCCGGGACTTCGGGAACCCCAGCGTGATGATTCGGGTCGGGCGTCCCCACCATCATGGCAGGGATACAACGGGTCGAAGCCGAAGAGACGACATGGAACTTCTGCGCAAGGTCAACGGAGTACGCCTGGCCAAGGCTTCAGAAACCGTAAGGGTAATGTAGGGGGTACGCCGGCTAGAATAAAATCACAGGAGCCCAGCGACCAAGACCTAGTCGCAGAAGACGAGCGCCGGCAAGGAGAAGAAATCAAAGCGATGTGGGCTGCAGATCGTAGAGAAGCAGCTCGGCTTGCTTCTATTGACCAGCGTCCAATTCGATCGGGAGAATCTAAGGTCTCGATACCAATACTGGAAACGGAACATCCTATAAGTCCTTTTAGTCCGATAGCCCCGTCCCCCAGGTCGCCAACACGTCCAACCCGGATTCCGAACCAGCAGCAAACCATAACCACCCAAGAACATGACGAGGATGACTTGATGGCCGGCCTAGAATCCCAACTTGATCAACAACAAGTACAGTCCGAACACTTTGAATATCGATCGAGGCATCCCAACAATCCTATTTCTGAGAACCCGCCTCTGTATGAATGGAATGTCAATGGTGGTGAATATATTCACTCTAATCAGAGGCGTCCTTATGACCAAGTTCATCCAGAACATCGCACATGTATTAGGCAGGAATCGGTACCTTATCTTAGCCGGTCGCGGGAGAGGAGCCCCGGTTCTCGTCCTGTTGATTTAGCCCATGCGCCTGCACGGAGTACTATGGCTCAGCATAGTGCACTATATGATCGGCATTCTCGCCAGGATTATCATCAGGCGTATATTGAGCAGGCACGTCAACCTACAGAGATGTATGAACTCATCCCCGCCAGGGATTCCCACGGCGAATATTTCATTAGACGGCCGGTCAAACTAGAGGGAGAGCCTGCATACGTCACATTGCATGACGGGCGTCCCCCCTACGGAGAGACTGAGTATAGGACATATAACAATGACAGACCTCCCAGCAGCCATCGAGGATACGACTCTACTACCAGGATCAATACTCCTTTACGACAAACCGTTTACGAGGACGACACGAGCATGGAAGCTATAGCCAGGGGACATCCCTATGGGCCACGCCCAAGGGATAATCATAGTATGTATGAAGAGTACGATCCGAGGTTTCCCGCAGGGCCACCGGGTCCAAGTATCGCTCAGCAAGCCCGGTATCGATAGTAATACCTATATAGTTTACAAAGGGACGGGTGTATTCGATAATAAACACAAGCATTGCGTGATGGAAATTTTAATAGCAATTCAGTACCATATATGGCTTTAATGTCTATAACTATAATTCCAATAAAGAATTTTCGGCGGCAAAAGCACGTTTACATTATATTATTACAGTGCAGACTGTGCAGTAGCAACGACAACCAGGTTTGGTAGAAGCCGAACTTTCGGTGGAAAGGCGTAGAGTACTAGGTAGGTACCTACAGTAGGCAGGTAGGTAGGTACTCTGTTACCTACATGTATGAGCAGAGTTGGTATCAAATGTAGCCACCCAAACTCAACATGAATTACACGACTGAGTCAATTGCCATATGAATTTACTCACACTCACTTCAGGGGCCTAGCCGTAGTGTCCCATGGCCCTGGCACCCATTCGGTGGAACCCTCAAGGCTCCATTCTCCTCCTCCTCCGTGGTCTTCGTCACATCGCGCTCCAGCCTCCTCATCGCCTGTATACCATCCGGCACGCTTAGCCAACCGCACAAATTCTTGCCAGCTTCCATGACACGACCCAGCGCCGTCTCGTCCGAATTCTGCCACTCGTCGTAGTCGCCCAGCGTGACAGCTTCCGCCCACATTAGTAGTCGCCCCATGTTATCGACGGCCAGGCGCTCGATGTTGACGACGGCGAGACGGTTATGCTGCGAGTTGGTCCAGAGCATGCTGCAGATGTTGCTTATGTTGGTAAGTAGGGATTCGGTGGATTCTGGAATCATAGGGGTATTATCGCCGCGGCTGCTGCTAACAACGCCCTCGTTGTTGGCGCTAGGAGCGTTGGAATTTGTGAGATATCCTGAGGAACCGACCCCTCTGGCCTGGAGGTTCACCAGGTGCGTGTTTAGGTACGTCTTCGAGGACTGCAAACAGACGTCGTGGACGGCGCGGACGGTGTCGCAGATATGGTTTGCTCGTTCGGCGTTGCTGCTGTTGCTGCTGTGTATGCTAAGAGTGTGGCTTTCAGCCGGTGACAGTACTATTGAGGGATTCTGGTCTGGACGTAGTTTGGCTACTTCTTGTAGGGGCGGATCATGGGTGACTCGAAATACTGGCCCTCTTGAATGATCGTCGTCAATAGAGCGCCCCCAACTGTCCTTGCTCGGCTTGAGTAAGACGGGATCCTCTCCTATATACTCGTTGCGCATCTTCGTCCAAGAATGGTTGGGACTCGGGTGATAAGAATGCGTGTTTGGTAAAACAGGCTCGGGTTTTCTGCGCAGCAGGAGTTGCTCTTCTCGTGTACTGATGGTGTTGCTAGGGAATCGAGTAGCTGGATATGTGCCACGTCGATTCGTCTCAGACGAGTCCGACAATTCTACGCCCCAAGGAGTATGGATGCAGGGGGCCGAGTGAGGCTTCCTGCAGGTCATATTCTGCCATTGTTGATCTGGTTGCATGTTTAGGTACCCTCAAGTGAACGGAGAAGTGAGTTTATAGATCTTTGGTAAATGAAATCACTTGGCGATGTTACAGAACTTGGCATATCGAACTACCAGTGTTTGTAGAGGTTGGACGTAGGAGGGAGCTCTGGTATTAATATAATGGGCTGTCAAACCAGATGGACCGCAAGTTTCCAGAGTCTCCCACAACCAAGGGTCGAAACGTAACAGAATTTTCGGGGGGGAGTGTTAAAATTGGAAATATGGAGAGACATTAGGCGATTCAGACAAAAGACGACAAGTATTTTGAGACAAGTTAATTCGATTCTGGTATATACTATTCTAGACTTACGTATGCCAGATGACAATCCTACCATCGACACCGCTTGCTTTTCAATTTGTTAGCTTCATCTTCCGAATGAAAAGGTAGCCCAAGGCCTCGAGGAAATAAAAGGACTTACAGCTAAACTTGGTGACTGCTCCGCCATTGGATTCGTAGACACGAAGGGTCGAGATGGTGTTCTGGTGAACAGTCTTTAGTTGGGTGTCGTCTTTGACCTTTCCTTTCAAGTCCATCTGCCGGAACATGTTCAAGGCAGACTCTTCTCGAGCGTCTCCCAAGCCAGGCCTTCCCTTGGATTCTAGCGTACCGGCTAGTTGCCATCCAGACGCGTCACCTTTGAATCTGAATGCCTCGCAATCGTGTCCAGCTGCAATAATTTCACTTTCGCCATTCCAAATCAGACTCATAAAAGGAAGAAGCTGAGTGTTGACGCTGATGACGGCTCTTGGAGGTTGCTCAGGGGCGGTAGGATAGACGATAGTGATACTGCTGTCATGGGCGGCAAAAGCGAGGGCATCGCCGCTCGGAGAGAAGGCGACGGAGTGTACCCATCCAGCAGAGTTATTCAAAAACTCGCCACAGACAGTGTTAAAGGGTAACCGTTCACCCCAAACGCTGGGTTCGGGGCGAGCGTCGACGCCCTTAATAAAGCTAGAGAAGACTCTCGCATGGGCGTCGGTAGAGCCGGCAGCGAGCAGCACGGAGTTGGGGTGCCAGTTGACGGTAGTGATGGTGCTCCGGATAGGCTTCTTTAGGTGCTTGGAGACCCACCAGTCGTTCTCCTCTTCGAAATAGCAGATAGCAATAACCCTGTCGCCAGAGCCAACGGCGAACTTGGTCTCGGAAGGAGACCAGCGCACGAATGTGGCTGCACGGGCAATTCTGAGCAGAACTAGAGTCGGCTTGTAACCAGTAGGCGAAGGTTCCCAAACCAGAGCGTTGCGATCTACACGGTTATATTAGAACATACGCATAAGAGGGCGCAGATGACGGATGAGGACAGGCAGACCTTGGGAACACGTGACAATGCGACCACTGCCCGGGGCGATATCGACACTGGTGATGGTCTTGTCGTGGCCTTTCAGCTCATCCTTCAGCTTGAAGGCATTTCCGACTTTACCGTACAGTTCGATGGCAGAGTCCTTGGCCACAGCCAGTGTCTGGCGATCAGCCGAGAAGGAGTGGTCAGCGATTGGGCGGTGGAAGAGGTGGTGAACTTCGGGGGCAGCCATGTTTGCTATCCGTTTTCCCTTTCTTCAACCGTCTACTTGTTCTTTTCTTCCTCTATTGGTATCCAGTGATAGGAGTATAGCTCTCTACTACCACTTTGAGGCTGTTCCAAGGTTGTCTTGTAAATTTCGTATAGATTGTAGAAAGGAGTTGGAGCTTTAATTATGTACAGTGTAACATCTAGGTGGGTTACATGTAGTGGGGCTGTGCATTTAGACGTGCGTCACCAATCAGCCGCAACACCCCACTTAATGTGGCTCCTGTACTAGGATTTCTTGTGGCTTTACCTAACCTTCGTTAAAGAAGGTCCTGCCGCCGATATCTAAACATCAAAACGCGATCATCGACCGTGCTTATCTAAATCCGCTCAAGAGCTATGAAAACTTGTAGCTCTCAGCCAGTATAGAGAGTGCGAGTTTGATAGTGCTACACATTGAGTAATTGATACTTGAATCTCTCTTGATATGGCCGCTGCCGCCACTATCGCCTCGCGAGGCCAACCCGCGAAAGCTAGTATCAAGATACCTCCCATTCCGCCAAACCAGACGTAAGTCCCCGAAATCTCGCAACGGAACCGTGAAGTACTAAGCTAAATATGCGGTTAGGCTCTATGTTACCAACCTGCCATCGAGTAAGGTAAATAAGGCCGACCTGAAGACAGCGCTCTACATGTTATTCTCGACCTATGGCCCTGTGCTAGATGTTGTAGCTATGAAGACCATGAAGATGCGCGGGCAGGCTCACATCGTCTTTCGCGATATGCAGGCAGCAACCCAAGCGATGAGAGCCTTAGAGGGCTTCACATTCCTAGGCTCAGAGCTAGTACGTGGATCATTCTAGTTTCTTGCATTTATATTGACTACCTAACTAACCTCCGCCCCAGCACATCGAGTACGCAAAATCCAAGTCGGATATGATCGCGAAACTAGACGGCACATATAAGCTTCCAGGATCAGCCACCGCCAACATCGAGATGACGGAAGCTCAGCAGAGCATCTTCAACGCCCCAGCGCCTGGCACTTCTACCGCCACCACGGGCACAACAGCAGCAAATCCCACTCCTCTTGGTCTACCTGCGAAACCGCCTCAGGCTTCCGACCATGCCATGGCTGGTGCCAAGAGCCCCGATACTCGCGGTCAAAAGCGACCTCGCGACGAGGAAGAGGAGGAAGATAGTGATGAAGACGTGGCGATGGAGGAGGATAGTGATGACGAGTGAAGTCCAGTTGGTACATTGCCCGTCGAATAAACGTCCCAGACTGCGGGCGCATATGGATGACTGGCGAATATTAAATTGCGGACGGTGGGACATTCTGTTCCCACCTGGTCATCCAAAGTCTCATCCCGCATTGGTAGTGGCCATCTCCCTGGGGACCCAGAGCCCGACAGATCCTCCCACGAGACCCAGCCATACCATGAGATAGTCCTCCTTGGAACAGTCAAACCCGGCCATGGCGTCTCCTAGAAAACATGGGTGGACGAAGAATGAAGGAACTCCGGTGATGGGGTGATGCTGTAGACGTCACGGTTAGCAAAAGGTAGAGACGATAATATACCCATTATGAGAAACAAGCAATTGACTGGATGAACAGCACAGAAGATCCACCTACATCCATGGAGATGCCGCCAATAGGGCCTGCTTGTCGAAGAGTACCTTTGTACTGATCGGGAACTAGGCGACGAAAGACAGTTTCGATGTCGAGCGCCGGCTCATCCGCGGGTAGGTTATGTAGAGTGAACCACAGGCAAGGGACACGGTACGTCTGGTGAAGGTGTATCTCATAGTTGACGTGACCGCCCTCAAACTTGGGTCGAGCTGAATGCTTGGAAAGGACTTCCTGCGAGTATATCAGTAATCGATGCTCCGTCATGGATAGAAGTCATTGAAAAAAAAATTAGTTGGATTAACCTTGTCTGAGTCTTCCATCCCAGCCATGACTTCGTCGGCATCTACTTCCATGCTTGAGTCTTGATCCTTGCCTAGGGAAAACTCGCCCATCTTAGCTACAAGATCACGGTCAACAGCTCCGTTATCTAGCGGTCGGGTGATTTGCAGGAACGTCGTGCGGCCTATGCCAGGCTGAAATGACAACTCCAGGGCCGTATGGACGTAGAGGCGCCACTGTCTGCGCAGAGGACCTAACGTGGCTCGACAGTACCTTCTATCAAGTAAGTGGCACACCTCAGCAAATTCCTTGTGAGTCAGGTGTGGGTAGCTCTTGTATGTTGAGCCGTGTTTTTTGCTTGACTGATCCATCTTCGTCGTGTTGTCGGTTGTCGTTGCTACCGGGGTGCTTCGCGGTCTCGACGTCGATATCAATGTCAGATATTGGAGTAATTACTCGATTTGGTGTACTGAACCTAAGTTAAGCTCGGAAGGATAGGTTGGGCTGATTCTGTTTTGTTCCTTCAGATTTAATAGATTTAATTTGTCTCTTAGACAACAACGGCAACCGTTGACCTCTTAAAAGTGAGGTAACTCCCAAAGTACTCAGAAGCACACGTGGTCAAGCTGGATATGACCATGTGAAGCTTCAATCATGGATTGATGTTCAATGTTTACTATGAGTACCAACCAGGTAGGTACCTATTGCATATGAAAGCCCGTGATGGTTCCAGGTTATTGAAAACCTACATACACAGTAGTAAGGTACTATGTACTGACCTAGCTGCCGTCCAACCTTCTCTACGGAGGAGGCGCGCTGGGATGCATCGTGGGATAATAATCCCCGGAGGGGTTAGGTGCATACGACGTATCAATACCTGTGGGGCACTGCGCCGGTACCTCCACAGTTCGTAGCGCGCTATGAGCAGCTATTGATCGTATTTAAAGTGTACATGTACCTCATATCCATGGATGTACTTATCGGATAGGCGGCATGTTACTGGCGGGCGGCAATTAACACAGAGTTGAAACCCTGCATTTTACCTACCTACCTGTACCACACGCGGAAATAGGTACACGTTGTGTAAAAGATGGCTGAGTGTCCTTAACGGGCACTTGCCGAAAAATATATATAATTGATAATTACCGATAGTAGGTAAGTAGGGTTAATTGTTGGAACTCACTCTCTTTTCTCTGTAACCAACCGCTGACTGCGGATTTTCTTCCTAACGTGCGTCTGCCTCACTGGAAGATTTCCAAAGGGCGGCACGAAGAGAGAAGATTGACCACTTATAGCAAACAATGATGATCTCGTAAACCTTCAAGGTTGTGTCCTTAAGTTTCTCGGGTCGGAAACGCTTCTTATACACAACCAAACGTCCCTCCTTTCGAGCCTACGTATTAAATTCCCAACGAGCCGACTACTGATGGTCGTCCTTTGTTGTCAATACGCTTTCTTGCTCCCATGAACGTTCGCGACCCCTTCGGTCTCCATCGAAAGAGCGCTCTCTCCATCCTAAAAACCACCGCATCGCGCGCCGCTGTCGACTTCACCGAACGCGCCGTCGAGGCCGGTATTCATGCCCTCGAGAAGAGCAAACAAGCTGTAGACGACTTTGATATGTCATTCTCCGTACCTAAAAATGTCCCTTCTTTCTCAAACCCGCAGAGGCTAGTGGAGGACCGCGTCTGGGGCAGCTCGGCCACTGCGCGAGGTGGAAGGGCTTCGTTACACCACAACAAGCACACGGGAATACTCGGAGGTGTACAAGATCGAGTGGGCAGTCTTTTCGATGATCGGAACGGTCTCCCCATGTACAAGGACAAGCCCTACGCATACCCGCCGTCCCAACGAGCGAGGCCTATCTGGCGGAGGAAGCGCTTCCTCGGCTTTGTTCTCCTGCTGCTCTCGCTGCTCTATTATTTTGGCGCATTCGGACGTCATCATGATACTGTGGTCTCTGCGAAGCCTATATGGGGTTGGCTTACCTCTGGGTCCGAACCAGAGAAGGTAGCCGACTGGCCCAAGAGGAGGGAGCGCGTTGTAGAGGCTTTTACCTTAAGCTGGGACGCCTACGAACGATATGCTTGGGGTAGGTGATGTAATATCCAGTTGTTGAATGTGCGCTTTGCCAACTCATACTAAGTCATCGCCAGGTTACGACGCGTTCCATCCGGTATCCAAGAAAGGTGAGCAGATGGCACCGCAAGGAATGGGCTGGATCATCGTGGATGCGCTGGATACTATGATTCTGATGAATCTCACTTCTCGTGTTACTCACGCGAGGCAGTGGATTTCAAAGTCCCTATCATATGATCAGGACCAAGACGTCAGTACTTTCGAAACGACGATACGTATGCTGGGTGGTCTCCTCTCGGCTCACTATCTTTCGAACGAGTTCCCCAACTTGGCTCCACTAGCCGATGACGACCCAGGCGCGCCCGGAGAGGATCTTTATCTTGAGAAAGCAAAAGATCTGGCGGACCGACTTATATCTGCCTTCGACTCTCCTTCGGGTGTTCCCTACGCCAGCGTAAACCTTGGCAAATACGAAGGCTTACCGGCTCACGACGAGGGCGGGGCGTCGTCTACCGCCGAGGCAACTACCCTGCAGCTCGAGTTCAAGTACATTGCCAAGCTGACTGGCGAGAAGTACTTTTGGGACAAGGCTGAGAAGGTGATGGAAGTTGTTGATAACAACGGGGTCGAAGACGGCCTGGTGCCCATCTACATCTACGCCACTGACGGTACTTTCAGAGGCCATAACATCCGTTTGGGAAGTCGGGGAGACTCTTATTATGAGTATCTCATCAAGCAATACTTGCAGACTAACAAGCAGGAGCCGGTCTATCGGGAAATGTGGGATGAGGCTCTGCGTGGAGTCCGCAAGCACCTCGTTACATACACGGAGCCGTCCGGTTTCACTATCATCGGGGAGCGACCCAATGGTCTGAAAGACACTCTCTCTCCCAAGATGGACCATTTGGTCTGTTTCATGCCAGGGACCATTGCTCTTGGTGCCACAGGCGGGTTGACCGAGGCAGAGGCCAAGAAGCTGCCAACGTGGACGAAGAAAAACGAGGCCGATATGCAACTGGCGAGGGAGTTGATGCAGACATGCTGGGGCATGTATAAGTGGATGGCAACCGGCTTGGCAGCTGAAATCACATATTTTAACATCGCGAACCCGCCTCACTCTGAATCTGCTCCCCACCACCCTCCGGCCGAATTTGATCCGGATCCTGAGGCCGAGTGGCGTAAGGACTTCACTGTACATCCCCAGGATACACACAATCTACAGCGTCCGGAGACGGTGGAAAGTCTTTTCTATATGTGGAGAATCACCGGGGATATCAAGTACCGAGAATGGGGATGGGAGATGTTTAAGTCGTTCATGAACCACACTGCTGTAGCGGACGGCGGAGGGTTCTCGAGTCTTTCGAATGCAAACAAGGTTCCGCCTATTATGCGAGACAACATGGAGAGCTTTTGGCTAGTATGTCTTCCCAACATATTACCCCCCTTTCTTTCATATCCAACGATGAGGTTACTGACTCAATCTTTTCCAGGCGGAGACATTGAAGTATTTCTATCTTCTCTTCTCTCCGAACGATCTTCTTCCGCTGGATAAGATAGTTATCAACACCGAAGCGCATCCTTTCCCGCGCTTCGACATGGGCCAGCTCTTTTCGACGGGCTGGAAACGAAAGCCGAGGGATGCCGAGGGGAAAATAATCAAATAACTTGGAAGATAAGTAGCATGTGCATTGCATATATCATTTCCAGCTAAGTCTGAGGAGCATGATTGGCGTATTGTGTTTTTGCTTGAGCTGTTTACCACACGGTATATATGGCACACCCTGATATATATACAGACTTGAATATTGCTATACTCGAATCTCTCTCAAATTAGCCCCAATACCGACTTGATTATTCACAATTGTGGCTGACCGGTCATAATATTGGCAAATGCCAAGAACATCCTTTGCCTGTCAGAGGATCAATCGATCCATGCATTCGGAAGTGATGACTGGTAAAGTCCAGGGTCCAGATCTACATAGAGCCAAGATTCGAATGTTCGATCCATACATTAGAAACACTCGATCTATCTTTTGCATACACCATAGTATGTACTACGTATTACCTGCAGCTGTTCACCATAGATGCGTTTAAAATATTTAAACCCGTATATGTGAGGTATATATTCTCTATCGGGCCTCAATGTTATTATGTAAACCATTAGAAGTGATAGACGCATACCGTCCTCTTTTTTTCACTTTCAATTCCAATTTATGTTATCAGACTTGTTCAAGAGGTACATGTATTCACAAATGGCAGGGACATGGTAAGGATGGATCAATCGATACTACTAAGTTGGATCCGTTATGTAAACTAAACCAGCTAAGGTAAGTATATGTAGGTAAGTACTCGGTATTAGATCGCATGTCTGATAAGCTATCCTGAACATCTTTAACCTCGTTTACCTCGTTAATTCTCAAGACTCTCGTGCTTATCGGAATTGTATTTCTACACATTTGACATACAAATTATTTCTAGTTATTGCGAACTGCTAAACATCCAGTATCATACCGCCCCAATCGTCCTTCTTCCGATTGCTATCAAGTCATTTGCCCCGCCTCAGCGGCGGAGTTCCGATGAAGCATCATGCCGCCTTCCGGCCGCGATATCGAGATGAACATCTTCCCCATTAAAGAAGACTCCCTCGCGCAGGGGAGCAGCTATACGATGCGCGAGCCTCTATACGAAGATACTACGCCCCCGCGATTCTTCGACCGCTTAGTTGACGGGTTCCGACGAGACCCTACGCAGCGCGTCACGCCCGAAGATCCTCTTGACGAGATCCACGCTGTCGAAGCCGCGCAGCTTCACCAGCCGATGCTGGGTAGAAGGGGATCACCATACCATTACGACGTGCGACTAGCCAATTTACAAACGGCACAGTCGCATCTTGCGAGGAGATTGAAAGGCCGCCATCTACAGATGATTGCTATAGGTGGCTCCATAGGTAGGGTCCTTCGCACTGCTGAAACAATGAAACACGGACGCCCAGGCTGATTCGAGGTGTAATACGAAAAAGGGACTGGATTATTTGTTACTTCAGGTCGTGCTCTCGAGGTGGGCGGCCCGGCCTCGTTGCTCCTGGCCTTTCTCTTCGTTGGTTGTATGTTGTATTGCACCGTCCAAGCGCTTGGCGAACTCGCCGTCTCCTTTCCAGTCGCTGGATCTTTTTCTGCCTATTCTACGCGGTTTATTGACCCTTCGTGGGGTTTTGCTATGGGCTGGAAGTATGTCAATTGCTCTCCCCCGATCGTCCAGAGATACACGACTTACACTGTTTGCGCCAACTTATTAGTTATGCGCTACAATGGCTAGTTGCGCTCCCACTCGAGATTATCGCCGCATCTATAACCATAACATATTGGAATCCCGATCTGAATAAGGCCATTTTCGTGACAATATTCCTTATCGCTGTCGTTTCAATCAATTTGTTCGGCGTCAAGGGCTACGGTGAAGCTGAGTTCGTCTTCGCTCTCATCAAAGTCATCGCCGTCATTGGCTTTATGTAAGCTTTCTCTCTACCTTCACTTCCTCTAATGGTGCCGTCTCCTTGTTAACCCATTTCCTACTTAAGTTTGCTGGGGATTGTGTTGAATATCGGAGGTGTTCCCAATGGCGGATATATAGGGGGCTTATACTGGCGGGAGCCCGGTGCTTTCCACAACGGGTTCAAAGGCCTCTGCAGCGTCTTTGTCACGTCTGCTTTTGCCTTTGCTGGCACGGAATTGGTCGGCCTGGCCGCAGCCGAAACAGCAAACCCGCGCAAATCCCTGCCCACCGCCATCAAGCAGGTATTTTGGCGAATTACACTATTTTATATCGTGGCGCTATTTCTAATCGGCTTGCTCGTGCCGTACGACGATCCCCGCCTGCTTCTCCCTGGCTCGGATTCGAACGTGTATACGGCTGCGTCGCCTTTCGTCATCGCTATCGAGAATGCCGGCATCGAGGTCTTGCCGTCGGTTATGAACGTCGTCATCTTGATCGCCGTTCTCTCCGTCGGAAACTCCTCCGTCTTCGGCTCCTCACGAACACTCGCGGCGCTGGCCGACCAGAACCAAGCGCCAAAGATCCTATCCTACGTGGACCGCCGCGGACGGCCCCTAGTTTCCATCGTTATCGCGTCCTCGTTCGGCCTGTTAGCATACCTCGCCGACCTTAAGGAGCAAGGCGTAGTACTAGACTGGCTCGTCGCCATCTCCGGCCTCTCCTCCATCTTCACCTGGTCCTCTATCTGCCTCGCGCACATCCGCTTCCGGCGCGCATGGGCCCAACAAGGCCACAGCCTGCGCGAGCTGGCCTTCAAATCCCAATGCGGCGTGCTCGGCTCTTACCTGGGCTTCTTATTCAACGTGCTGGTCCTCATCGCGCAGTTCTGGGTCGGCGCGCGCCCCGTCGACTACGAGAAGCAGTCCTCGGGCGACATCGCCCGCAACTTCTTCCTGCAGTGCGTCGCTGTGCCTGTCGTCATCGTGTTCTACGTCGCCCACCGCTACTTTGCGCGGACTTCTGCTATTAAGGTCGCGGATATGGACGTCGATACCGGACGTCGCGACTTCAACTTGCCTATCCTGCTCGCGCAGGAGGCGGAGGAGCGCAAAGGTTGGCCGCGGTGGAAGCGTGTTTATAAGTTTTTGTGTTAAAAGGATGCTAGCGAGGATTGAGCTCTGGGGATGAATGGATCCATTTATGGCTAGGATCAAGCATAGGGATATACGAAGGAATTATACGAAGGAGGCATCTGGCCCTCTGGAATGCATTGTGTCATACAAGGGAGCGAGGCGCCTGGGTACGACTATGATTGGGCGTTCTGCTTTATTTTCCTTATCTTGGTTTAAGGGGTTAACCATTATCTCCTAGGCCGGCAAGAAGGGGCTTCAGCCAGAATATGGCAGGATATCTAGAACTAGATCTGTGTAGGGCAGGGTGACTTGTATGATATAATCAATGATAGGGGCCCAGGGAACTTTCTATAAGCAGCAGTACCCCGTCCCCTGTGAATCAACAAAGTGCAAATTTGTATACGGGTCATACTCGTATTGACTCAATGCTTGTTATTTAAGATCTAGCATAGGAGAAGCTAAGAAAAGAACTATGTGCGGCGAACAAGAATGTATATAAGATGATTGTACAGCCGGGTTCGAGAAAACAGGAGCAGGATCGTAAAGCGGTCCAGGCGACCCGTAATCATCGCACCCGTCTACCCCCTATTCATATCAGCATCTCTCACACGATATACTATTCTGGGACTCGGTGAACCAGGTCCACAGGAGAGACTTTATACTCAAACAAACTTCGGAGTCGGATCGTCTGTCCCAAATATACATCTTATACTATGTAATTTCCGCCGCGCACAGACACAAAAGGACTGTTGATTCCTGGCATTCTTCTCATAATTCGTGAGTGGCATCTAGGCGTTTTCTTTCGTAACGGGGTAGGAGTGTTTAAAGCTGATTATCGTTCGAATTCGAACGTTTTCAGCGTCGAGGATTATGTTGGGTCGCCTAGAATTCCCAGTTGAAGTCACCCGACTTATCCGTCACGAGCTTCCTCCCGGGCGCAGGCTTGGCAGACTGGTTGTCGTCTCCTCCGCCAAATAACCAGTCGCGGTTGGAGCCTTTACCACCGCCCATGCCGTCGCCACCGATATGTATCCCACGTTCGCCATCAACCCTGGCACGGGCGACGGGCTTGTTCTCCTTTTGTACGGGAGACTGGTCATAGGCGGCCCAATTGGCATCCATCATCTTAAGGACCTTTTTGCGGTCTTCGCCCATCGCGGGTTTGGGCTGCGGCTGCTTCTGCGCTGGCGAATGGTCCGTCATCTCCCAATGGGCCTCGAAGTCCCGACCACGGTCCTTCAAGTTCGTGATGGCTCCCAGAGGCCGAGACTCCTCAGGGGCGGCTGACTCATTCCCCTCCTCACTGTACACGTTGTTCTTGTACAAGCCGAGTCCGTTGTTGTGGGTTGCGCCGCGAGGCCGCACGACACGAGGCTCTTCACTAGGGACGCCATCGTCTACGAATTCAAAGTGAGTTTCGGCATCACGACGAGGCTTGGTAGGTGCTGTCTTGCGCACGGGACTCTCCTGGACCTCGTCCTCCTCATTTCCCCAATGACGCGCACCCCGTTGCTGCAGAGCCTTAGATGGCTTAGGTTTTGCCGGAGTGTTGAAATCATCGAAAGACCATTGGCTGTTATGCTTGGTCTTCTTGGGGGTCGGATCGGTTGGTCGAGGGGCGTTCTGGGGCTCATTGGTACCATCGTCGAAATCAAAGTGGCTGTATTTCTTGGGGTTGGGACGGATGAAACGGCTAGGAGACGCGACGTCTTCGATAGGATCATTCTCTTCCGTAGTACCATCGTCCTCAAAAAGGCGGCTAGGCTGAAACTTCTTCTCACCACCAGCTTTAGGAGCGACGGCCTTGCTTGGAGACTCGGATCGTTCGTGGTTGGGACCCTCGACTGGCTCGTCGCCCAAGATCTCGGCGAAATCGCGCTGACGTGGTCGCGCTCCACCCCTAGGGGAGATGACAGCGGCTATGCTCTGTTCGGCCTCTTCGCGGGGGGCAAACAGTGCGAGCGAAGCATGGGGGTCGCGCAAGGCGTTGGTCGAGTTCCCGCGAGAGCGAAGAGCGAAGTCGGTAGGGTCTTCGCTAGAAGCGCCCATGCCCGACGCCTTTAGACAAGTTTCGATCAGCTTGATCTGTTCGGCGCTGTCGCGAATTGGCCAGTTGCGACCCGATCTGCCGATGACATCGAGTTGCTTAAGGAGAGAGCCTTGGTCCCAAGTCCGACGAATCTGGAGGATTTTGCCGTCGCCGTCAAAAGTAACAAGATGCATCTGCGTCGCCTGTTAGCAAATACTACGTATCCGGATCGTAGAGTAGCGCGACCTACAATTGGGAGATTGACAGTACGATCAGCTAGAAAGTTATCGTCAAGGCCGGGTAGATAGGGTCCACCTGCGAGGATAAACTCGATGGCGGTGTCGACCTCGGCGGCAATAGCATTCTGGCCCTCGACAACAGATAGGAAGACCTCCTTTTTCTTCTTAAGCTGTTTTGTTGAGGTGCTCAGATGCTTAAGTATCTCGGTGGAACCTCTGTAGCTAGTCGTAGTAGTAATGTAATGGAGGGAAGCTTCATCAACTAGCTGAGACGAGTTCGGCGTAGCGAGGAACTGCTTGTATACAGCCGCCAGCGCCATTGTGAAGTATGTTTGGCTGAGCCGACGCGTACGTTTGTGCGTTTGACTCGGTTGTGTTTGCGCAGTGCGTGTTCTATATGTCAGAAACAAGGCGGCTGAGTTGTACTACGAAGGATGGAGACGAGAGCTATGCCACGAGTTAGGGAGGAATGAATGGGGAATAAAAGCAGGCGAGGACGGATGGAAAGGGGAAACAGTAGGTAATAAAAGGGAGTGAAAGTAGAAGCGGAAGGAGTTGGATGTGTCGCGTCGCTAGACCAGGATGAAGAAATGCGGTTGTGGCTGCGGCAGGAACTCGTGGGAGAGTGCTTATTTAGGTACCTACCTGCCGAAATGCAGGTACTATTATGTATGTCAGAAGAAAAAAAATTAGAAGGAGCATGAGACACTTCAATGTAGGTTGTTACCTTTCTGTTGTTTACATCCACGAACCCTGTCCGCTACGGCTAGCCTGTCCACCTTCCCCTGGGCAGCGCGAACCTTGATAATACATAAATCGCTGCCTACGGGTACTCTGTACTTATTATTTGGATATTCAGCCTATGTATACTGTTTACTATCGAGGGGTATCTATCTCTGTACACAATCGCTCAAATATATCTGACCTAAACTTATTGATACAATAGATACCTATACTATGTATATACCACCATCACTTATACACCTTATAGTTCGATGAACGACCGCAGACTCGCAAACGCATCATAATAGCCTTAATACACAAGGGGAATGCAAAGAACATCTGCTGCAGGTTTGATAATTACATGATTGGATATATCGGGTTCTTGCGTAGTAGATGTATATAGAACGAGGCCAGCTGAGAGGTGTCTGTTGTTGTATTGCTGTCACCAATTCATGCCCGGAGATTTAATATAGTGGGTCGAGGGGTAAGGAGTTCTTGTGAGCAAAGCCCCCACTATGGCCGTTTAACCCAAGTTGGATAAGTGTTGGCTTAATACTTACATGTCGTAGGTATCGTAGTAACCATTTGAAAATATGAACAGCATACTAAGGCACTATTATGCATGTACGTACAATGGATATTTTTAGAGAAATAGAATCAATGTGCTCGTTATAGGTATAAGAGTTCAACGAATAAGCCCATTCCTTCCCCGTTATATTCTTTTAGGTACCTATCAAATGCTCTCCCCATATGTCGGGAAATATCCATAGATGGGTCGATCGATTGCGTCTGTACAAGTATGTTTCAGTCTTGCAGGGATTCTGCATGTTTCAAAGGAAGTAGAGGGCGGAGCCCTCATGAAAAGCATTTATTGATTTAAACATGATATGAATATATCATAACAATTCCTCAACGACGATCAGAAGTAACACGTTGAAAATGAATATTAGATATTGTATGATATAATTTGAACAGTTGTTTTTCTTTTCACCTCTTAACGTTTAATCAATGTACGTAAATGATAGATATGATATTGTTTTATATAGCATAAGTGCAGTTAGCAGTTGAGTACATGTAGTAGTCAGCAAGGCTCGAGTTTCTTCCAAGGTTATGGTTTGCTTATATCGACTTTATGACTTTTCGTAAAGTTGCCAATCTCTCATAACATCCGGCTGTGTCTTAAAGAGTTGCCCGTTTCAAGTGTCCTGTCTCTAATAATACGATATACGTATTAGGATAATGTTAAACTCAGCTAGTTGATAAAAGGGGCCTTCACTACATATATTATGAAATCATCTTGTAGTCGTGTGTTATTGTCATTACAGCTACAATGCACAGAGCGTTAGTTCCAACAATATCCAACGTCAGTTACACTCGCCGAATTTCGTTGCTCTCCTTGCGCATAATTTATTTAGTGGATATACCGTATATGTTAGCTGGTTCTCCCTATATAATGAGTTAACACTTGAAGCCAAATAATCTTCAGGAAGTTATTAAAATGATCTTAGTCAAGGTAACTATCTACGTATAGATATGCACTGATGTCAATAGATATTATCGCGCCTAGCTTTACTCTGCATCTGTATTCTAATGTAGGTCATTTGTCTAGGCCGATATAGATGTTGACAACCAAATTCTTCATACTTGAAAGAGCACACGTACATTGTAGCAGGTGTATGTTGTACGATTCCCAAGACGTGCTTAATATAGGTCGTTGAGCCACAGCTGTAGGGTGTGGCAAAGCACCATAAAATCTTGGTTGGTCCTTATTGATTGGCCAAGCGACTTACTAATGTATGTAGCAAAGGATTACCTGTACGGATCCATGTCAGTGCGCCTAACCTAAGCCGAAAGATTGTTCCAACGTGGATCCCTGAAGTGTCCAGGCGGAAAGCTGAGACTCAACTACACAGTACAGCATTGGTATTAAGGTTACGTACCTCCTACATCTGAATAACTGGCGATTTGATGACATTTAACACCTAAATACTGTGATCACTATCTAACTTCAATCCAGAAACTACTACTACTGGGAACGAATCTATCATTTCTCTATAGGAAAAAAAGGGGCCATCTCTTCATCGGAGCTTCGTTTCCTAAGTTCCGTCTCTTATCTTTTCGGTGATATTAGCTGTCTGCCTTGTTCCCACATCGCATCGAACCAGGCGTCGAAATCCCTTTATTTGCGTCCTTCGACATCCACCCTCGTCCATTTCCTCAAGTTCCCTCTCAGCGCGAGAGCGAATACTTTGTCATGACCGACTCGTCAACACGAACAATAACGCAATCATGAGGGCTTGGGGAGCTTCGGGGCCGGCAACCTCGGTATGGGCAGTTATCCTTCTAACGACGACGCTTTTATGGACGGCCACGACCGTTCACGCCAAAGACGGCCCGACCATCGTCGCGACGAAATTCGAGACTCCTCCGACCAATCTACACTACTTCGAAGATTCTAATGTCGTCCTATTTCAAGAAGCCTTCGGACGCACCATATGGCGATCGACCGATGGCGGTGCAACCTGGAAGAAAGCCGAAGGGATCGATCATGAGAAAGCCGTCGCCTTAGTTATGCACCAATACGATTCCAACCGTGCCTACGTCTTGACCCGTAGCAGCCATCACTGGAGGACGCATGATCGAGGAGAAACTTGGCAAGAGTTCTTTACCGATGCGTACCTGAGCGATTCCCGCGATGCCATCGGCCAGTGGATGAAATTCCATGCCACCGATCCCAACAAGATTCTATTCACCGGTATGGAATGCCAAGCTTTCTGCGAAGACCTCGTCATGTACACCGATGACGGTTTCGAAAGTGATGCCAAATTCTTGCGCGGAAGCACCCAGGGTTGCTGGTGGGCTAAATCATCGCCGCTTTTCAGTACGGGCGAAGATGATTTAGATGCACAGAGGATATTGTGTATTGTCAGAGGCGATATCTTTTCTCACCAGGCGGACAATCGCCTATTGATCTCCGATAACTATTTCAGTGCCAAGGGAGCCGACGGTGTCATCCAAGAATTCGAACCGGATTTGAACGGCGACAGCCCCGTCCTGGGTGCCGTGAGAATTGTGGAAGTCAAGAAGTTTCTTCTCGTAGCTGTTGCTTCGCGCAATACGGCCGAGATGGGACTATTCGTGAGCGATGACACTCTCAAATGGCACCGCGCCGTTTTCCCTCATGATCACCCTATTATTGAAGCCTCGTACACCGTATTAGAGAGTACGAACTATAGCATCCAGATTGATGTTTTAGCGAGCAAGCAGATATCTAATCCGATGGGCACGTTGCTTACGAGCAACTCGAACGGAACATATTTCACCAGAAACGCCGAGCACGTCAACCGCAATTCGGACGCGCTCGTTGATTTTGAGAAGGTCTCTAACATTCAAGGCATTTTTCTGCTCAACCAGGTAGACAACTGGGAAGAGGTTGAAGCTGGCAAGGAACACAAAAAGATTAAAACCAAGATCACTTTTGACGATGGCAGGACTTTCGAATCTATCAAGACGGGAGACGAAGAAATCCATTTGCACTCCGTTACGGAAATGAACAATGTCGGCCTGGTCTACTCAAGTCCTGCGCCCGGCCTCGTGATGGGAAATGGAAATGATGGTGGCCATCTAAAAGGATACTGGGACGCGAACCTTTACGTGTCGGACGATGCTGGGAGGACGTGGATCGAGGGACCCAAGGGCCCGCATAAGTACGAATTTGGTGACCAGGGGTCCATTCTCTTGGCTGTCAAAGATAGCAAAAAGGCCGACGTAAAAGAGATCACCTACTCCCTAGACCACGGCAAGAAATGGAAAACGGCCGAGTTGCCTGACGATATGAGCATCTTTCCCTGGACGTTAACGACTACCCAAGACTCCACAAGCCTAAAATTCGTACTCACGGCCCGAAAGGGATCGGTGGACGACCCGGAGGGGTTCTATGTTATCTCGATTGACTTCGAGGGGCTCCATGAGGATAAATGCAAGGAAAGCGACATGGAGGACTGGTACGCACGGGTAGACGACGATGGTAAACCAAGCTGTGTGATGGGTCATACACAGAAATATCACAGGCGGAAGAAGGACGCGACTTGCTTTATCAAGGAAGAATTCAAGGATCCAGTTCCCGAGTTCACCCCGTGCGAGTGCACCGACGCTGATTTCGAGTGTGACTTCAACTTTGTGCGAGACGGCGACGAATGTAAGCTTGCCGCCCCTATTACTCCTCCGGAAGGCGCCTGCAAGTCGGATAAACCAGACGAGTCATTCAAGGGGTCTTCCGGTTGGCGCCTTATCCCCGGAAATGAATGTAAGCGAAGTGGCGGCGACCAGAAAGACAAGGAGAAGGAGTGGAAATGCTCGGATGCTAAGAGCCCGCCGACCACGCCGGGAAGTAATGAGATCGAACACACCCAGATGACTTTCAAAGGTGGTTTTGATCGGTTCGAAAAGCACTACCTTGAGCGGGGCGAAATCAACCGTGATGGTGACGAGACAATTATCGCCAGGCCGTATAAGGCCATAACCGGCGAGCTGGGCGATATTTTCATCACACATGATCACGGCAAGAATTGGACAAAAGTCAAGTTGCCTGGGAAAGAGCCCGTCTATTCTGTTGTTACTCATCCCTATATCAAGGATATGGCATTCTTCTTGACACGAGAAAATAAGGTCTTCTACACCCTCGATCATGGACAGCATTTCGACTACTTCGAGCCAAGATACCCCCCGGATCTTACTTTTGGAAGGGGGCCTCTCGCATTTCACCCGGATCGGAAAGATTGGCTCATCTGGCACGGAAAGAAGTGTGTTGGCAATGATTGCCACCTAGAAGCATCTCTTTCTAAGGACCGTGGTGATAACTGGGAGACGATTAGGCGGTACGTCAAACGGTGCGAGTTCACGGGCTCGTCCAAGTACAGATTCCGCAACGAATCACAAATAGTCTGTCTCGCAAGGAGCCGCGAAGACAACGACGACGACAACTCTCTGCAGATCCTGTATAGCGATGAGTTCCCGAAGAATAAGTTGAATGTGGGCTTGGAGAACGTCATCGACTTCGCGACCATGGCAGAATTCATCGTCGTCGCTACGGAAAATAAGACGGCGAAGAGCCTCAATGCAGTTGCTAGTATAAATGGGCGGGACTATGCACCTGCCCATTTCCCGTACAATTTCCAAGTTCCGCATACGACTGCATACACGGTCCTGGACAGTTCGACTCACGCAGTCAACCTCTTCGTCGTCACCGAGGAGGAGGAAAACCGCCAGTATGGATCAATTCTCAAGAGCAACTCGAACGGGACGTCCTACGTCCTGAGCGTCGCGGGTGTCAACTGTGACAATGGCTATTTTGTAGATTTCGAGAAGATGCTTGGTGTGGAAGGTGTTGCCCTGGTCAATACGGTCGCGAATAGGGACGGTGGCTCGGAGAGGAAGCAACTTCGGACGAAAATCACGCATAACGACGGCGCGGAGTGGAGGTTCCTGCCCCCTCCAGAGCGGGACGTTGAGGACAAAGAGTTCAGCTGCTATAGCAAAACCGGTGACGAATCGTGTGCTCTTCATATCCATGGCTATACCGAACGAGTAGATCATAGAAAGACATACTCGTCAGAGTCGGCAATCGGTATCATGTTCGGCATCGGCAACGTTGGACCTATCCTCGGAGACGCCAAAGATGCCGACACCTTCATGACCACCGACGCTGGGATCAGCTGGAAGATGGTGAAGAAGGGAAGTTGGACCTGGTCTTTCGGTGACCAGGGAGATATCATCGTTCTCGCACAGAGGAACACGCAAACTAAGTCGGTATCGTATTCACTTGACCGTGGCGAGACTTGGAAGGATTATACCTTCTCGGAAAATGAGGTTGTTATCACCGATATCACGACGCTACGATCCGTGTCGTCCAGGAATTTCCTCCTCTGGGGCCACCAGGGTGATAGGCTCATCACTGTGAACCTGGACTTCTCGGGTTTGACGAGCGAGCCATGCAAGTATGATGAGGATGAGAGTAAATCCGACTACGTATTGTGGTCACCGAAGCATCCTTCGCAGAAAGACGGATGTCTGTTCGGCCATAAGAACTTTTACCTGCGCAAGAAGACTGACAGGAAATGCTACAACCCCAACGACCTCCGACAGTTACATGGCGTTGAGAACTGCGAGTGTACGCGGGAAGACTACGAATGGTGAGTGCCGAGACAAAAGCTAATCGTACACACTATGTTCGCTCAGGGCTAACTGCGTCGATCTAGCGATTATAACTACGAAATGGGCAGCCACGGACAATGCAAGCTCGTTGATGGTCTACAGCCTCTAGATCCCGTACTGGCATGCAAGGAGGATCCTGACCAGATCGAGTACTTCGAGCCCAGTGGCTTCCGCCGAATTCCTCTGACGACGTGCAAGAACGGCTTCGAGGCCGACAAGGCGCTCCAATCCCACCCTTGCCCGGGTCACGAAGAGGAATTCGAGAAAGCCCACGGCATCTCGGGCGTTGGCCTCTTCTTCGCCATCGTTGTACCCATTGCCTTTGCGTCAGCGGTCGGTTGGTGGGTCTACCGTAACTGGCAAAGCAAATTTGGCCAGTTCGGCCAGATCCGCCTCGGTGAGCAAGGCGGCCTCGACAGCGATTCGCCGCTTGTCAAGTATCCCGTCGTGGCCGTATCGGCAGTGGTCGCGGTTATCGGTGCGATGCCCCTCCTCATAGGTAGTCTGTGGCGCACCGGGAAGTCCGCATTCGATAGGGTCAGGGGCAGAGATGGTGGCGGGCGCTATAGCTGGCTACGCGGAGGCAGCCAGCGTAGATTCACAACTAGGGATAGCTTTGCCCGCGGCAGAGGCGACTACGCCATCGTCGACGAGGACGAAGGCGAACTCCTCGGAGATGATAGTGATGACGAGGTGTAAACCACAACGGAGGTGTAAGAGGAGGAGGGGTTTGAATGTATTCGAAACTTGGGAGGCGCACCGGCACGGTTTAGGAAAGCTAGGATCTAAGTGGACGGTGGTTGAGGGCTTGGGGGTACTCAAGTCGTCGCTTTCAGCATCATCTACAGTTAGTTGTTCACTATAACATTATGTACGCGATGGGAAAAGACGGGTTTTGGATTTCCTCATTGGTCTAAATTAGTGTTACCCAACCCTTAGGATTCTGGAGTAATAGGGGTAGCTTGCTTGTGAAAGCTTGTGGGCTTGTATTGTATACTAACTATAAGGTGGTAGATTTGTGCATCAGTTTTACCCTACGCCCCTTGCATGAACCGGACGCAGACGGAGGGAGTTCTTCCCCATAACATATAGAGTAAAATATCCTAGACAGATTAAGAAGTCATCTCGTTCTTATTTCACAGACCGGGGCAGGGTTGCCTAAAACGTGGTTTTCTATTTTTGAGAGTGCAACAAGTTCGGTGCTGACACTATGGACAGTAGGCAATTTGTTCGATTCAGGCTACAATTTCTCGGTAGATAGCCTTGTTTATATGGAACCCCTGATATCCCCTGCATCGCCACTGTATTTGTATTAGACAACCCTCTTCTCGACGACCATAACCCCCAACCGTTAAAACATACGTTACGTACACGAACTACTCATCGACGCCATCACCACGAACAGAGAGAGGATTACCGGTTGGATGGGTAGACGGCTGGTGATGCAGGGGAAATACAGGGAGAAAGACGAATTCGGTCACCGTTTCTCTCTCATCCCTGAACGACCTGCATAATACAGCGCGCTCGGGGCTCGGGATACAACGTTAGACGTACGAAGCCTGTTTTTCTATTGGCCTCTTTTCCTTCCTTTTCTTCTGCAGGGTAGTTTTTCCCTTTCCCCTGGACCGACCTCACCACTCCTATTTCGAGATTTACATACAATTTCACGCGCTCTCGTTAATCGATCGCCCAAGTTGCTTGCTTACATGGCTATTACATACTTTATCCCCTCCAGATCCGTCTACCGCATTTCGCTTCCGTTCGTCGCTTTAATATTAATACCTCCCATATACCACCATAAGATCTATAGATCCTTATCTATTAATCCCATCCCATCCTCAGGTCCATCCGGTTAGAAACAAACACTCGTCCAAGCGTTTCTTACATATTACTATCCCCTTATATGATTTACAGTACCTCGAAACGGCAATTCGGCATCCAAACCTTCCTATGCCTCGGCAGGTAAACAGATAGCCTCTCAACTAAACTTCTTAAAACTCCCCGTCTAACAGCGGTCTGGCCGTGTGCACAGACAGCCCCCTTCTACCATCCCCGAAAAGCCGGCAGCGTCTGATCTAGAGCGGCGCCAAGCTCGCGCCGGGCGAGTGCCCCTAAATCGGGTCCCCAACCCCAAGCTCGATCCGAGCTAGCTGCCCCCAAAGGATCGCATGATGCTACCTACGCGTACCTGCAGGGTGGATGCGGTGCGAGAAGGAATCGCTCCAAAGCTACCAGCTACATGTACGTACCTAGCTAGTAGCTATTAGGCCCGCCCTGTAAGGCGCCTATAAAAAAGTCTTTTGCCTCCAGCATGACATCTACAAAAGTACAGATCTGAGATAAAAAAATATATATATATAAAAGAAGCGCCCGCGCTATGCTAGAATATAATAGAATATAGTAAAAGGATTCAAGAAAAAAAACGCTCTCTATAATGATTTTGTTCGGCGCTTCGACGACTTACGTTCCTCATTTCGGGGAGAGTAGATAAAACAAATAGTCGTCAAAAGCTTTTACGCTACCAGTAAAGTGCAAGTGCATATCAACAGCACTTAAACGTGGAATAGTCTCACCGCTCAGGCCTTCAGGATCTGCGCGTCCCGCATAGGACTAAGCCAGTCCACCAGCAAAGCGTTACCTATCCAAGTATCAATAGCGTTGACTATCGCTCTTCTCAAAAATGAAGTTCAAACACGGAAATATCGGATCAAGTCATGTTGGCCTGGTAATGCCTTGGCACTGGTATAATATATTTGGCAGAACAAAAAACTAGGAGGTGCGATAATCAGCGTCCCCTTAGGTCTAGTGGAGGGTAATAAAATGGGATATTTGCAACTCTTGCCTCCGGCACCGCTCTCTTCCCTGGAACATGTCTCGTACCCGGCCTGCAAATAAAACAGACTTGCAACAGTAGATAGCATTTTGAATACCTCGCTGGCCCCTTGTAACTCCATGCAATGATCAATCCCGCGTACATCAACGCCAGTTTGACATAATAATCACAACCACATCCGATTCGCTTTTTCTCCACGCCCGCTAAGACACAAGGGGTTGCTTCCAGGATCAATGACCGGGAATATAGAACCCACGCGAAGAAAAAGTAAGAGTCGAAGAGGCGATACGATCAATGTCGTATGAAAATGAATGTACGTCGGCAAGATGAATTAGAATCCTCACAAGTCATCGAAGACTTTGGTTCCTCATCTGGTCCGTATCCATAGGGCTCAACCCCGTCGAACTCGATTCCAAATGCGCTTCATAACATTGTTGTCCGTAGCAGTCGCAGTACCCAGTTCCTGATCAATTTCTGCGAAAATTCTGTCCATGCTCTCCTTGGGACCGTCCCTAGAATACGCGGTAGATGTAGGTAGGTCATCGCGTAATGCTAGAACTTGAGCCGGCTTGCCCGAGTACTGCCGTGACGTTTTCTGCCAACCGTATATCTGATCTTCACAAGCCCGCAGGTCAGGCCGTGTAAGTGTCATACGTAACGTCATTTCACGGGAAGCTGCAGGTCCTTGTGCATAACCTTCCGGAAGCCTGGAATATTCGTCGACGCCAGGGAACTGGGGAGCTTTGACATGCTTATCTAGTGTGTTGGGAGTCCTAGGCGACTCGGGATCCGGCAGCGATAAATCTTCGCTGTAAGTGGACGATTTGTCGTCCTCGAGAAACGTCTTGAATTTCTCCGAATCTGCAGAGAGCATCCCACGTGTGTGGCCCTTAGCGCTTGGCAGATCCTCCGACAAAGGATCATTGGAGGGAAACCCAAACTCGATTGCTTCATCGAACTTTTGTGGTGAAGCAAGGTAGACTCGTAATTTCAGACGCGCCTCGGGGTCCTGGTAATGGGCCGCGGCTGGGTCAATTGAAGATATCGACTCCTGGGTATTGTGCTTCGGGGTAATGAGAGAGAGCGCCCTGGATTTTCGTCGTCCGTTTTGCGGGTAGGCGACAGGACTTGGAGAGGGGAAGTTAGTGATGGGGGATGTGGCGTCCTTCGTTCCGGGTCGACTTGAAGAGAAGGAAGGTCGACCAAACGGAATCTTAGAGAAGGACAAATGCCGACGGAAGGAAGGGGGCCTCGACGACTCTTTGGGAGGCACGGGGACCGACTCCCTCAAGTTCACGTGGTAATCGTCTAGGGTTAGACGCAAGTCGAGGTCATCGTCTTCCTCCAACCACCGAAAACTGTCATAGAGCGCATCGTGCGCCCCGGCCGAACCATTGTCGCTAGACAGGGAGTCCATACTAGGTCTGGCTGACGACGACAGTGTCGGGGGATAAAGCGGAGAAGTAGGGTGTCTATTCGTAAGACGGCCCGCCTTCAAGAATGCCTCGTCGGCGGCATCCAAAATTACGCTCTTCCTTAGCTGCTTAGCAACAAGGACTTGCTCCTCCCTGGTAAGATGCTTCTCCCGAATTTTAGCAGGGAGCTTTGCCAGGAAAGCAGTGTCGACCGAAGCAGCGTGGGCGTGTGCGCGGTCCCGGTACGACGGAGAGGTGATTGGTCGTTCCAGTGGCGTACCGAAGGCGGCGGCGCCGAGAGAAGCTCCCCGAGGTTTATGGTGTCGACAAAGGACCTCGTCGGGATGATTCGACTGGCCCAGGATGCCAGAGGTTTGAGCGAGACGCAAACGTTCCAGAGTGGAGAAATACTGTAGAAAGGAGGGGAAGACAGGAATTTAGTAAGAACATTCCAAAGGTTGTTGGTAGGTATTGGTAGGTATTGGCAGGTGTTGGCTGAAATCCAGTGATATGTAATGTTATATGTAATGGAACGGGTCAAAAAGTGTGCTCTGCTGCAGGAACGGGCATAGCAGACGCCACCCATGCATGCATAAAGGTCCAAAGCGTTGCAAGCGTGGCAATCTACACCAACTAAGGTTGGTCGCTGATGCTGCCGCCGCTTAGCTAGCAGCCTATAAGCGAACAGCCCCCCCCCTGCAGCTTGATTGGCGACCCTCCCTCTCCAACCCTTCCCAGAGTCGATATGAATCTCCCAATTGGTAGATACGCCTGCCACGCAAAGTTGCGGCGGCGCGTCTCTGCACAACCAATCTCTTGCATACTGCCCAATCTGCCCAATCCGAAAGGGACCTGAGCTGGGGGGAAAATAAATATGAGATATTAAGCCCCACCAGATGCCAGAGATGTTCGCCAGTCCGCGCCAGAGACAGAGATACCATGTGGTCTTAAACACACTTGTGTAAAACACGTGTAAAGGCTGCTGGTGAAAAGGATGATTTCTTTTTTCCCCTCCCGTTCCCACGATGGCAGGTTGGTGGTAAAGGTGGTAGTGGTATTAATTAAAATAAAATAAAAAGCAAAAAAAGGGATAAAGAAGGTATGGTAGCTTACCTTACGCCTGATGGCTATAGGAAGAGCCTCAAATTCCTCGATATCCTTTCTCGTAAGGTGTGGGTGTGGCGGTAACGCCCAGTCTGGATTGCTCTGATCCTTCTCATTCTTTGATTTCTTGCATCTCCCCGCGATGCTAGTGTTGTTATTGTCTTCTGTGGTTCCCGTTTTCCGGCTGCAATTATTCGATAGCGGTAACCATTGTCGAAGTGAACCACGAGAGTGATTCTGGCTAGGATGACATCGGTGTGAGTTTGGTGTTGTAGGTTTCTCGGACTCGTGCTGTTGTCGGGCCTGGTCGAGAAGGCTGTTGTGGTAATCTACTGTGCTACAGAGATCAACAACAGGCCGTGTCACATGGAGGTCTGGATGATTCCCGTCGCCTGCGGGTGTGCTCCTTGTGCATTGCCGCATTGTCGGTGTAATAGGAGGCAAGATTGGTTGGTTTAAAGGCCAGTAAATATCATTAGGTCAGACAGACCAAAGAAAGTGAACTCAGTTCAACGCAAAGACATTTGGTATCAGAAAGAGAAAAAGACAATTGTATAGGCCCGTTGATGGAAATAGCAGAGGTTTGGAAGATCTATAATATAAAAGAAATCAAAAGTATAAAATAGTTTCAAGAGAAAAGAAAGTCTAATAGTACCAAGCTAGTGAATAATCTATGACAAGAATGTGTTCAAATTTTGGTTCAGTGCAAGTGCGCATTGCCCGGAGAACGAGAAGACACAGCAAGTCCCTTCCAGTCAGACAAGAAAGGCACGGGTAACCTAAAAGGTAATAAAGTGGTATGAGACGGAATGACAGACGGGATGAGCAATGAGCGCTGGGAGAACCCTGCCTGGAAGCTTGGAAGCTTTGCCGCGAATAATATCTAATGGACTCGTTCCTGAATGCTGGGAATTTCATGACCCTTGTCAAATCCTGTCCAGCTTGTCCCCTAAAACTTCACCGTTATTTGCCATTAGTAGTCACGAACTATTGGCTAGGTCAGGCACCGCACATCCTGTTCGAGGAAATAAACTGGAGAAACTCGAGCTAATTCGTGGGGTCCCACCCATCAGAAAAAGACGTGGCTACCTACCTCGTGTGTATTTCCCTGTAGCTCTGAATATAGCGTGGTACATGAGTAACCGTACCCAATTTGGGGAGCAAGTGCTTTCCAAGTTCTCTTCCTTGGGCGGTTCCTGGGCCCGTGCTCCAAACTGCCTACAGGGTTTGTCCCAATTCACCTTACCTAGCTCGCCTACCTGTCCCTACATCCACGCGACAAATTCACATTCATCCAATTTATTAGAAACTCAATGCCTAATACAGCACACACCTCGATCTCCTTTCACCGTTTGTGATACCAGATTCGGAGAGCTTTTGGTAAGCATTACTTGGTAACAGATTCGCGGTTGTTTTCCTTGTGGAAATGCAACCAAATCACATTTTCTTGTTTCATGGCATCTTGAAACTATTGTGCTCATCCCTTATCCCCCATCCCGTATGGCAAGAGTGACAGTCTCTATGCCATACAAATTATTATTACAAAGGACACCATCACATACATCAGTTGATACCTACCTGTATGCCCCAAAGCTATGGAGCTGAGTTGTCCTGCCACATGTACATATGTAGATATCATACGATTACGCATATCTGCCTTACAGAAATACCTACCTGGTCCTGGACCTTGTCGGTATATTCCGCTCCACAGCTTATTCCTAAATCAATGATCCTACAGTACAAACCCCGAGCGCTAGACCTTGTCAAATATGAACTGGTGTCGCCATACGTGCTATAGACTAAGAGTTCCCACTTGTCTATTTAGCGGTCGAGTATCGATATTCGAGATCCGAGACACCTAATTCGGACCCCAATACGATACGACTTCGTTCCGGGTCAGATACAATCATAACTAGACGCCCGGGCAGAATGAGACAATTCTTATATGAATAGTAATAAGAGAGAAATCAAGCATCTCCTTCGACTTTCAGTCAGACTGCTGTTTCGATACCGTCTTTGCCGTCGGCCAGAGTTATGTTTCAACAATGGTTACTATCGTGTATTAGGTGCAAGTCATCCGTGTTTAGCATGGCGATTGCATACAGTACGTGATGCTGACGATGAGCTTGTCGTGTAGGAGTAAGTCACAAGCTATCACATCAGCGCTTCCGTGAGGGGAAAACCACAGACGTCGACGTGTTCGGACGAGATCTACTCCTGAAACAGCTAAGAGTCCAAGTTATCGGGCACCTGACCCGGAGCGCTACTGCAAGGCTACGGCCCAGGTCTGAGACGCATATTCATACTATTCCTTTGGGCTCTGTGCAGTGTGAGTCCGTCAAGCTATGTCAGATACGCACTACATACATGTAGATACACCCACGCTTCAAGTTACGAGCAGCCAAGAAGTGATGGTTGTGAATAGACGTAGAAGTCAGGATACAGGAAGTTCATAAGCCATATACAAGGAGACAAATACTGTATGTATCTTAATATTATGGAAATTCAACTGACCATCGTACCAAAAGAGAGTAGTACCCTATGCGATATGCGCTTTAATATACCCCGAGTGGCTACGCACGTTAACCTCCCTATCGACAACCCTAGTATAATGTTCCTCTACTCTTTTTCGATGGCTTCCGAGCCAATGCTTTCCTACGACTCAGCGTGTAAGGAATCCACAGGATCATAGTACGTATAAACTTTATTGTCCCTGCCCTTGCCCTTGAGTGCTGGCTGGGTGAACGTAGAAACACCTGTCTTCCGGTCGTAGGATTCACGGAGGGATGCCGCCCGCTTGCCACCGCCACCAGGAAGGTCGACTACGAATTTAGGCATCATGAACCCAGCAATCGTGCCCTGGATCTGCGACTCGATGTCGATGATAGTCTGGAGAGGCGTGCGGAGGTGCTCGACTTTTGGCACCATATCACATTGGTAAACGTAGTACTGTCCAACTGGTTAGTGGCTGATCAGCTGGACTGGACTCTCGGGGGGTTATTCTCACTGGCTGGATTGCCATCTTGGCTAACTTCTTTATGAGAGTTAGCATGGTGTCAGCGTTATCATTGATCCCCCGGAGCAACACCGTCTGGTTCCTAACAGTAAGGCCTGACTGTAGCAGTTTGCGGCTGGCCTTCTCTGTGACCCAGGATATTTCGCTAGGGTGGTTGAAGTGAGTATGAAGAGCCATATGCTTTCCTGCCTTTTTAGCCTTGTCGGAGATATGGAGCAGAGTGTCTGTCCACTCATCATTTCTGTCGAGGAATCTGTGTGGTGACACTGCCAACCCCTTCGTTGCGAACCGAAATCTCTCGATGTTTTTCATGCCAATGAGTCGGTCACCGATCAGCTGGAGTATGTGGGGTTCAAGATAGTAGGCATCACCGCCGGAGACAACTACATCATGTAGTCCTTCTTGCCCCTCCAAATATTTAAAGGCTTCGTTGAGACTCTGGCGCGATGCCCTGAAAGCCTGCTTATCCACGAGCTGCGTGTCAGGACCAACTAAATATGACCTCGTGCAATACAAGCAATAAGTAGGGCAGGCCGAGACAGCTTCATGCCATTAGCAAAACGTGGTAGATGAGGGGATGTGGGTAGTCATACGGAGGAAAAGTGCTTTGTCGGGATAGCGGTGTACAATACCGCGGACAGGCATGTCACCCTGCTCGTTCAAGGAGTCGAGGTTGGCTGCTGGGTGGTCGTCAATGATTATCGACCTCAAGGGAATAAACTGTTTGAAGATAGGATCGTTCACTGGGTCCGCCCAGTTGATCCTACTCAACACATACGGCCTTTATGAAGTTAGGTCCGGAACATTCTATGTAGGTACCTGGTATAGAGAGGAAGAACTCACATGACCCGAACAGACATCGTCGTCTTCGAAATACCGCCCACAACATCGCCCATAAATTCGTCTCGGCTTTGTAAACCCCCAAGCTCCTTGGCACGAGGGATCCTGTCTGGCAGGACAGCGTCCAGGAATTCCGACAACTTTCTGCTGGACCTTAGGTTTGCTTCGACAACGTTCTAAACTACATGTCAGCAGATATGAGTTGTATTTGAGGTCGACTCTTACCTTCTTACTCCATTTCCAAGACAAGAAATCCTCTCGGGGCACGTCTTTCCACAAGGGGATGGCACGCCAGAATTCGTCGTGGTCGGTATCTGAGAACGATCCTAGCTGTGCTGAATACTGCGTAGGTGACCCCCACGTAGGAGGGATGAGAGGAAACTCGGGCATAAGTGCCGACGAAGACTGTGTTGCGAGCGCATTTTGGAGATGGATAGCCGTGGATATTTTTCGTGCCGGCGCGGACAAAAGTCTCGGTTTGTTCATACCTCCTGTACCGCGAGCAAGAGCCTGCTGGACTCTGCGAGTAGAAGAGATCATCGTGGTTTGGCTCGATACCCTACGATATAATAGAGGTTGTCAGTGCTGTATGTAGTAGATTATAGTATTTGTCCAGCCAGCACTTAATGCTGTGGTAAAGGCGCAGAAACCCCCGTATTACATATAAAAACTTGTGTACAACAATGACCACCAGACACCTATGTAGGATCCGGCCAAACAAGAACTTTCAGATCTGTTAGTAGAAAAGCCATCGCGCTCGTAAATGTCCGAACTCTTGATTGCGTCAAACAGCAGTCATACAGCCTCGACAATACAAAAAAGGGGTGTCGGGGAGAAGACAGAAGAACTGATGGAGTATAAGTCACGAAGCACGACCTAGGCGCTTTCACGGCCTTCAAATCGATTACATATCGGAAGTAGGGTTAAGATTGGTAAAATAATAGCTTACGTCTCAAATTTTCTGTCCTTAGCTGACCGTAAGGGGAATTATTCGCATAGATGGAATGTAAGTGATATCGTGCAACTCAAGAGCTAGACTAAGACTAGCACATCGCGGTCGAGCAAAGGGAATATCGGGCATATCCCCTTATTTATAGCCGAGTCGCTCGATACAGTTTATAGGTAGACAATTATCTACCCATAATTTGCCTGAATCGCCATCACTATTAGCTTTCGTAATGCAGTGTCACCTTGTCGTCCCGCGCGCCTCTAGGGTCGGTCAGCAACCAACACCAAGACGGAGCCTAAAGTACGTAAGTGGGCTACCGTATTCTGCCATACGCTTTCCCCGGATGCCTAGATCGAGATTGTGTTCTATGGCGATGTAGGATAGGGGTGCGTCGAATGGCGGCAGTCTTACCCCATGCTGCAATCCGGCCCAAAGACCTGGGCTTGTGGTGGTGCTCCTAGTCGCTGGCTTCGTACTTATGACTATATACAAGGCTCCCGTGTAACACGTTAATAAGATGATGGTCGCTATTCCCGTCCGGCGGTGGTCAGATCATCACATATCCTGGTTAAAGGCACCTACTACATCCCCGGTACAAAGCAGATAGGGGCTGGTCACCTAGTTGTTTAGCTTCTGCATCATGATACGGCGATATACGTGTGTGTTAGCTTATCAAGGTATATGTCGCCGTAGGTAAAAGGGGAAGGGTCTCGTCGATCGAGGAAAAGGACCATGCGTGTCATCGGAGTCTTTCGGATAGTCTAGCCTCGATGTGAGCACTAATGTCAACTCCAAACTGACACGACGAGGGTTTGGCTCACGAGCTAAATCGCAAGGTGTCACTGGCAGACGACGTGTTACACGGGAGACCACAAATGCTACCCATTTTGCTGACGATTCATTTGCTGAATGGTGTCTAAGTTTAATTCTACTGGCTGTCGTTATGTACCCTGTTAGTCTGGTCGTAAGGAGGATCACTGAGAGACAATCTCTATGGCCCCGCCCCCCTATCCGATATTCGAAGAGTGACAAGAATGACATGTATCTTCAGGAGGCCAGTTTGCCCTAGTTACCCCGTTATTGGGGAATATGGCTTCAGGCCAGGGTGAGCAAACATCTGCCGTAATTCACAAGGAGACTTTCCTCATTCTAAATGTTCTAGCCACAACACTACCCCAGGAGTTGACAAGATAGCATGTGTCAACGGGTGTAATTACTTTATTCAATTCGTAAGCAGCCAACCGGCTTCCAACCGCGAACATAATCGTGAGGGAGTTCCATCAACGGGCCATCCTAGAACTGCTCAGCGTTACTGTCAGCCTTTATTGGTATTTCTCGGTACTCTAGAGAAATCCACAGATATCCCTGAAACGACCAATTTTGAGCTATCCTAGTGAGACGGGAAGCCGAGTCCCATATTACGTGCTTCATGTAACATAGACGGCGATTATCTTCCTCGTCCAGGCTAGTTATGGTTTGAAGATGTATGCTGCATGGCCTTGGTCCTGCCGCTGGGCAGGTCGATAGCGGGCCTTCAGTACCATCCTAGGCAGCTCGTATCGACTGTTTCGGCCGATGATTGGATTCCGTCTACATGGTAATAAATAACACCCAGTATCTTCACCGGGTGGAGTTCAAATGATAATTCCTTGCTCGTGCCGGCTTCCAAAGCAGCCATAACAACATGTCATTTAGTGGCCCCTCTTGTATACCGGTCCTTATAGTTAGATCTTGACGCAGGTATGCCAAGGACAAACTCCTGGAGCCGAATATGAAAACCTGAGAGATTTCCCTTCATAATCCGTCGTTAGGATAGAAACAAGTGTTAGTCGAGTACAGGCTGCGCGCAACAATCCATAGCAAACTGGCTAGAACAAGAAATTGAGAGTTAGAAGTTCCCACGTCACAGTATTGTGCCTAGCCAACGTCCGCAAACGGTTGTTAGAAAGCGGACCATCCCCTAGCAAGTATGGTTTGCTTTGGGATACTATTTGCGAGCTGGCCACCCTGCTTTCGCATGATCTGATCCATTCCACATACCGGCTTCTCTCATAGAGAGTAGTATGTTACGACATAGGTTTCTACCCGGCACCCAAATACGCATAACCACGGGCTCGGGTACTGGGGTGGTTGAGCCCGCATACGCGCCCCCTACCGTGGCCATGGGCTAAGGATATATGACTCTATAGGATCAAAGCCGCGCGGGGTATTTATGACTATTTATCACCATAAAACACTATGATTTATCTATGATTCGGTACAGTAGGAAGTATGTTGGAAGAAGTCACGCAGCGCGTTAAGCCTTCCCCTGAAGCTAGTTGGCTTGTGAGACGTCTGCGCCTCGGACTTAGCGAGACGACAGGATAATTGAAACAGCCTGGGGTATCGACGTACGGTAGGCACCGATGAAGAGTCTCACTGACATTGAGCCGTCTGCGGAACGGAGCCGCACGGGTAACGAAACCTAATAAAAAGCGTAACCCAGCTCTGGACTTCGGCGAATGGGGAGGCCGAAGAGCAACGTACAACCCAAGGTGGTAATGCGCTCTCAATTCTACCTTGTCGTCTGTAGGATCCACCAGTGGAGCCCTTGCCAGCAGATGGTTGCATAGACCGCCGAGCACGGGGTGGAAGCTGATTTGTTGACAATCGTCAGCTATACGATACTATTGGTCGGCTTCTACACCCAGTACATGGGGTTCCGAACTGTCGGTCCCAAGTAGTTCTGCTATGATACAACCTAAGAGACGTGTTACGACATGGTAGTAGTCGAACATCACATTAAGCGGCTAGCTTGGGGGGATGTACAAGGCTCTCCTGATCATGGGGTTTAGGGTGACAGGTCATGTCCAAGTAACAAATAAACTCGTCATAAGCCTTTTTTATTACAAGTTTTCGGTTCCATCTACCCAATCCACTGGCTTCGGACTCGGCTAGGCGTTGTGCGACAGACCGTTCAAGTAGCATTACCTACCGCTCGGGTCCTTACTTCGCGGTCCGGACATTTGCAGAGAAAAATACTTAATATGGGGTACGGTGAATCGATCTTCTCAATCGCTTGGCATCAAGTCACGAGTCCGGGCGGTGCGGGCCGCCTCTCGTACGCGGCCTCCCTATGGGTTCTCCCGTTTAGCCTGACACCGGTCCCGAGGCTCTGGTAGCGCAGATTATCAGAGTGGACCTGTTTGCAGATACCCTCAGGACCACGATTCATCGCCCTAATAGAGAGTAGACGGCCTAAGGTCCAGCCTCGTAGCCCATCAACCAACAAGCGGGAGTTGTATATATCAACTGATAGTGACATCAACAAATATGGACGCAGCATTACACCCGTTCTGTTATGCATATATGTTGCATTAGTGGCTCTTTGGTAGCGACGAGGATAACACGGGAAGTGTTGAGAGCTGGTGTAGTATTTTACAACCTTCTCAGCACATGGATTCAGCCACTGCACCCTCACTCGTCCCAGCACGCTAGAACACAAAGGGGTCCATACCCGCCCCGGTTCGAGAATAATGATACAAGGTATATTGAATCTGCCCGAGAGAGTATGCTGATAGTGTCGTAGAGCGACGACAGAACTCGTGGACCACCCCCACTACTATGGGGGGACAGAAGTGGACTTACTGTGAAATGGGGATAAACTAATACAGCTAGTTATGGGAGCGTGAGGACTACATTACTATTATTCGAAATGTGTCCTTGTATGATTGGGGTTCGGTAGCATTCATGCTTGCCTTAACCAAGTTGGTCGATCGATCCTATTGCGCGAGTAGGCCACTAGAGCTAGGAAATCCACAACTTCAAATGTTGTCGAGAAATCAAGATGAAATCAATAAAAGCGGGTTATAATACAACCATGATTATGCTATCAGAAGGCCAGACCCCGTACCCATAGTAGGGGAATTGGCCTGTCAGTCTCGTAGCGGAAGGGGTGATCACAGGAGACAAAGAACCCGTGCGGTAAATGGGTTTATACTCGTAGCTTGGTGGGAGTTGGAGCTCCTCGCAAAATAACGTAGCTCCTCCCTAGCCTTCTTCGTCTACCTCATGACAGATGCCTGTGATACTATATCCTATACACTCCCTTCTGGTTGAAAGCATCTATCGTGGTGACCGAAGTTTACTGGCCGTTTTCAAAACGGGGCTTCATCGGTCAAAAGCATAACCAAACTAGCACCTCATGTCTACCGTTTACTTCAAGAATAGTAGATATATAGATATGTTTGGTTGAAACAACGTAGACTTAAGCAAGTGTCATGAGTACCCACGGTCTATGCTCTCCGAACTTCTAACCCCTATTCCTACAATGATAACTAGATCTTGAGGCTAGGCGAAATGACAACTCCCGTCACTGCGGCGGCAACGGAGCGGGCGCATATCGGTCAGCCTACGTGTAGCGAGTAGGAGTATTTCCATCCTTCCAAGCTACGGGCAGAAAAGGGGCTAGGCTCTCACGCCTGGGGCTAGTGAGCCCAGGAGGTCAGTTCCCCCACCCAAAACACAAGATTGAACTCATATCACTCACCGTGGCGTTATCCAATCCCTACGAGTAGTTGCTAGGTACATATATGTACCTATGTGAGCCGTAGAAGGCTGCAAAGACACTTAAGATTGAATAAAAGGCAAATGTCTGGCTGAAACTCAGCATTATACTGACTGGGCTTTACCGTACGAGAAGTTAATATGACTAGTATCTGGTGCCCCTGAAATCTTGGTGTAGGGCTTAATATCCACCTCTAATTTGACTTGCCGAGATGTACCTTAAGTAGTAGACTTTCCCTAGTGATTACCGAGACTTGAGCATTAGGAATTCGCCAAGAAGGGAGACGATAATACCATCATCCTATCTAAGGCAGTATCCTATTCGATGGAGAGCCCTTCTACGTCTCGCCGGCATGTACTCCCGAGCAGAATACTCGTTATAATTTCGAGTAAGGTAATGATATGACGATCTAGTTATTAATTGGACATCCCGCCATCCCTTGTAATAATCGACGAGTGGCACATAAGCTGGTACGAATGTTCCCTCCGAAATCCCACGGATCATCTATACCTGGTCCAACTCGGTGGTAATGATGGGCCATTTTCCCAATCGCTCCGAATTGCTCAACGTGCATGCTGGCTCTCAATCCCATGGGTCCGGCTCATCGTCTCCCTCGTAATCACTGTCATAATAGGTGTGGTCATGCGGGTACATGGTCACACCATCAGGGTCTGTGACAGCGATAATCGGGAGACCTGGCAAACCCTGCGGCCGAGCGAGGAGCGTCCATCTGCACTGCGGGCATTTGTACTGCTTGCCACGGCTACAGGCCCGGGGTACAGTGAGGAGATTGGCATAGTTAGATACCCTCTTCCCGTTTTGGTTGATTACTGTGCGCTCTTCGTCGGGTAAGTTGCCTTGATTCTGTTCCTGTGGAGACGTCGAGCTGTCGCGTATGGGTTTGTCCCTTTTCAATCTGTTAGTTACGGAATTTCACGGCCCCGAGACGTTCCAGTCTGGACGTTTCGTGCCGCTCTTTTATTACTGACCTTCTCATTGTGACAACCTGTAGCTGCTATCGCAGAACCATAGATATATGGCGTATGAGGTTCCCCGTAAAAAACGTTATGGGCAAACAGACGACCTCGAATCTGTCCATCGTAATGGTGTTGTCTGGAGCACCTGATTGAGGAGCTATGATGCTGGCCGAGAGGTATATCGATGAATACTACAAGATGAAAAGAGGATAATAAAGCTGGGGGAGAATGAAGACAATGTATATAGAAAATCTGCGGCACTAATCTGGTTCCTCTATGGTATCAGGCAGGCGCCTCTAAGTTTGAACAGATCATGTTTGTGTTGACTTAGGAGAAGATGAAATTTCGCTTGCAAGGTTGAGTTGGGTTTGGTGAAGAGTGCCGTGAGAGCGGTTGCGGCTTAACCATGTTGTTTAATAAGTCTGCATTGTCACGCAATAGCCATAGTATAACTGAGTCATACTTCAAGTCTACATCTCCATCTGGCCTAGCAAATAACCTTCTGTGTGCTCTGAGACCGGACGAGGAAGTGGGCATTGGGGGCCTGCCATAGTAGTATAAGCACTTGAGGCCAATCGCGATGAAAGTAAGAAAGAACACTCATGGAATGGGCCCCTTACCAATATAAGGGAGAACCTTAACCTTAACCTCTTAGACCTTCAGCGACTTGCCCCTAAGTTCTCCGAATTATGATCTAATAGTCTTAGGCTATTTTATGGATCAAGCCTATTTCAACTAATACTTTCTCATGGTTTTGAAATGTTGAGCGTAACAGCGATCGGTGCTTACTTATCACGTTGGCTTGCATCGAAGAGGGAGGCGTACATATGAAGTCTAGGCTATAAGGACCAACATCATGTCCATTTCAGATCAAATAGGGAATCGACCTCTTGTATCGTATCGTACATAACTTAAGGCTTATTGAGTACCCACCTGCCATCGGAACCAAGCCACAAGGAGTGATACTTGATGTCTACGTATGGCAGAAAGAGCCGCACTTCCATTATTATGTAAATGATGGAATTCAGGACTTCGGTCAGATGCCCTTTGCGGGTAGCCTACTCTCAAAGCGCTGCACAGGTGAGCCGGATTGCGCCGAGTAAACCAGTCACGCGTCAAGGCAAATGTAGAATACTGGATGCCATTTAGGAGTGCTCGCATGTTACATACCAACCCCCACGTAGGTGTTCAGAGCTTCACCTTCATATAGAGGTGCCTATGTCGCACTACCGACTGTGAAGATCGACGACTAATAAGGGTTTCGACCTGTACCCTGTGGATTGCATATCCCGTTTTCACAGGATGCTTCTCTGCCTCTCTTATAGGCACCCAGGGGGCACCGGGAGTAGAAAATGGCCTCGAGGCCTGGATGTGCGGGATCACTAGTTCTGAAGCGTGCTATAGTACAAATTGTTAGCATAGAGGCACTGATAGAAGCCTTGGGAATCGTGGGATAATACCCGAGATAGTCCTCCTTGATACTACCAATGGCCCATAACTCGCCAACCTCAGCTCGTGTACCCACAATCTTGACTCGGACTTGGGTGTTGACCTCGATGGTGGTGTCCTCATTGTTAGTGAACTGAGGCGGTGTTGCGTTGGGGTCCCATTTGATCTCTGCTGGGATCAACTTGACACTTCTGTAAGCTCACATCACATGTACTGGTAGCAAGGGAAATTCTTACATGGGTCGAGACGAAGATTCGAAGCGGACCCGCTTCAGCGAAGAAGCCATGCTGATTGACAGAGACAACTATCGCATCGATCTTACGGGCTTAGCACAAGTCTATGGAACCAAGACTTGGGTTAAGAACCTACAGTTTCACCCTTGAAGGGTCTCCAGACCACAGCACGGTAGCCGACAGTGAATTCAGCCAGGCCGCTTCCCGGAAGAATCTTGCCCTCGGAGATGTCGAACGTATCCATGATGGATATAATGTAGTAACTACCAGTGCAGGTACCTTCGACGTCCTTTAGGAGTTTGCCTGTGACCAGTTCATGCATGTTCTTCCCAAAATACGACGGGTGCAGCGTAACCCGCCGCTCGAGATTGTAGAGGAAGAACATGTTGACGCAGTTGTTGCGCCCACTGTCCCAGCTCGAGAACAGGTATTATCGCGGTGGTATCCCAGTCTAGGCGGTCTCGTGGGAACTATCGATGGAGGCCGATGCTATTTAAATGGGTCGTCGCAAGGGAAAGATGGCGATATAAGGGGTCCGAACTCGAGATCAAAAGGTGCGACGATGTTAGGCCCCGGCGCGCAGTGACAGGAATCTACGGAGTTGGGAAAGGTATGCTAGAAGGGCAGGCCGTGGTTGTGCGAGCCTGAGCCTCAAGCTGGCTAGCACATCTAGTAGAGGAAAATATCAGAAATGAAGGGTATCATAAAATCGTCAAGAGATGCAAGAAAATAAACGAAGGTTGCCGATACACAGTCGGGAGAAGCTATGCTCTCTGCTGCTGTTGTGGATGATTAAGTGCGACAACAGTGCTGGAAAAGAGAAATTTCGGCGCAAGCTTCAACAAAGTCTGATGATGGAAATGGAAAAGACGAGGCGCGTCCGCCTAGCAACACTGTGCAGCCCTGAGCTTATTGGCCTTAGCGCCGCATTTGAACCTGGGGAGTACAACCTTAAGACACCCACCACCTAATTAGCGTTTTGTACTTCAGACAGGCGAGGTACGTACTATCAGTAGTACATCAATTGATACTGCTTTTTGAATCATTGATGTATGTGCGCCTCAACATATTGGTTTATATCACTACCTCCAGGTATGATATATAAGTCGCTGAATGAAATATCATCAACATACAATGTTAAAAATTTTAATACCAACCTAGACATGTGAATCTTTCAATGTTACTGGTTGCTCTACTGTAAGTGAACATATATATGTACCTAGTAGCTACCTACTATGTAGGTAGTAGGTATGTGGATTCAGCAACGAGTTGTTTTCTACAGTACAATAAACTGACAGCATGATAGCTTCAAAAAGGTAAAACTTCGGGCTCGGTTCGGTTTAAAATCACCGACAAGTCTGACGTAAATGCACAACGTTTGACCCTCGTCTCATCTTTCGTGCTTCGTACGGAGTACATGCATACATTACATTATGCCTTAGCTTCATGTCGTGAGTACCCTTGACGGGGAAGAGCTCACACATCAGGGAATACGTGGACGGAAATGCCCCACTTCGACTGCTCCTTACCTTCCGCCATGGCCGATAACCTTTTTTTATAGGAAAAAAAAGACGACTGAACGATATATGGTGTGTTTTTAAATTTTGACTTTGAGCTCGACCCCAACCTCGACTTCAAACTACTCGTTCTCTGTTGTCTCCTTAATCGACCGCCGAGGTTCTTGCTCTCCACTCGACACCGTGATAGCTTCTCATATTCATCATGGCGCTTAATCTTGAGAGGCAGCTTACTTTCGTAGGTCCCATCCGATACAGCTATCACCCCGGTGCTGACCTGATATCTCCAGTACGGCGCATACCACTCTAACTCGGCCAACGTTGCTATTCACATGGTCTGTGTCCCGCTGATTCTGTTCTCCGGGTTTGCTCTGGTAGGTCAATTCTATAAGTCCTTTGTCTTGTGTTATATCGGCATTATTAACAGACATTGTATTCAGGCTGCAAATAGCGGTACACTCATCCCCTTACCTAACATATTGACGATACCCCATCTCGATCTCAATCTCGGCACGATAGCGGCATTCATATGGGGCGGTCTCTACGTTCTTCTCGAACCCGTCGCCGGAACCGCTTTAGGTCTAATATGCATTGGAGCCGCCGCAGTCACAAATAACGCCCTATCACATAATCCCGCTTTGACGAACCAAGTCGCCATTACCGTACACGTAATCTGTTGGTTACTGCAATTCTTTGGACACGGGGCCTTCGAAGGCCGGGCACCCGCATTGCTGGATAACTTGACCCAAGCTATCTTCTTAGCACCCCTTTTCGTCTGGCTCGAGTTTCTATTCAAGTTTGGCTACAGGAGAGAGTTACAAGATCGTGTTGGAAAGGCTGTGCAGGTCGAGATTGCTAAGTTCAAACAAAGAAGCTCCGGAGCTGCGAAGAATGGAAAGGCCCAATAAGAGAGAGAGAGAGCAACAGCCTATATGTATGCAAACATATGTCAGCCGTCTTGATGGGAAGAGAGAAGGGGCTTGCGGCCGAGTCGCTGCCCCTTAGCGTCTCGGGTAAGACATTACCTACGACTCCAATCCCGAAGTGGGCAAATTATGCGCGAAGGGACGACACGGGCGAAATACGCAATGACCTACAGGAAAGGTTACTTGGGTAGAAGCTACCACTTTGCAGTATGGCGAGAGGTTGAGCAGTGCTCTAACTGAGCTTCGTCAACTACTATCCTATACTCCCCGTGTGGTGATGCGGGTGAGTAGAGGCCTTCTCGATGTATAATCCAGGCTTATTCTCCATAGCACGAAAGTTCACACATATTGAATACGAAACTCACCCTCGCACCACGGTTCTGAAACAATTTTTATTTACGGTTCATCCTCAAGGAGAATCAAGCTTACCGATGTATATACCTCAAGCTATATGCGCCTACATATATACATGTAGGTTATTCATAGAAATGTTCTATGCGCCACGTGCCCACCTACCTAATATATAATAACTAATAATGATTTTTTAAAACTGATAATAGTCACGGCTAACAATAATTCAGGCTAACTTACTAAACGTATGGTCATTTAGGTTACGTCTACTTGTGGCAGCGTCGGGGGCTAATAGAAATAACCTGAGTCTTGATCATATGTTAACTGCTTCGAAGATTGGCACATGAAGCTCTCGTCGCTTATATCCGACGCCGGGGTAGCCGGTCTGAGCCCTGCAACCTTCCGCAGGGAACCCGACTTCGTTGGCCACTCTCTGCCATGACTTCTCTTTATCTCTGCGATTACCCGTGATTCCGGGGGATCGGGGGGTGGTCTAGGCATCCGCGCTATCCTTTCCGACAGTGGAATGGAATTGTCTGCGGCATAGTTAAGCGCGTTTAAATACACTTGATACTGGGGTAAGGGTGGGGTGGCGGGATTATATAGATGCTGGTTTGGATGGTCAATCCTATGCACTTGCCCTGGCTTGTGCCGTAATATTTGGTATGGCTTAGGGGGTACCATAGGCGGCGATATTCCCGCGTCTCGCGGTAAGGGTGGCAAAGCCTTGGTGGCAAGATGTTTTCGTTGCGGTGATTGCCAGTAACTACTCCGGCGTCGCGGGACCGGTGGAGGGAAAGGGGGTAGTCCCGGGGCAGACGTTGCACTTCCATCCACTAGTCTGCCATTTTGGCAGTGATACGCCTGGGTAAGTACTGGCGCTGGCTGTGGCTTGAGAGTCAGTGAGTTGTTAGTCTCTGGAGACCTCTCCGTACGGATGCCACGGCTCTTCATGTGGGGTTCCCTCGAACCTTGCCCGCGCGCTGACGATGTCTTCCCTTCCTTCAAGGGTTTACCAGGGGCGGAATTCATAATAACGGGTGCTTTGGCCAGTTTTCTACTCGGCCTTTGACTCACCGGCGGTGATGCCTTCGCGACCCGGCTGTAAGTCTCTTTCCCTGCGAAAGATTGAGGCTGCTCATATAAGCCTGGAATCCACACGTTGGGTGTGGTTTTAACTGTCCCACGGCCGTGGTGCCTTTTGCTGTCTTGGACTTTGTTCTCTGATTTTTTAATCAATACTCTCGTACCGGTAGCGTTTTGACACCGCTCGCCTTTCTTTCTAGATTCTTGTGGGCGACGCCAAGTATCACCGACGGTCGGTCTATAGACTTTCAGCGCACCATCGCCGACCTGTTTAGCCCGAAGTTGATCGACCTTAATCGTACATCGTGGACAGAAGGATTCTGGGTGGGCGTAGTGAGGGATGACACGCCCGCAGTGCTTCTTCTGCGTGAGGCGGCCGAAAAACAGGCGACCGAAAAACCCCTTTGCTGAGCACTGCTGTTTGTGGTATGTAGGACACTATAACTTGAGTTAGTAAATTACTTTATCGGAATAGAGAGACTGGGAAGAAGAAATGTGTGAAGAGGAATATCTCTTCAAGCTCAACTTAGAATTAGAAGTTTGACGATGGGGAAGAGTCTAGATGTTGCATACGTGAATGAGTTTTCTAGAGACATGGCCACACTTAGGAAAATAATATGGGTTAGTAAGAACTTCATTAGGAAATAAATCTTGGGGCAGAGGTATATCTCAAGGCGCATAACTCCTCAATCGGCTCGATTGCGAATCCGAAACGCCTAAGACAAGCTCAAAAGGGGGAGAAGGGGGAGAGTTATGGATGTTACATACCTCGGTGTATTCCTGGTTCCAATCATGACACATATTATTTGTCGTATGGATACAGCTTCCTCGTTACTGAGAAAGCATTATAAAAATAAAAAATAAAATCTTATGCCTATAGATTACCTTGTTGAGTATTTTCGGCTTCATCGAATTAAGGGGTAATTTTCAGTCGACGGTACTGTGGTCCCGTCAGATAATGCAATACGAAGTAAGACAACTATAATCATATAAGCGTATATATGCTGGCATAGTGATACGCTTAAATATGAGTAGGATAAATGGCCACTCGTATTCTTTTAAGACATTTCGAGAAAGTGCCTGTTCGAAGACAACTCTAGACGGTTCCTGACTGACAATGAAGCTATTGTCTCGACATCTTTGAGAGAAACAAGGGTTATTGTCCGTTGTGAGCACAGCAATGTTATACTAATACAAAGCAACATATAAATAGCGTACTCTTTGTCATTGAAGAGGGGCGTTCGCCATTCTATATCCTACTGATCACCGACACATTGTTGACATACAATGACCTTGTTGGAAACGCTGTCTCAGAATGTAGACATTCGTTATGCGTGAAAAAGTATATAGTGAGGTTAGACCCAACCTTTCAGTCGATGATTTTTTTTTTTCTCGCTCAGAGCTCTTCCTAGATGGACGTTTATCATACTATCTTCTCAGAGGTAGCGACATCGAATCTATCCAGGAAGATCCAATTAAGGAAACAAGTAAACCAGAAAGCAACATGGCTTGGTATTCTATCTTTTCCCGAGTTCGTCGGGACAAGAAAAAAACACCAACTCGATCAAAAATCGACAGGAAGCAGGGAGAAAATCCCAAGGCCAACTTGGGTACGACTGTACTGAGACCCTCGCAGCAATTCATGACGCCGGCACAGACGCAAGAATTCAGACCACAGAAACGTAACCTTGAGCACGGTAATTCCCGCAATAAGAGATTGAGAAGATATGATGGTGTGCCCCAGACAGCTCAAGAGCCGCACCCTTTGCACTCGTCCCCAGCTACTTTTCCTCAACGGCCCCTAGAATCCCGAAAGAGTCCGGTCGACTTAAGCAAGGAAAGTGATAGTACGCGTGTTCCCCATCGTCCATATTGGGAGCTGACCGACAGGCAGAGGAGAGAAGAATACGCCCGCTGCCAGGCAAAGGCTCCTTATATCCATCCGGAGCTTTTTATGCTGAACAGCCGCGATAGCTTCGACGAGGAGGCCATTCTTGCGGCCAAGGGAATCAAGACTGAAAAGAAACCCGGCGATAACAAGCCGTCTCATCACCACCACTGGTTCCATCGATCTCACCACACCCATTGGAAACCGTCGACATTTGCAGAGTGCTATGAGAGATTCCAGCAGCGATGTCAATCCGGCGGCCCGCAGACCGAAGTCGCCGAGCCAACCACCGGTTCTTCGAAGCGTAAACGAATAGATACACCGCAAGATACCGAGACTCCGGTCTCTGGCATATTCAAGAACACCGAAGCACTGGTCACTTCCTTGGAGTTACCATTGGACACAGACGAGGACGAATCGTGGTGGGAGGACTACATTTCAACTCGAAACAAGACCCTCGATACCTTGGACGAACCCGAATCGCTATTCAAGTAATGGCATAAAATTTAGCGAGAGTCAGGAGAGTGGCGTTTCCTTCGTTCCTAAGTACTCGTAATTTTCCTATCTCTCACTTGTGCGCCTATCTAACGCATTCTCTGATAGGTCTTATTCTCGTTCATAGCACCTGTTTCTGCGAAGAGCTAAGTCTCCATTGTTTCCTGTTCTTTTCCTATTACATTCTCTATTTCCTAAATTTGGTTGAGTGATCACAAATATTATTGACAATCAACTAGACAATTAATATACTATAAAACCCACAACCTTAGCAGTGACGAGTTCAAGCAAGTTGAACCTTTGAGAAGTTGAGAAGATACAAATGAGAATATGACCGTAAGTAAATCTAATGACCATTACCCATTTTCGACAATGGTACACTAATCAAGTTAGGATAGGGGTAATTAGGCGACGTAATATGAATGGCTAAGTTCAATATCACACCAGATCCACGAGACCACTGTTCTGAAAACACCGACTAATAGGATTTAGTTTACTTATTTTTATTGGGTAGTGAATACACCGACGACGCCATGCAAAGTAAAATCTGAACTCCTAAGAAGCAGGCCCTATAATAGCATCACATTTTCCTAGTAGTTCCGCGGAGGTGAGAGCGGACTGGCATCACTTTTCTTCCCACGTTGCATTTTCATCCCTTCCATCCCCATTCGTCGTCTATGACTGTTGTCGTGTGGTACGCTTGCTAACCTCGGCCTTAACGTTCTCAGCACCAGTCGCGACGGCCTCGGCCGTCTTGTCCTTGGCATCCTTAGCCTTCTCCTTAGCATCTGTGGCAGCCTTCTTAACGGCTTCAGGTGCAGCGCCTCCCATGGTGAAGATACCGACAAGAGCCACAATGACGGCAAGAAGACCGCCAGCAGCAACTGGAACTTCGGGAACGAACTTGATGGCCTGGATAGGGTCGTTCGCGGCAATGGTGGTGAATAGGTCAAGCTTCTCCTTGATGTAGAGAACAGGGTCATCGAAGAACTTGAGATCAGAGGGAGATTTAGGAGTGTCCTCAGTCTTCGGCTTCTCGGCATCCTCGAGCGCCTTCTCGACAGGAGATTTCTTGAAGAAAGTCTCCTTAGCGAACTTCTCGGCGTCCTCTTCGGAGTGACCAATGTAGATGTTGTCGAATAGGATGTCATTCTGCATGGTCCAGAGCTCGAAACCGACCTGTATGATGACCATCATGTTAGTGCTGCTTCTTTTACGGAATGCATAACTGCGGAGTCACTTACAGCGCCAATGGGCTCGAGGTTAGCGGGGTGCTTGTCCTCATAGTAGTTGGGGTTCTTGATCTTGCGAGGAGCCCAGACGCCCTTGTAGGCAGGGTTGTCAATGTAAGGTGCAGTCCACTTGCCCTTGTAATCAGGGTTCTTCTTCATGGGCTTGCTCCAGGGGCCACATCCAGAAACCTCAGCGCACTTAGGGTTGGGGACGGTGGGAGGGACCCAGTCGCCATCTTCTTCGTCATCCCAGTCTTCAGGCTTCTGGGCTTCAGGGTCAGGAACGGTTAGGGGCTCATCCTCCAGCCAGTCCTCAGGCTTGGTGGCTTCTTCGTCAACAATCTCGAAAGGCGCATCCTCATCCCAGTCCTCGGGCTTCTTAGCCTCGGGGTCGGGAATACGGGCCTCATCAACCCAGTCCTCGGGCTTCTTGTCATTGGGGTCATCGATCTCCTTCTCGGGGTTGATAGCAGGGGCGAACTGGTCGAAGAGACTGCCATCGCGAACGATGTCGCCGCCTCGCTTGACGGTGAAGGTGTTGTTAGGTCGGACAACCAAAGTGTAGAGCTCGGTGGTCTTTTGGATGCTGGCCTGGGGAGCAGCAGACAGGTGCTTCTCCTCATACTCGCCGGTCTTGGGGTTCTTGTGGTTGATGATGAAGTGAACCTTGTTGGTGGCACCGCACTTGTCGGGACCGAACATGATGACGTACGGCGTGGTGTTGCTGAACTCATCCTGGTGTAGAGACTTGGTGTCTCGGAGGAGCTTCAGGTAAGCACCACCGCAGTCGAGACCCTCTGTAAATCAATGTGTTAGAAATGTGATACTGCTAATGATGGTGATATTAGGACCAATGGACTTACTTTGAAGCTTGACCTCGTACTGGACGACCAGGGTCTTACCCTTAGGGTCAATCTTCTTGGGGAATTTGGCGGAGATGGCGTGGTGGGCAGCAGCGTTCTTGACTACAAGACCTTTGTCGCCCTCCATGCCCTTGTACTTGTAGGGTTCCTCAACCGACCACTCGCCAACATAGGCCCATTCCTCTTCCTGGCCCTTGGTGTCCTTCTTGGCGTGGGAAGGCTTCCATCTCTTCTCCCAGTCATCGGTGAATTGTTCTAGGAAGGGAGCCTTTAGGGTGGTGGGCTGTGAAATGAAGGATTAGCTAGGAGCTTAGTGGGAGAGCGGAAACATTGCCAATTGACTGAAAGAGGCATATATCTACGGACGTAGATTACTTACAGTGAAAGTGGGCACCTCAACAGCGACAGAAGTGGACGACTCCGTGCTGTCAACCTTCGAGGCATCGTCGGCGATGACGCCGGTAGCCAGAAGGGCAGCGGCGATAGCAGAGTTAAACTTCATGATGAAGAGCTAAGCTATGCTATGCTAGGCTTTGCTTTTCTTTTTGTAATCTCTGATTCTCTTCTGTCTTGGACAGAGACGGATGAGAGACGACGTTGAGAACTCCCAGAGCTCGACGAAGAAAGAAAAAGGTAAACTCAGGAAGAATCAATTGCAGATGCTCGCCGTGAACTTTTAATTATTGGCCGGACCTTCCAAGCAAACGTGGCCTAAAGACAGTACGTACTTTTTCGGCGACGCAGTTCCGTCCTTTGATTGGCTAGATTGGTCGGGATCGAGCACGTACCTAGGTACTTGAGATTGCGGGGAATAGCTGTGGAAACTATGGAAACTTTGGGAAACCCACGACTTCCTTTCTTGAGTCTCCAACGAGGCTACGGCACAGGCACACCCTGCTACAATGCATCAATAGTTCCAATTCAAATCAGATATACATGTGAAATTCAATACTCAGTATACTATGTACCAATCAGATGTATTATCAGAATGAAAGGTACGTGCCGTTGAGATATTAATGAATTCAAATATTGTCCTGATCTCACTACATACACATGTGCAGCTATTATAGTAATACACAACCAACGAGATTGCCCAGTGCTTATCTGTCGACGGTAATTAAGTGAGAACTGAAATCTGTCAACTTGAGGATATAGTGCTACGTAGGACAACTGGTTTATTATATGTTTGTTGAACTATATGTGAACAAGTTTTCTGTCACGTCTATTACTGTCGACTTATACGGTATGACTACGACTTGGCGTTAAGGTAATCGGTGACTGAATTTCAAGCCAATTTCACCAGTCAACCTGCCTACCTCCACGATCAATGGCAATTCTCTGCTGCTGATGTTCAATATTTTAAGGAGCACATGCCTATAACATTGAATACAATGCCATGTGGAAAAAAGAGAGGGTCCTACCTACCGACATAGTACCGCCAGCTGAGTGATGCATCCGACAGACATGTACCTACGGTCATGAAAGTACTTCGCACTTTCTAAAACTTCCAAGTTGCGTGCTCTACGCTAGCAAGTGGGGAATGGGGTGGATTAGGATTTGTGCCGTGATACTCGACTTTAGCCTCATCAACTTCTATTTGCTAATAAGTCGGCCACATTTATTTTTTCTGACTATACTCCTCTACCTTATCCCTCTCTTTACTTCAAAGAGGCCAGCCTGGCCTATTCTTACTATTCTGTACCACCCCAAGCTGTCTCGCACGTAGGGAAGATCTCCCGGGAATTAGAAAATGAGTGACGACCATTACATAACGTCGGAGGACCCTGACCACCCGGCCAACCTCATCCCTTCCTTATGCGCCAAGTTCTGGACCTTGGGTTGGGTTACTGGTACAGGAGGAGGATGTTCTATTCGCAATGAGTAAGACTACAATCCAATATTTCGCTGCTATTTTGATTTGAATTGGGGTCGGTTTGGCGTATTCAACATGATATCGCTCATGTTCATATGTTCCTATTTTTTTGTTGCTCCAATGCGGATAAATAAAAAGTCCATTTTCTCATACTTCCGCATTCCAGTGACCTAGTATATATTGCACCTTCGGGCGTCCAAAAGGAGCTTATGAAGAACACTGATATCTACGTGCTCGCCCTATCCAAGCAGACCGACCTCAGGAACCGTGTCTACTTACGCTCCCCACCCTGCGGCAGGCCCTCGCAGTGTACACCGCTGTTCCTGGCCGCTTTCACCAAGCGCGGAGCCGGCTGTTGTATCCATACGCACTCGCATTGGGCCGTGCTGGTCACCTTGCTTCTCGAGGCGCAGGGTCCTGGCAAGGATAAGTTGTTCGAGATCAACAATATCGAGCAGATCAAAGGCTTCGGCAAGGGCTTCCAGAAGCAAGGTAACCTGGGCTACCATGACACCCTCCGTATCCCCGTGATTGAGAACACAGCCCACGAGGAGGATCTCACCGAATTCCTGGAAGCGGCCATGGAGCAATACCCAGATACCTATGCTGTCCTGGTCCGTAGACACGGCGTCTACGTCTGGGGCGACAATGTCCACAAGGCAAAGACTATGTGTGAAAGGTAAGCCCCGTGCTTATGTTAAACCAGTCGAGTACAAATGATCTGACCCTATGTCCTGATAGCCTCGATTATCTCTTCCAATTGGCAGTAGAGATGAAGCAACTTGGCCTGCCATGGATCAGCGATGTTCCGGTAGTAGAGCCAACTTCGCGACGCTAAATCAGTCTCGAAGCACTTATAATTGGACACCGAATGGGCAATTGATCTAGATGAACAATATGAGAAAAATAGGAGACAATCGTCAAAAATCAAGTTCATATTCGCGTTCTATGTAACGTGACTACATCTCCAATTAGTATTGACGTTCGAATATTAAGCTTTTCCATTGAATGCATCCCTTGCGCCTGGTATTAAACCTCGCCAGCATTTGGCATTACAGTATTGGCATATTCCATTATATCCATCACATCCACACCTGTTTCCTGCACATGATCCTACATTTATAGGGCGAGGAAGGCAGCCAGGAAGGAGAAGAGGCCGATGCCAGAGCCGACGGGCGAGAAAAGCATATCCGCGCCAGCCGACGAGCTGGAAGTGGAGGAAGCAGAGTCGGCGGAGCCAGATCCAGAGGGGGCGACGGTGCTTGAGAAGGAGGTGACGAAGGTTGAGCCGTCAGAGGTGACAGTGGACTGGATTTGAGTGACGCTAGGGGTAGAGGCACCGCTGCTTCCACTGCTGGTCTGTAGGTTGGGAGTACCGCTGGTAGTGTAGTAGTACTGGCCAATGCACTTGCTCACGCAGTCGGCGTAGTTGAGGTTGTCGGTAGCGGTACCGTTACCCTGGGGGCACTTGGCAACACAGTCGGTGGTCGCATTCACGTTCTGGGTGTCAGGGCTGGGTACGGAAATGCACTTGGCTTGGCAGGTGACATCAGCAGGGTCGCCTATTCGAATTCAAATTAGCTGATGGATCTAAACATGGCGGATATCACTCGAATGTCTACTCACAAGCATTGATACAGGCGATCATGGCAGCCTGAGCACTGGTCTGGGCAGGGTCGATGCTGACACTGGTGAGGGTAGCAGGGACGGTAGCGGAGCCAGATCCAGAGGTGGATGAGGGAGCCTCAGTAGCTCCAGAGCTTCCGGAGGAAGACACGGAAGAAACAGCAGCGGTATCCGAAGCGGTAGAGACGACGGTAGAGTCAGACTGCGCGGTGGCAACAGCGGCGAAGAGGCCGGTGACGAGGATGGAGAAACGCATCTTGAATTTTGGGTATCTGGGTATTTGTACAACTCGCGAGGAGACGATTAGGTACGATTAGGTAGGTATTATTAGGTGCCTATTTGTACGGAGAACAGAACGAGTGTAGACGAAGCCGTAAAGGAGGTAGATATGACCGTCGGAACGAGCGAGTGACACAGTCTTTAAAGACAAGAGCGAACGGGGTAAAGACAGGAAAGAGAACCAAAATAGAGACGAGCGTGGATGAGCCTCCATTTAATACGAAATGAATGCGAGACGGTCTCTCTTTAGCGCCCCTGGGGAAGCCTGCCCACAGCTTGGGATCGCCGGTCGATGTGACTAGGGGAATCCAGAAGAAAAGCGCCTCGTCGTGAGCTGTCCAATTTTTCGTGTCGGCAGCGCGTTGCCATGCATGACCACCCAAGCCGTCCAATCCCGGCTTAGCATGACTCTTCGCCTTGGTTGGTGGGTCGGGTCCCCAGCCGGTTCAGGGGTGCAGCTAAAATTACGACAGTTGCTGGACGATGTGCTCCGAATACAATTAAAATTACGACATGATATTTATGCTCGGTACGGATATATCATCTAGTAGGTAACAAGCAGCCCTGATGAATTGAGGCTTAGATACTATCGTCTACAGAATTCTAAGGTGTCATCACCAAGCTAGGTATAACTTGGACTTTGCCAAAGAAAAGGAGAGGATGATATAAGATGAAGAAGCTTAATAGTGAGATGAAAAATTCGAAATCTGTTGTCGTACTGTACTGCATGTATATTGTGTAGATTATTCCCAGAATAGGGGATCCGTCTCTGGTATGATCAGGGATGAACCGGACCATTCAGCCCTCGTGTGGGGAAAGAAAAAGAAAGAACCAAAGCAACGATTAAACACCCTCTCAAATTCATCAAGCTGTGTCTGATGGACGTTGAACTTTTTGACTATTGCTGTCAAGTTTACCTACTAATGGTGACACTAATACCTATTATCGATGGATACCGCGATGAAAGGGAGGGAGGGAGATCTAGCATCCGAAATCTCAACTTTCATCTTTCAGCTGCGGGATCCATGGGTTAATTAGATGACTTCTTGTCATTTCCAAGATTCCAGTAGTAATACACCGATACATGTTGTACGTGTTTGCAGGCATAACAAGCATAACCTGACCAACAAACAAGCTTGCCTACCTCGTACTGGACCACTTGTTCTACCGAATTTCCATTGTTTTCTACAATATCTTCTGACCCGCCCTTCGTTGCTAAATCGTTCCAGTAAGCTGGCTACTTACTGACAATAGACAGGAAGCTACATAGGTACATAGAAAGGGCCGTTACGCGTTGTGAAACGGCCTAAGTGGTAGTACATCGGTCTCAGGTCAGGTAGTACTAGTGTACATATAGCCCGGGCTCGGGGACGCGTTCTTCGAAGCCGGGTGAGAATACGAGGTTCATCCTCTCGATGTGGTACAAAGCTGACGGTGTCCAATCCCATCACTTCGTGTCCGATAGACATGTGGCAAATTTTGGAATGGTCTTCAAGGTCTTTCGAAAGGCTATGCTAGGACCAGCGAATAAAAGGAATTGGTTCGGCTGTTCCAATGTCAGAAGCTTGGTGGTTGTCTTATATCAAACTCATCGCTATTTGGTGAAAGATCTCAATGTAGCCAAGACTACCTAGCCCAGAGCGGAACCTAGCTAGGTGATCTTAGGTAATAAACGAAGCTTACATTATACATAATATTGGATAGGGGGATGTGTTGTATTTGTAGACTCACCGTCTCCTCTCATCACTGTCTTATGAGGGCTACCTACGTACCTAACTCATATTCACCGTAGTCAACGTACCAATCTGCAACGAGGCATCTTCCCATTTATGTTGTAATTTCAAGCTAAGAATCACTCATAGCAAATGAATCGAGTGAAGATAGACGCCGCCCTCGGCCGAAGGTTATACAGTATACCAACCACGGCTTCGATCATCATCAACTTCACAATTGCTGAAGCTAATCATGATCGCCTCCTGGACCACGTTCAGCAAAATTATGGCCCCTATACCATTTCATGTCTCGATCTATTATAGTTGCGATTCCGCTTATACTATGTAATTCCTTTAGGAAATACCCCGCGATAAAATACTATATTTGGAGAAAAGCTACATGCCTCTAGGGAGGTGTCGCGGGCTTATACGCGAAACACCGAACAAACCGTAAAGATGTCGCATACTCCATACGCACGAAATCCGTTCATGGAAAGGATTGACAGAGATATACACAGTTCGATACCTCAAGGCCGTCTCCCTATGGATCTCCAAAGGCGCATAGACTAAAGCGGTCATCTACACCTACCGATGTCGCGGTTTTTAAATCTCTACGCAATGATTTGTGCGATTTGCTCACGGGTATGTGATAGGAGCGAATCACGTAGGGGTCGAGGGGTCAATGTAAGTAAAATGAGCCATTTATTTCTCAGCGGGATTTAACGCGAACTCAGTATTTTGTAGGTCTCGTGTTGATAGACAAGGTCTAATCACGTTATACTACATAGTATCATATAAATTAGGAGTGTTAAGTAGAAAAACCTAAGTAGTATGCTGGTAAGTAAATGATAAGTAAAAGTATGAATATAAATGATTTATTTAAATTATAAATTATATAAAAAACTTTCCTTAAATATAAAAAGTAATTATATAAAAAGATTATATAAAAAAATGTTAAGTGTATATAAAATGCGTATAAAATGGTTAATATTATTTTAATATTAGCATTTTTTCTTTTTCGCTTAATAAGTAACATATAATCTGATTAATTAGTAATTTTACTAATAGCTAAACTGCTAAAATGAAGATATATTTTTTTTGTGAATTTTTTTAACAAAAATCGTTAAAGCTATTTATAATAACTTTATTATATTATGTTTTTATTTATAATGTTATCATAATACTTTAACGCTTATAAATAATTATATTGTTTTTTTAATATGTTAATTTACTATTATACATATAATTTATGGTCTTTTTTTCCTTAATAAGTAATTATTTTTCTTTTCTTTAATTACTTTTTACTTACATTTCTTTATTATTACTTTTTTTATCTTTTAATATGCTTTTATTTAATAATAAACGTTTACATTTACATACTTTTTTTAATTCATATTAATTAAAACGTTATATGAAATATAATCCTGCATTTAATAATAATAATATACTTTCATAACATCAGTTAATACCTTGTTATCAATGTTATTATACTTTAATTAAATAACGGTTAAATAAAAATGATTTAAAAAATCATAATTATTGTTATATTAATAATTATTATAAATATCCTCTTCTTATTAAATGGGTTATTACTAACATTTCTTAAGTAAATCTAAAAAATATATACATTATTTTATAAAAAATAAAAAGTATATACCAGTAAATACTTTAATAAATAGCTAATTTTAATTACTTTTACTAATTAAGTCATAAATAAAATCATAATATATTTTCATTACTCGTATTATTATAACTATATATTATATTAATAAAAAAGTTTATATAATAAATTATTTTTTAATTTAATTATATATAAATAATAAGCTAACTTTTTAAAATAAGCTAAAATTTAACGTACATAACATACGTTTAATTAAGCGTTGCAAAGCTAAAAAATGTTTAATATTTTAGTTAATACCATTAATAAGCTAAAACATACTACAATTAAAAATACACAATCATTGTAAAACTGCATAATCGCTGTTAATAAAAAATTTACAAATAAAGCGAATATTTTTACTAATCTTTTTAAGCCTTAAAGTCATATTAAAATGGCTTTAACCTCCTTAAATACTTTTTTAAACATTAAAAAAAAAGTTAAAAATAATTTGAATAAGATAAATAAGATAAATTATATATTTTTTACATTATATAATGATCATTTAACTAACATATGTGGCAATCAATTAAAAAAAGTTTTAAAAAAGTTATGAAAATTATTAAAAAAAAGGCTAATACATTTTCTTATAATGATATTAATAATAATAATAATAAAAATAATAACATAAATTTTATTTAATTAGCTATAAGTGGTATTAAAAGTATTTAATCATAAAGCTATAATTATAATAACTGCTTTAATTTTTAAGTAACATTTATATTTGATATTTAACATTATGTTTCATTTTTTTAACCCATTTTTATAATTATAAAGTAATACAATTTTTATTAATAAATTTTTTTAATACTTTATTTAGAATCACTTTTATTATTACATTTATTAAGTTATCCTCATTATATATTTATTATATTTTTATTATTTTTTATTTTTTATAAGATTGTTATAATGATATAATATTAATTATTAATTTCTTTTTACATATGGTTTTTAACTTAACAAAGTATTTATAAAGTGATAATAAATTGATATAAACTATTAATTAAATAAGTAATAAATCAAGTTACTTTAAAATAACAATAATAATTATGCTTATTACAATTATTATATTTATGTTATATATTATGACGTATATTTCATTAACTAACACACTTCTCATAACTTTTTTTAACTTAATAAAACTTTAATAAATCATATTACTTATAATTATAAATAACTTAAACATTAATATTTTATTAATTAAAATTATTTCGTAATTTAACTAAAAAATCAAATCTTTATTATTTACGAAAAACTTATCTATAAAAACGTAGAATTTAACAATCTCAAACCTTATTAATAAGTACCATAAGTTTTGATTAACATTTTCCTTTTATCATTTTAACTATTTATTTAAATGCTTAACTATTTTTTTATTAAAATCCTGGTGTTACGTTACTTTTATTATATTAAATATCACCTTAAACTGGTATATTAATATAATATATACTCTTTATACCCACTGCTACATATATTATTATATGTTATCTTCATTAATAAAATCTATTAATTCAATCTTTTTACCTTATACTTTTTGGTTTATTTTAACGTGATTATTTTTTAATATTAAAATATAATTATTAAAAATAAATAATTCGTTATTTATTAAATACGTTTTAAGTTTTACCGTAAATCCTACCTTCTTAAATTTCTCCTTTTTAATTATATTAAATATGTTATTATTAAGATTAAAAGTATCATTTATTTATAAGCTAATAATTATAAATCATTCCTGGTTATTGGTAATAAATAAGTATAAGTTATACGTAAATATTTTTATTTTAAAGTTATTATAATAATGTTTAAAATAAATAACTCATTAATATAATTTAACTTTTATAATATCATATAAAAGCTTAATTATTATTATAATTATGCTTTTTAAGTATTAATATTTAATTTATGATAATAGCTTTATAATAATTTTTTTGTTAAAATTTATGCTTAATTAAGTATATGTTTAAGTAATATCATATAACTATATTTTTATGCCTTAATGCAATAATATAAATGTTATTATAATAATTATTTATTAATTTATTCGTTATATGATAGGTAATTAAGTGAATATAAATTCCTTCTTTTTATTACTATAATTTTATATAATTAATTATAATTTTTTATAAAATGTATCGATTGTTTTACTTTTAATCTTATAAATTATTTGTAAACTAAATAATTAAGTATTGTTATGTTTAATATAATTATACTTTTTAAATATAAAAACTCCTTATTTTATAAATAATTTGATTTTTAATGTATTTAATGTTTTAAAAGGTACACTTAAAGTAATAATTATTTCTTCCTCTTAAAATTTAATTATTAATCATTTATCGTCTGTTTCTTTTTAAATAATAAATGTTTTACGTAAGGTATTAAGATTTTTAAGCTTATTTTTACTTCCAAGCGGTCAGCCGTATCGTTGTTTAAGTTAATTTATTAAATCACCACTTAATAAGTATTTATTCGTATTATCTTTTAGTTTTAAATTTAATTCCATATTGTTTCCGGTTGATGGTGTAACGGTAATATTGTTTTTATAATATAACTTTACTATTATTATCCGAAATTATATTAGTTTTTTATTAATTTTAATGGTATATATTTCACCCTTTTTAGATATTAATTAATATAATTTAATTTATGCCTTTTAGTTTTTTTTATACATTTTAACTTTTAATTATAGTAATAAGTTAAGTATGTTTAATATATTAAAACCATTTCGTATTATTAATACTTTCTTGATTTATCTTTTAACTTTTAATTTTAATACTTTTATCATCGCTTTATAAATAACTTTATTACGAGCTTTTATATTTACAACTAACGATAAACTATCGGTTAAGCGAGAGTAAGTTTTAAATATTAATAATGTTAATATTAATTTATTAAGTTTTGTCATATTATTTATGGCTTTAATTGTTATTTATAGTATATATATAATGCTTATGTTCATGCCGCTTAAATCTTTTAATATAACTTTAAAAGCATAACGTAAGAAGCTGTAATATCTTTTAAGCTTACTAATTAAATTATATGCTTTAATAAAAACTTTTTCGATAGTAATAAATAATACTTTTACATTTATTATAAACTTTAATGCTATAAAATTTTTTTTTGTATTAAATATTATATTATCCGATGGTTTTATATAAATGTTAATTCATATAACACATAAAATGTCCTATATTTACTATGTTATTATATTTTTTAAGAACTTCGTTACTTAAAATAACATTACTTTATTAATTACATATAGTATAAATTTTTAATTAATATATATAACATTAATATAAATTGTATGATTGAAATTTATATTATCCTTAAATGTAAACTTAAATTAACCTAATGTTATACCATACATCTAACATTAATGGTAGTATTTATTAATTTTTTTAATGATAATTTAATTTATACTTTTATATCCTACTTTTTTGAGTATGATGTAAAGTTTGTTAGTTGTAGGATAGCTAAACCATTTATATATTTACTTTAATTTAATTTTTGTTAAGTGGTTATATATAATAACCATACTTAAATTATTTAATAAATAAAAAAAGTATCTTTATTTTTATATAATAAAATATTACTTATTGTTATAGATTAAAATATTTTTAATATTATTAAAAAAGATCTTATATTTATCCATATTTTTAATATATAAAAAAAATGATGTGTTAACAATTATTATATAAAATGCAATAATTTCAAATGATATTAAAACTTTTACTATTTTAATATTGTTTTTTATTAAGTTATTTTTAAATTGCATTTGATATTAACCTATTATTAACTGGTTTAAGATAATATTAAAATGTATACGTTATAATATAATTAATTATGGGCAACACTAAATCTGCAGTATGCCAAGGCTAGATCTGCAGTATGGTCCAAATCCGGAAGGCGGGGGGCGGTTTTGCCAGGCATCTCTCTCGCCAAAAGCGCTATAACCACGAATTTGAACAAAAACGCAAATAACTTCATATATACGTCCCTGATCAATTGATAATTGACATCATTCAAAAGCGCTCGATTCAGCGATTCTAATAGTATAAGCTTCATATGCTGCATCCCTGGATTGATGCGGCTATCCTGCAGCGAACCTGGCGGCCTGGCTCTCTCTCGCGGCTATTCCCCGGCTATATTCGTACTTAGTCGATTTCAAAATCGCTGAGATATCCTATTATTCCTAATAGCCCGGCCAGACCTTGGATGCAACACTTGAGACCTATATCATTAGAATTGTTGGATTGAGACGATTAGATCTATAGTAATTATAGAATGGCCAGGTTCGTGGATGCGAAGTTATTCGCGTTTTGGCTGGAATCTTTGTTTGATGGGGTAGGGCCCCCGGATTTCCGCCCACCGCCTACCCTTTTGGGACATACTGCAGATCTAGCCGCGGCATACTGCAGATTTAGTGTTGCCCTTAATTATTACTCTTTTTTTGTTAATATATTTATTATTCTAATATTTAGCATAATGTTTTAAAATATATAGGAGTAACAATTTTTAAATAGGAATATTATGTTTTTATTATTAAATATGCAAATATTGTTAATATTTATAAATATGATTAACGTTATAAACGTATGGTAAATTACCTAATTTATTAATATATTAGTAATTTTGTTATTGTTGATTTTACTATATTTAATGATAAATTAAGTGGTTATTTCTTGCGGTATATTTTACGTAATATTTTGTTATATATATTATATCTTAAATTTTATATTAAAGCTTTTATTAGTATTAATAAAATCGTTATTACTATTTTTATAATTATATAAAAAAGCTGTGAAGTTGTTATTATTAAATAGTAAGCTTTTTTTTTATATAAAACGCTTTTATATTTTGCATTTTTATTAGCATTTATTACTAAGATATTTTATAAATTAATACCCTAGTTTATTACATATAAAATATTTTTTAATCGGTCAATTACCCCGTTTATCTCGATAATTAAAGTTAGATTTCTTTTAACTATAAGCTTAATATAATTTTCAGTTTCATTTATTATTATTATACTTTCGATTTATTTAATATGTTTTATCTACAATTAAATATTAACTATTTTTTTATTATATATAATATTAAATACTAGCTACACTACATAAATCTAAACAAATATTATTATAAATAAGTATAAATTACAAAATAATTAATATGAACATAAGGTACTTTTATATAACAGCCATTATATTTTTGGTAAAGTTAACATTTTTTAAGTAATTAATTAATAATCCTTTTTAGATATGTTATATTTAGTTAATAAGTTTTTTTAAATATTTAAATAAATTATACTTTAAATAATCTTATTAAACTATATATATATTAATATTATATTATTTATTTATATAAAATTATTAATTTTTAAAGATATAAAATTATAGTTTTATATATTTTATTAATTCTTATATATTATAGCTATGATTAATTAATTAATTATAATAATATTATAAGATGTATTTTTTTAATATTATTAAAAAAGTATTATGATATTAAGTAAGATAAATGTTAATTTTTTTGTAAAGATTTTTAAAAACTTTTAGCTTCTTGTTTAATATATCATATTTATCATCTCTAAACTTATATACATCGTTATGATATATTTTAACTAAATCATTTAAGGCTTTAAAAGATATTATAAAAATATTAATAAATACATATATATTATTATTATTTAATATTAAAATCTTTTTTAACATAATAAATTTATAAATAATAAATATACTACCGATAAAAGCAGAAATAAATTATTCGATAAATTTTAACCCGAATTTAATAGTTTTAATCGATAATAAATCTAACAAATTAAACGATAATAACAGTTTAATTAATTATAATATTAAGTTTAATAATTTAATTTTTAATAATATTTATTTCATTTAACTTAACTTTTTATTACTACTTAATAAGGATATATATACAGAAATAGTTAACAATAAATTTATATACTTTCACTTAAATGCTTTAACATTAAAATCTAACCTTTTATAATAATAAAAATTATCCTTTAAAATAAAAGCTTTTCCGTAAACCTTAATACATTTCACTATTTCCACAGATAAATACTTAAAGAAATTTTAAGCAGTTATAATATATAATAACTTCTCGTAAAAAGAACTTTTATTCTCGATATACACATTATATACCGCAAGATATTCTAACATTTTACCTTTAAAGCCATGGTTAACACTTTTAAAATACTCTAAAATCTAATTTTTAAAATCATCCTTAAATTACTACCATAACTACTTATTAAAAAATATATCATTATATATTATAAAACTTTTAATTACGTATATATTTATAATTTAAATAACCACATTATTTTTTTTAAAAAGTTTAAAGTTAAACTTTTTCTTAAAATATTTAACAATAATATAATCAATTAATTATTTTAATTTTTTTATCATATCAATAATATACAATAATATATAAATAATAAAAAAAATATAAATTAACAAAATTAAGAATTATAAGCAATAAATCTAAGATTAAATTTTATTATAATAAATTACCATTAAGCGTTAGTATATTATAACATATTAAATATAAACTTTATTAATTTTATGATATATTATTTATAAAAAATAAAAAAATAAAAATAATAAATGATAAAAAATAGATTATCTAACTATATATTACATAATAAAAGATTATAAAACTAACTACTTAATATATAATAATAAGTTACTAACATATTATTACTTAAAAATTAAAAACTATTATATATTAAGGTAAAAAAATTCTTTTATAATAAAATCCATAATTATATTATTTATTTTAATATTTTAGCTATAAATTATTTTCTTACTTATTTTTTCCTTTATACATAATAAACGTAATATATATATCTTTAATTATTAAATGGTAAATAATAAATATTTACATTTTAAATTAACATAATCTTTTATTAAATATTATATTATTTTTTTTAATATTTTAACGTTAAATTTAAGTTTGTTTCTTCCTATTAAAAAAAAATAAAAAAAAGTAAAAAATAAATTAATAATAACTTATTATCATTATATTTATTCGTTTTATCCTTCTTTTAATAAAGTTTTTATTAATCTACAATAATTTATCAATTAACTTAATTATTTAACTATTAATTAATATCGGTAGATAAAATTTAATCATATTATATTATATAATATTATATAAATTAAAAATATTAAGTAAAAAAACTTAAGTGATATGCTAATAAATAAGTAATAAGTAAAAATATAAATATAAATAATTTATTTAAACTATGAATTATATAAAAGACTTTTCTTAAATATAAAAAATGATTATATAAGGAGATTACATAAGGAGATGTTAGGTATGCATGGGGTACGCATGGGGTGGTCAGTGCTATTCCAACATCTCGAAATGCTCGAAATGCACATCGACTTAATAGCGTAATCTGTAGCGACTCTTCGTGAGAAGTCCGCCACTAGGTAGCTTGGTATCGTATGCATTCCGCCGAAACTCATGTAGTAAGGAAAGAAAAGCACCGCCGATGCGAATTCTCTAGGTCGCATTGTCCACTCGAATCCGGCTATGATGGCCGTATACCAGGAGGTGAAGGCTCCTAAGAATATCGACTCGTCATCCAGGCCGACTTATAGCGCCTCAATCTTCTTCAGGCACTCGGGAAACTCCTTCCAGTCGTACATGATGACCTTGGCGTTGCACTGCTCGGTCAAGAGCTTGGCCATTTCCTCCATCTTCTCCTTACCCTCCTCGATGCCGTAAACGCCAACGTATCCAATCAAGGGGATACCTGCGCGCATAGCAGCGGTGGCGCCACTCTTGCTGTCCTCGACAGTGACACACTCCTCGTTCTTGACACCCAGCTGTTTACAAGCGTAGTTGTAGATCGCCGGGTCAGGCTTGCTGGAGGGAGGGTTCAGACTGGTAGCAGCGCTGTAAACGTGCTCGTCGGGAAAGTAGTGGTCGATGCCGACTTTCTTCAAGCTGGCAACGACACGGGGCTTGGCGGAGGTGCTGACAACGGACATGGGGTACCCTGCCTCCTTGAGCGCCGCAAGCTGCTCCAGTACACCGGGGCAGGGCTGGCACTTCTCACTCAGCTTGGCAGTTACCGCACCAAGTTCACGGTCGACGTATGCATCAACCTCTTCGGGCTTCATAGTGAAATTGTGCTTCTTCTGCAGCCCATTGAGCATACCACGGAAGTTGTGACCAACGAAGTCTTCCAACAGCTGCTCAACGGTGTACCGTTCCGGTCTGCCCCACTTCTCCAAGACCTCGTTGGTCAAGTCGGTGCAAGCCTCGAAGGCTAGACGCTCCGACAGACACAGAGTGTTGTCGCAGTCTAGCAGGATGTACTTGACCTATTATTCCGATGTGTCAGCTGGGGGAAAAGCAAGAAAAGGCTAGCAGGGCATAAATATAGCTTCATTACTTACACGAGGCATGGTGAATGATGTAAGAATTGTAGATTGAGTCGTGCTGGTAGTTGATCGAGTTAATTTCGAGGTAGAAGTAGAAGGTGTTGATCTTTGTAGATGTTGAACTTACGGACTACGGACTACTGCGAAGTTACGTAGGTGAGATATCTCACTGCGCGGGGTGCTTCCTTCTACCATGCACATACATTGCGGGGTTTTTTAACGACCACGGATCCGTGATACCTACCTCATGCACAGTTTAAAACCTCTAAGGAAGGTAAGTATAAGCAATGCTCGAGAGCTTGGAAGTAACGGCACCAGTATCCTTGGTTAAATGGGGTAAATACCTTGCGGTCCGATAACTATTATATGGACGTATCCGAGAACCATACGTCATATCGCTTTAATAGATAATAGCTTCATTCTGCATATAGGATTCATTGATACTTTGACATGCACTAAGCCAATTATTTCATCATCCTGGCAATTTCAATGTCTACAATTAGGTAAGCTTAGTACTTCGCCAATGATTCGAATTCGTCAGTCATTAGCTTTAGCTTCACTCATTTCATTGTCATCAACGAGCCGGGCACCTCAAAAAGATGACCTGGATATCCAAACTTACAACGGCCTTCGGGCTACTACTACTGGCAGATGCGTAAGAATTCCAGATATTAATATGGCCGAAAATACTCGGACAGCTTCATGGCTAACAACATCTCTAGCTGCTACTCGGCTTATGAACATTCCGTTCTCCAATCGCATCGAGCTGCGTCTCTCTCTTCCTTAACAACATCACACGCCAACCCGGCCAACACCTTACCGATCGATATCACCATCGAGACCGTCGTCGCGACGCTCATCGTATGCCTGGGTATGGTGCTAGGAACGTCAAAACTGCGACCAATACAATGGCGCGTCTGGGCAGGGAAGATCGAGAGAGAGGGCGAGGCTGGATTTCTGAATAGCAGTGGAGAGGTAGAAAGGGACTACGTCGGGAACCCTTTCCGATTACTCGAAAGTCGGCCAGGATTTGTCGATATTCGGAAGCAAAGAAAGGAGTTTGCTGAATGGGTAAAAGGCCAATAGACCACAGATCTTGCAACAGATGACGCAGGGAGGCACTCAGGGCACCAGTACCAAGTCAGGTCCATTATCCCCGTCACAGTATTAAAAAGGTGGAAGAGGTTGATAAGTATGAGCCCAGCTCTTCGGCCGCTCTGCTTCAACGACCAGTGTATCACTACTACCCAGTACTTCTATCTCACCAAAGTGGAGAGCACCGATAAACGTGTATTCGGAACCTCAGCAGGAAATAATGAATGAAAGCTGGCCGAAGATACTTGTTTCGCTATTGATGTACTATCCTCGGTCAGGGTTTAAGAAGTCACGGGAAGATCCGCATAATATGGCGGTAGTACCTTCTATGCTCCCCTTAAAAGCAAACCTGAAGTAACCGTTCCTTCTAGGTCACCTATGTATGATAAGGTCGTTCAGGGTTTCAACTAAAGATTCTAATTTGCCTACACATGACTTAACTGATACCACCATCTTTTGTATCCAATGTCCTTATCCTTCTATTAGGAGATACCCATCCATATCTCATCCAACACCGCATCTACGGCGGCATTCAATGAAGCGATATGACGTCTAATCAGAGATATCAAACCCCAGCCAGGGTATTGTCGTCGCAGTCTTCCCATACTGATCTCTTCAGCCAGTCTAGTTCGGTGCTTGTTCCATCAGGAACGGACCGTCATGTCTTCTCTACCCCAATTCCGAGGCATTCTACCCCTGGACATCCTACCTCATCAAATAGGGGACAATCAGGTAGCTCAAACCGCGCAAACTCAGGAACGCGAATGCATCCTTACCCATCTTCCCCTCATCTCCCCTCATACCCTCATAATCCAAGGCAGAGGTTGTCCCTACGTCTGCCATCCAGTCGGGCATCGTCAAATAACTCACGTCGTCGCCCCGAAGACGAAGACGAAGACGAAGACCCACATGTTGATGATGTTATATCTAACGAAGACGCGGATGCGCTAAGAGAAATCATCATGGCAGTCGATATGAAAGAGAACGGAAATCTCGGTTGTGCGTATTACGTGGCCATTGATGAAACATTATTTCTTCTTGAAGACGTAGCCATGTCTGGCCTTGAGCTTGTCGAGACACTACTCCTTCATGTGAACCCTACTACGATTCTCATATCTGCCCGAGCTCCCGAGACACTAGCGAACTACCTTTCTCGAAGGGCTCAAGGGGTTAATGGTAACCAAGGTAAGGCTCCTCCAGAATATAGATATGCATTACAGACCACTAAATAGTATAGATGATATGCAGAGTGCATATATCTTGAGAAATCTTAATTCTACCGACTTCCGTTATGACTCTGGAAAGGGGAAACTGCTGGGATTAAACCTTGAGACAGCTGGTCACCAGAGCGTACTTTTCACCTCTGTCGTCGACGATGCTGTGGATGGGGCGGATGGCTTTGATGGGCAAGAAAACTCGAGACAAGCTCGCTCAATGCGCCTTGGGACATCGATTAACTTAGACAGTCGATTAACGGTCGGGTTCTATCATCCAACTACCCTCTAACAGTTTCTCTGACAAGGAGTAGATCGGCTGCGCTGGTGCGGTGCTTGGTGATCTCCAACGAAGAAAAACCATCCACTACTTGCCAAATGATCCGGATGCCTTGGTGGCGTTCAGAATCAGATCGGTCGAGATGTTCGCCTTATTCGACTCGATGTTTGTTAACGCCGATACTCTAGTATCCCTTCAGATTTTGCAGTCAGAGAACCACCCAAACAGTCACCAGCGAGGTCCCAGTAATTCGGCATCTGGGGCCAAAGAAAGTTTATCTGTCTACGGACTCTTTCAGCATCTAGCCCGCACTCCTCAGGGAAAACTGAAGCTTCGTCAGATTTTCCTACGCCCAAGCACTGATATCAACTTGATCTATGCCCGCCAGAAGACGATATCGTTCCTCCTACGCCCAGCAAACACCGATGCTTTGATGCAGCTAAGCAACGAGCTCAAGAAGATTAAAAACATGAAGTCGGTCGTTGCCCTTTTGGAGAAAGGGGTCGATATCCCAGGTCGTAAAATCTCTATAACGAACAATGTATGGGCATCTCTACAGAGATTCGCAGCCTACACCCTACGACTCAGGGATTCACTTCGCACGTTACCGGGGTCAGAGAAGATTGAGATCATCAGACAGGTAAGGACCATCAATCATCTAAATCTTACGTTATCTCAAGGTTTAGCTAGGTTATTAGTATTATTCAACCACTTGCCCTTTGCCAAGTGGGCGAGCTTATTAGCCAGACTATCGATTTCGAGCAGTCCTTGGAACGCGGAAGGACCGCCGTCAGACAGGGCGTTGACGCGAATCTAGACGAATTGAAACGGAGTTACGATGGCATGGAACACTTCCTAACTAATGTCATTGCAAATCTACGAGGCGAGCTGCCAGAATGGGCGAGGAACTATGTGCAAAATTGCATTTTCTTCCCGCAACTGGGATTCTTGACGGTGGTTTCGCTCAACCCCGAGACGGGGAAAGGTAATTACGATGGCGAAGGTCTGAATGATGTGTGGGAGCGAATGTTCACGGCGGAGGGCTCTGTATATTATAAGAACCGGCAGATGAAGGAAATGGACGAGCATTTCGGGGACGCGTACTGCATGATCATTGGTAAGCCCGCCCCTTTCTTTTCTCCCCCCTTTCATTGCATTACCCTTAATCGATGTGCTCACACCGCGGAGACCGAGAGATCGAGATAACCCATGAGTTGGCGGTCAAGGTTCTAGCACAGCAGGAAGCTATAATTGCGGCATCTGATATCCTCGGCGAGCTCGATAGTCTGTTCGCCCTGGCAATTGGGTGCGGGCGGTACAACTGGGTTGCGCCCAAAATGACGACTCAGAATGTCATACAAATCGAAGGAGGCCGTCACCCCCTGCAGGAACTGGTGGTTCCATCGTTTATTGCAAATGATTGTCACATCGTAGGTGGGCCAGGAGATCAGAATGGAGACGTTGCAATTGGAAGTCCGGCAGAAATGGAGCGGAACACGATAGAGTGCCCTAGCACTTTGGTGTTGACGGGTCCAAATCACTCCGGCAAGAGCGTATATCTCAAGCAGGTCGCACTCATTGTGTATCTGGCACATATTGGCTGCTTTGTGCCAGCCGAACGAGCTCGGATCGGAATCACAGACCGTATTCTCACACGGATCGCGACGCGCGAAAGTGTAGCGAGGGACGAAAGCGCGTTCTCCATTGACTTACGCCAAGTGGCATTCGCGATAAACTTCGCAACTCGAAGGAGTCTGGTGCTGCTAGATGAGTTCGGCAAAGGCACCAACAACCTTGACGGCGCTGGCCTAGTCACAGCAGCGCTGGAACATTTCACATCTCTTGGCTCCGAGAGGCCTAAGGTCCTAGCTGCCACACACTTTCATGAGATCTTTGAGAGCCAATTTTTAGTAGAAACTCCGGAATTAGCATTTGGGCATATGGAGATCCGATTAGACTTCGACGCTCCAACCATGGAAGATCAAGTAACGTACCTCTTTCAACTAGCGCCGGGACGCAGTATCTCGAGCTTTGGCAGTCGCTGCGCGGCGATGAATGGAGTCGATCAAGCGGTGGTAGAGAGAGCCGAATCAATTATGCTTATGATTGTCCGAAACGAAGATCTCGAGATCGTCTGTTCTAAGCTCTCGGACGCTGAGACGCAAAAACTCGAGGACGCCCAAGCAGTCGCATGGAATTTCCTTGACCAAGATATCAAAGCGCCACCTCCTAGTAGAAAGAATGCACAGGGCTCGGACAATTGGTATCGAGGGATCCTTGACCAAGTCTTATCACTCGATGAATCGACTTCGACTTCTTAACCGACTATTGACCGACTCTAGGCTGGAAGCGTGGGGGAATCATATCTTACCAGGGTTAACTGTCTATTGCTGTCATATTCGATGGATGTAAGTTCCTATCTCGATGTTTACGAACAGTCGGGGATATATTTATAATACCAGAGGCAAATATCATCATTAAGATGCTATGAAGGCTAAAAAAACAATACGCTATGATGCTGATTTGGGGGACTTGTTGTTGGAGCCTGTCCACAACAGCTCCATACGATGCAAGCTTGATCATTTCTCAAGGGTTTGTCGACCAAATACGCAATATAAAAATTTCAACGGAAGGGGTATTAAAATTGATAATCCAGATCCTGAATTATTCCTGTCATCAAGGCGTGTCCCTGCATCTGACCTTGTCGTCTTCCTGCGCAAACTGCAAGCAGGACGCGCATCTACGCTACATAAGGAATGTTTGTGTTTGTTTGATTTAGCAACCACTTGTGGTAAGCGGGCTGGCACAAACATCCATTGAATCCACCACATTGCTTGGGTATTGTACGAATCTATCGCAATACGTACATGAGAGTAATGTGACTGTGTAGCCCCTCGCGATAAAGATGGCTATCACCAGCCAAAGGCCATAGCACCGCCAAAGGCCAACACGGCTGCTAGCATGGAAGCCTCACGGGTGGTGGCGTCATTGCCTTTCGGGGCACCGTCAGCAGGGCTTCCGCCCGGCGTTCCGTTGCTGCTCTCCTCGCTAGAGTCCTCAGAGTTGGTGGCACTGGCACTGGCACCAGTGGGTGCGCTGGTGGGGACAGAAGAGAATGTGCTAGAGGGCGCAACAAGTAGAGTTCCGGATGCGGCGGGGGTTTGGGTGAGGACCGCGGTCGTGTCCGATAACACGGCACTCAAGCTTGAGTCCCCGTTACCTCCCTTAGAAGAGCTCCCCGAGGCCGTAGGCTCCGGGGTAGGCGAATCGACCTTAGTCGGCGAGCCAACGCCCATAGTAACGGACACTGAATTGCCTCCCTTGGAGCTGGAGCTGGAGCTGGGCGCCGAGGGGGTAGAGCCGATGTCACCGGTGTCGAAGCCGGCCTTTGCAGCGGCGGCCTGGATAGCGGACTTGGGGACATCGCACTTGGCCGAGATAGGGCTAACCAGATCCCCTAGAGTCGTCTGCGATGAACACCACTGGTTCATGCACACAACGACGTCCGACAGGAAGGTCTTGCCGACCTTCTCGCAGATGCAGTCCATGTCCGTGGGAGGGCACCCGTTCTGCCGGACACAGCTCGAAATGCAGGTCGGGAAAGCGGCCTGCGCGAGGGAGCCGAAAAGAGCGGCGCCTAGAATTTGTTTCGCCAACATTTTGCCAATAAAAGGAGTGACGGATATTCGAAAAGAGCGGGATTATGATATAAATTTGATTTAAATCGAAAATGAGAGTCGCGGCGAGAATAATAAAAATGAATGGTCTAGAAGGAAATACCTTCGAGCTGGATATCAGGCCTATGTCTTATGTAGGTTGACAAAACGCAGGGAACGAAAGAGCGTGAAGCTGAGGAAGGGAAAAGAGAAAAATCCAAACGCGAATTTTGTATAGCGCACGGGTTTGCACGTTATTATCTACACTAAAATCTAAATGGCTCGACAAGCACACAGCGACCGCCGCAACGGAACGCTGGTGCCGGGATCCTCCTCCTGGACGGGTGAATGCGTGAAACATCGTGGGCCGGGGTGCTCAGCCTGCCAGAGATAATCTCTTGTCAGTTTGGGGCGTCCCTTACGGCGATCGTTTAATTACTCGGTTCGCAGCGAGCCAATCCAAGCCGCGCAGACGTCACAAGCTGCCTTTTTAGACCGCAACGCCCAGCCTGATCAGACAGCGCGCCATCCACAGTTGGTTGGGATGGACGGCTAGCTGAGCCACAAGTGGACCTTTGAGAGCAGATCTCTGGGGTAATCTTCATTTTATTTTTTCAATGTGAGAGGTCATTCAGGAGGCGTCATGGTATTGGTGTAGTAATGCATGCAAAGTTCATCATCGATAGAGTTCTTTAAAGCGTTGAATGATGCCCTCGGCCCCCCGGCGTCGGCCACGAAGCCGCAGCTTTCGTAGAATGATATTGCGGCGTGGTTCGTCGCATATACAACAACGCTCAGCGCGAGAGGCCTTCCTTTCTCCTTGGCGTATCCGATAGCGTATTCCATGGCGGTCTTTACTGCTGCCTTTGCGATGCCCTGGCCTCGAGCTTCGGGCGCCGTATAAAGACCGGCAATCTGAAATGACATTGGCGAGGCCTCACCATGAATTTGGTGGTGATCGCTCCCGTCCCTCATTTCGGAACTGGCCTGGTGCGGATTGCTTGCTGGGTCAGGGTTTGCAAGCGGTCCAACTAATGACGTAGCGGACAAGACCCTTCTATCATGATCACGGGGCCGCACGGCCACCCAGGTCTTTGCCAAAGGGTTCTCGATGCGGGCAAGCCAATCATTATCGGTAAAGTTGATTTCTCTATCGTAAGTCGAGCCAAAGGCTGTTGGTACACAAGTATCCACGGCCGCATAGTCAGTTACCGATTATGTACAGTACTATCTTTAGCTTATGGCGAGCCAGAAGACCGCCAACATGTATGACAAGACTACCTGTTGGTGAACCTACCGTCGGGATCGTGTTTCAAAGCTGCCAACCTGAACGGTTTGTACTGGTCGAGGTAGAACCGGCAACCTTCATCGTCCGCCGCAATGAGCTCGATTTTCCAGTCGGTGAGGACGGGCATGTTGGTACGAGAATGCACTTCCCGAACGCTGTGTTCAAAATAGACGGGTTCTGATTGGTTTTGAAGAGGCGGTCGATGAATTTTGAGAGCCACCCGCCTGCTGCCGCGTTTCGATGCGAACCTTTGCAAACGGATTTCTACGTAATTTCGTTGTAAGACAACATATTGTAACATTGATGCGTGTCCGAGATAGCCCGGGTTTTATTCCCAATGTCTAGTAATTGGTGTGAGTCACGATACCGGCTTTAGGAGGAGTCCAAGCCTCATGAGCTCTTACTTGGTATAGCTTAGTATGTAGGTCTAGGTGGTCATTGCCTCGTTGCATGTGCTACTTGGATGACATTGAAGTGTCTATTTCCAGTGCTCTGGGCGGCTAGTACAGGGCTAGAGTTTAGGTAGCATCCCAATCCAGCAGAGCGGTTATGCAAGAGCTAACTTTATGGGACTACCCGCTGTTGAACGCCCCCCCGAACCATTTTCATGTTCAGCAATTGGCAGTTACGTTCCCTTCTTCCCCACCCTAACCGAGCTGTCACCTGCATCCCCCCGTCGTCGCCTGTTCAACGCGCATCCTTGCAGCTTAAGAGCTATCTCAGGTCAGGTGTTGAAGAGTTAGAACTTAGAAAGCTACTACCATAGCCTCGTTATATTCTCTTCCTCCTTCAATACGATAATATATCATACCTTCTCCAATACATTCATTATTATAATACGCCCGCCCCTACTATGTCGGTGTTATAGATAGTAGTTTTCGTCTGCCACAATGGCGTCCAACGATGAGCAGAGTTCGGCAGAGTCCGTGGCCGAGTTCCACGATTTCGATGACGCAGAAGTTTTCGCGGAAGCTAGGCGGCACGTATTAGATAAAGATAGCAACAACTTCGTTGTTGAATTCGGAAGAGACAAGGCGCGGATTGCGTTCGATATTGGTATTAATGATGCTAAGAAAATACTTGAAGAACACAATGATCCGAACTATCCAATCCGATGGATGTATGTCGAATGGTTCGAGTAGAGGGTGTCATAAACATACTAACCGATATCATAGCAACATTTGGGATCCCAGTGCACAACGAGACGTCATGGACGCCATTGGCAACAAATATGGATTTTCGAACAGGTTACTAAATCTCATGACTATGCCTAGACCTCAACAAGAGGAGGTCCAGCCACACAAGGAAAGGAGGCGATTTCGCCATAATCGGCCACCCAGGGATCTGGAGAAAGGCGATGGCATGAATGGAAATCATTCGACGAAAGATTCACCTATAGCGGAGAGCGACGAGCTAGCTCTATATTCGCGAGTGAAGGATACCGTCAATTATTTCTCTACGGACCAGACCCAGAAAGGTGGGCTCTATCTTGGATGGCAACTTCGCTTCTCTATACTGACTTGACCGTAAAGCCTTCTGTATAGGGGCAAACTGGCTCCACAAACGACCAAAGCCAACCGAACGCGGCCACCCTCGCATCAGCATAATGCCACCTAAACATTGGCAATGGCTCGCGTTGTGTAACAATCGTATTTATCCTATTGCCGTTGACATGCTACCGTACAGCTACTAACTCGCCCAATAGATACCGTCCTATCGATTCATGAAAGGCACTCATACGAGGCAGTGCCAGAGAAAGAGGATGAAGAATACTGGCGTGGTGCTGAACTCAAGTATATGAGAGCTCATACCCTAGATGTCCTCCTACAGCAATCTGCCAGAGGGTTCGACCTTTACAAAACCAATCCACTCGCTCAAAGCTCAGTTCGGGAGTCGTTGCGTAAACCCAAGCTACCAGACATGAGCAGGGAACAATCCGAAGTGTCTGTTTTCAGCAATAGCGAGATTGGGAGTTTGGCCGATGAAGGGACAAGCAATCTCTTCTACTATCTGTTCGAAGACTACGTTGCAGCAGGCCCTCTCAAAGCTGCCGAGGAGGAACTAAATTTGCTAGTGCGTTAAGACTTTTCTCTCGTCGAAGGGATATTGCTGACCTTACGTAGACCCAAAAAGTACTGGAGGGCACAGTGAGTTAAACCCAAGAGAGTCACTCTGGCTATTACTAAGTGTTATAGCATCGTAAAAAAGTGTCCAAGAGCTTTGAGATCATACCTACGCTACATTATCTAAGCAAGGATCTTCGAGAGTTTAAGCACCTGTTCGAGAACTACAAGAACCTTATAGATAAGATCGAGAAGGCGGCGAGGCCCGAGCCGCATGTGGGCGTTAAACCCACTGTAGACCGTCAAGTATTCCTGACGTACTCGGCTCTCAGTCGTTTCGATAGACTGCGAGACCGCCTTCAGTATCTCATGCTGAATACCATCGAAGGCTATGTGGAAGAGATAGCCGCGTTATCAACTACGGTGAGGAGCGATGGTTAGTTCCTTTTGGCGCGTGAACAAGGCTAACTATTGCGTAGTACTTCAACCTAACGCAACAGAAGGACTCGCAAGCCACAGCGAGGCTTACCAGAAGCGCGACGCTGCTGGCCAAACTCACCGTCTTCTTCTTGCCCATTAGTTTCATGACGAGTTACTTTTCAGTACAGATCGAGGATTTGTACATATACTGGACAGGTCAGATGTATTGGTACGCGTTTGCAGTGATCGCCAGCGTGTCGTTTGTGAGCCTGTTCTTCTTCAGCAGATTACTCATGTTCTTCATCGACGTCATGGATGAATGGGCGGTCATCATAGCAAACTGGGGCGGCATATTCCTTCAAACTCTCCGACGTTGGACGGGAATGAAATCCGATAAGAAACGCGACGGAGATAAGCAAGAGTGAGATGGGGTCAGTTCGAGTGGTATTTATGACGTTCTATCTGCGGCATAGATCTGGCTTCAACGGAATATTGGAGTATATTGTAAGGCTTACTACCTACAACACAGGATGTACTACCATACGCATCAATTGATATGTAGTGCATGTATATACATACGTATAATTGATAAGGATACCAATTGATGTATATTGATACGAGTATCGAAGTTCTACATTAGTACTAGATAGTATGAAGACATAGAGGCTACCTTAGGTCATTTGCCATGTGGTGCCAGCTGATCAAGGTAGTGCTTACACGCCGAGCCTACATAGTACTCATATATATGGGCAACAGGTGTCCGCGTAAGTCACAATTCTATCAGCCAATAGAATAAATTCGGTTCAATCCATATTCACTATCATTTTTGCTGGTAGCATAAGATATATCTTGGTTAGGATTCCATGCAACTTGTATTTGACTTCACATCCCACGTTGCTTAGTGACCGTATGACTCGAGGATTTCGTCACTTGAACAGTTTAGCTCTAGATTCTTATTTCACATGCCTACCAAGAGGGGCAATTAACCTCGTGACTCTTTACTGTTTTAGAGCACTTGAGGTTAATAGGTAGGTACGTACATTAGTAATCCTCCAGCTCAGGCAGTTCTTATTCGCCCTTTCCTACATACAGGATAGTAGTATTTTTGTTAAGGGAGTTGCTGTTCCCCTTAGTTCCTCGTTAGAGCTTATTGGTACGTGTGTTTATGCAAGATGCCATGGATCGGTAAGGTTCCTGCAAGATGCAGTCAAGTTGATTCGAGAATAAAAAAAAAGGTTGTTATGTAAGGTTAAGGTATGAGATGGAAGTTACTGCTACCTGCATTTACAGCCTGCCTACAGCCAATTCCCAAGGTTCAGGCGCCCTAGGGCTGCAGCTACCCCTGCCTCCCCTGGCTCTAGTTCGATCAATTAGTTGGTCCCTGACCACCAAGAACTACCAAGAACGACTGCCGTTAGCCGACTCCTCGTTGATCACTTCCTTTGCGCATCTTATTGCATCCTTTTCTTCCACACCTAAGAAGGCGATGACGTTTTCATCACTCATTTGTACTTTTAGCATAACAATCGCTTGAAACGTCTCTGACGTCCTGTGGCTATTCAATCTCTCAACAAGCATCAAACCGTTGAGTTGAGATTGCAGGTCTATTGTCATTGGGACAGCTGTAACCTGCAATCTATCTAGGACCACTTACATTTCTTGGCGGTGAACTTCTTCCGTATTTAATTGATTGTTCCAGAAGACAAGAATCAATACTCCTACGTCAAAGGAACTCACATGACTTTATGTTGTGCTCCCGAAAAGAACAGAAAGCAATCAACCGAGCCTTTGTACAATATGCCTTCGCACGAATCCAAATCCAACGGATTTGGCAAGAACCCTCTTGGCCAACTACGATACATACCCATCTCCTACGACAGCGATAAACCTGATTCTGCTCGTGCCCTCATCCTCACCCTGCGTCCCGAATGGTCGAGTCCCGACTCCCAAATCGAATTCGTTCCATTCAAAGATGGCATCACAAACACATTATTAAAGGTCATCAATAAGAAGGAGGGGCTATCAAAAGAAGATATAGACAAGGAAGCGATTCTACTGCGGGCGTATGGACACGGAACCGATGTGCTTATAGACCGACACCGCGAAACACAAAATCACGAGTTGCTGATGCAATGTGGCCTGGCCCCAGAGCTATTGGCTCGTTTCGATAATGGCATGATATACCGATACATCAGAGGCACGGCCACCCAACCCGCCGACCTGAGATCGCCACCGATATACCTTGCTGTTGCGAGACGGTTAGCCCAGTGGCATGCCACCGTTCCTTGTATATACGAGACGCACGTGCAGAAGAACGGGACTAATGGATTTACAAATGGCTCCCATGAACCGACCGTCAACAATACGGTACCAGGAAAGCCTTCTCCCAACATATGGACTGTCATGCGGAAATGGATCCATGCTCTCCCCACGAAGACGGAAGCTCAACGTACAAGGCAGGCGACTCTCCAGCAGGAACTCACAAAACTCATCGCGGAACTAAGCCAGCGGCCCGGGCTGGGAGACCATGGCGTAAGTAGCACTACTACCAAATACAGTTAACTACGTATACTAACGAAGCTTATGAATAGCTTGTTTTCGCACATTGCGATCTTCTGAGTGGAAATGTCATCATTGAACCTCAAGAACCTATCGGTGCTGCCAATGGGAATAGCCGTCGGACTGAGGTCAGTTTCATTGACTACGAATATGCCACCCCATCTCCTGCTGCGTTTGATCTGGCAAACCATTTTGCGGAGTGGGGCGGCTTTGACTGCGACTACAATGTGCTTCCTACCCGTGCGCAGCGGTTGGAGTTTATCAGGGAATACATCCATTCCTATTTCAGCCTGTTACCCACAAAGCCCGAGGTTATAGACGAGGAATCAGAGGCGCAGAAGCTACTAGCTGAAGTTGATATATTCCGTGGCGTGCCCGGCTTCTACTGGGGTGTATGGGCCCTAATACAGGCAACCATCTCGCATATCGATTTTGACTACGCCGAATACGCCGAAATTAGACTAGGAGAGTATTGGGGTTGGAGAGAAGCGACGAAAAGCGCCGGTAGAGAGCCGACTCTACGAGAAAAGCGATGGGCACAGTTGGAATAGAGACGGACTGTTTCAGGGGCCTAGAGTAAAGTCCGACCCGCGGCATTTTAATAGATACCATCATGATACAGGAAATATTCAGGGAGAACCGTCGCCTACATTCGTCGAGGGTCATACTTACGATTCCGTAACGAGCAATTCCATAATACTTGAGACTAGACGGCGTGGAGTTCTGAGGGCATTATATACATTCTTCAGCATTTACTCGGATGGCACAGGTTTTTGTCCGGGACGACAGGGGAAGTAATAACGTTCCTGCCGATGCTCCGCTAGCACTGAATACTAGTTTTGCGCCCTCGTAGGATATTTACTTCTGCTCTATATGTCTTAAACTACCTAAAATGTACAAGTGATGATAATGGCGCATACATATGGGTGTAAGACGTGCCGAGCAACCGACGTTAAATCTACGCAAATACTTCAAATAATAAAACGCATAAGCTCCATCGGGATATATATACTGTATATATTGGTATGCTCGCCCCTCAGTGGCCCTGAACGTTTCTCAGAACTCATAGCTAGGGGTCGTTTGCTCGTAGGGGGCGAAGATGTAAGAGCGAGGCTCGAGAACGTTCACAGAACATCGGGCACACCGAAGAAACAATTTCTACAAGACGCTTTCAAACTTAATAACATACACGTAGGTACTGCATCATCCAAGCCATGTTGGGGTCCTCAGTAATGGCATCATATACGATATATCTCAATTAATATATCCTCAAAGCTGTCGTCATCCACGCCACTGCCTAGTCACCGTCGATTAGTTGTACTAATAGCCTTTCACATTATCTCCGAGGAGTGTGCTGGCGTAATTCATACCAGAATATCGTAGCTTCGTAGTGCTGTAACGAATAGTATCTTTAAGAGGCTCTGCGGCAGCCAGTTTCCCCTTCCTCGTACATATGCCACTTTGCCACGAGCGTCCGTTCCTGCTTAATACCTCGGACGTGGTCATCGGGTTTAATAGTCTTCTTCTTACGGAGTTTTGTAGCGACCGCTTGTAGCATGACCGGAGGTTAAACAAAGGGGGGAGGAGCGAGCGCGTTAAGTACCGGTATATAGGTTTTCTCATGAGACTGGTTCGTTGGCGTAACATATCCGAATGGTATAATATCTTCACTTACGAATAGACGATTATGAAGTTGACTGATGTGCTATGATTCCGAATAGCTAATGTGTCTGTGGAGAATACCATATAAGAACCATGGCCGGGTTTCTTCTCACTCGCCTTTTTATCTATCCCCAGGGAATGACCCAACCCATCTATATAAGAACGCCTTGCCCCCCGAGCCGATGTTTTACTTCATGTAGGGCGCCTAGAGCACAACGTCGCAACAATGTCAGACTCTAGTAGTCTTGTCCGGGCGTTGTTCGCAGCGGTGTTCCGCCCGAGCACATCTCCGAGGAGGGGCGAACGGGCTTTAGGGTTACCGGTCAGTTCTTTAATAGACCCGGCCATACTGCCTTGCTTTACGCCTGCTCCTTCAAATTGTGCTCCGACACCCTGGAGTAGCTGTTGCCGCTGACTGTTTCCCTGGGTCAGCGACGCCTGGGCATTGGACGATGAATGCTGAGAGTGATTGTCTGGCATGATGTAGCTTTAGGGAACTACGTTACTGGTCAGCCTATTCCTTTCGACTGGGATCCACGGTTGGTATTTTACTTGGGGGTATGTTTGGGCTATTCAAGAATATGTATTCTAATAAAACGAGTTGTATGTGGTACGTGTAATCTGACCTGTGACGGAAGAGAATGAATCGTCACCGTGTTGGCCTTTATCTGCTGAACATGCGTAGTTGTTGACGCGCGTAATTGAGGTGGTGGTGGCTAGGACATCTTATATTAGAAGTTCTTAGGTTAGTTCCATGAGGTATAGGTGAGACCACGATAGATAAAGCCTTACAAGTGAGTAAAATCCTTATGGCCTCTAGCCGGGACACTTAAGGAGGTAATTGTTGCGGCAAACCAACAAATGGTGGGGAATTCGGCGGGGGAAACTCATGAGTAGGTCCAATATATGTGTTTGGGCTATGGCATACAGGCACACGGGCACACAGAGTGATATAGTAGGGGGAAGAGGAAGAAATATGCCTTGCATGGGCGATTGTATGAGAGATAAAGCGGCTGTCGTTAAACCGACTTACAAGGGTAAAAGGTAGGCATCAGAACTCACTTGGAGCCTTTACCGCCCAGATGCCTACCATTAACAATGACATCGAATACGAATCCTGGGCTATCTCTCAGAAGGAAGGAGGGGAAAGGGGACAAGCCATTGGGTGACGGCGTCGTGACCAGTGAGATATTAGGAAATTACGTTGCTCTTGAATGGCCTTGGCCAGCAATGGCCCTCTCTCATAGGTATACGCGTACTTCACCCTCCATGGTCTATATCATGGTCTCAGTTTCTTTCCTATTCATCTTAATTCTGACTGAAACGATACTCACTCTTACGTCGTCGTGTCAACGAAACCCTAGAGTAATTCGATATATAGGACATTACGATTATGTGAGGATCCGGGAGTATCACGGTCAAACAGACATGCCGGTGGTTTCAGAAATGCTGTATCGAAATCCGAGGGTTTGTTGTTGTGTGCAAGAAACCGGAAATATTTAAGAATTTGGGGGCCAGCTGAGAGTAAGGCAAGCTGCCACTAAACCAGAAAGGAGAGTTTTGGGTGGTTCGCCTTACCGCCTTATCCCAGCCCCGAAATCCGCCCGACCTGTCAGCTGGGAAGGAGTGCACTCGGCAACCAAGGCCTTACCTACTTGGTACCCACCCTGCCCATTCGGAAAGCGAAAAGGCAGGGAGGAACGGCGGGAGGAGCTGAGGGAATCGGAAGGCTTCGCCAGTGCTCCGAGCGCACAGATCAAAACCGATAAGAATTGCGAAGTACGCCAAGGCGATAGGTGGGGGCTATTACATATAACCTAGCCAATTATATGAGTGATAATATTTTAAGTTGTAAATGGTTAGTTACCGGACAAGGGAAGTGTAAGTGGGGCGGAGGGAGTTCAAAGGGAAGAAAGGGAAGGCGCAAATACTTGCAGCAGTAGTGAAGTACCAGTTGACCCCAGTTGACCTAACATGTATGTATCCTGGTAGTAATTCTCGATTTGCTCGATCTGATCAGTCTGACAATGTTGACTCGTACCTGTCCGGATTTCATCAACCCAAGGGACTCCCCAAGGGTACTCCCCAAGAGGTAGCCTACCTATCAAATACGCTCCTTCGGTCTACATAATAACACATATAATACATATATACTCAATGAATCCATATCTGGGTTATTTGTCCCATCATATCCATCATATCCATCTGCAAAGAGTTCTTGGCGACGCGCAATCCTAGGTGTGACGAGCTTGTTCCGCGCGCCCTGATTCGAAAGAAGATCTCTGACTGCTGCTGGTGAGCTTTGCATGCCGCCTGGTCTTGACCGCCTCTGCCCTTGCAATTCTGTCATTCGCGCACGCGATTTCGCTCGTTGCCACCTCACACGTCGGCCTGACTTGCCTTACCAGCCTATTAGCTCTATTTCTACTGCTTTCTAATCCGATGAACAGACCGACCCACGAACGGGGACGGGGATTTGATGCGCGGCTTTCCTCAAACAGTAACGCAGCTTCGGAGTCGATATCACACGTTCGCTGAATAAGGGAAATAGTTTCATCAAGCGCTGAAACCCTTTATCCTTCACACTCGCCTCTCCCTCTGGCTGTACTAGGTACCTATAAGGCAAGTCAGAAGGGGACAGAGAGTAGAGAAAGATACGGCGCCTGCATCTGCAACGCTTCAATTAGCCCACACATACCATAGTAATAGCCTGCTCCCCAATGAACGAGGACCGAGAACGAAACCAAGTCTCGCCTAGACCCTCTCGGCACTTATCAATGCACTCAAGAAACATGACGTTCCTATCTTAGGAAGTGATCAGCAGAAATGGCGATGCATGTGCCGGATCATATGGTCCACCTCCGATCCTCTCCCGCATGGCCGTTTTTTATTTCTTGTCTTCGCTCAGAAAAGCCCACACCCTGTTCAATCTGACGCTGTCTGATCTTCTCCAGACAGATATGGTATTGCTATGTAATGGGGGTTGTGGGAGATCGGTGGCTTGATTAGACCAGTATCGTTCTGAACCGATTGCTACCGCACCATTTTTTTTAAAATTAGGGTGGGTTGGGGAGAGAAAATCATGATGGAGAATATAGGTGAAGCGGAGGGAGAAACGTGGGATGATGGTCTAGAGCGTGTGGGAAGGTCAGCCGAAACGATTTGCATGGACGGCTGTTTGGAGCTGATGGCTGATGGCCAGGCTGTTATTAGCGGCAAGTAAATTACCGGGCTGAAGCGGTCGGGTGGCCCGCTAGGGTGCACTGGCGTTGAGGCTTTACTGGCAGCTTGCGCGCAAAAAAGCAGTCGTCCAAGTTGGGTGCTACGTACTCTACACGATATGGACGATATGACCGACGCATCTAACGTATGTAGGTACGGTACACATGTAGATTTCTCCGGATGCGCCCCCGAGTACACCAGTTTTCTACTTTGTGCGGATGATCGAACGAGCCTGCCTATCAGCTGCCGGAGTGGTGGTACACGCCCTGCCATTATACTTACTACATGCATGTTTATTCATGAATGACTGCAGGCTTGCGTCTTCAGCATGAGAAGATACATTGCACACTTATCAAGGGGTACCCGTGCCAAAGCCACCCTCCGACCCTGGAGACGACTCTGGAGATATCTTGGTAGAGCCATCTCACCACCTCGAACTTGACCGACTGGTCTGGATATATTCCATGGCATAAGAGCCAAGGTAGCATGCGACACGTGCGATTGCGCAACTGATCTTTCTGATGCCATCTCCCATTTCGCCTAATGTTGGAGAAATCGAAGCTGATATCTACCCTACCTAGCATCTACCTAGCCGTCCGCATACATACATACATCCTACATACACTACAGCAGATGCTACTGTCGGTAGATAAGAGTAATTGACTGGCATGGGGTAGATGGTAACGTGATTAGGTGCAGCCGTTTATTGGCCCATCGTGCCCCTTGCTCACTCATTTTTTCCCCTCCGGTTTTCATATCGTTGTGCCACCGTACCACAGCTCAACTTGTTGAAGTTGCATTTACTTTCGTCGACCTGTGAGCACTAGCATTGATCAGCGTCGAGTCAAGCCAGAGCTGGACATCCAGCCGTCAAGTTTCCCGCCTGTCATGCATGCAGCTGTGGTTGATGCAAACCGCGTGCTACCTCACGTTATAACCAACATATGTGGCCAATAGCTCTCGGCTTATCCCACTCGGGGGGACCATGTATGTACCCTCGCTCGTCAGCAACACTTAACCGCCTGAAGAGATACAGGCGGATAATGATCAATTGATAGGTGGCGTGTGTCCGGGAACTCTGCCAGGAATCTAGCTACCCACTTGCCGTATCCTGGATGAAAGGGAACGAGGTAAAATCCTGCAAGGCGCAAGGCTTGTTGCGTTGTGGAAAGGGATAAGATGGCGTACTATAGTAGGCAAAGGGAAAAAGGGACAAAGGACTCGATCTATCAACTATCATGCACTTAATCTTCACACGACCAAGCCATATAATATCGAACTGGGTAATATTAGAAGCTAAACAAGGAACAATTAGAAAAATATCCACGACGGTTTGTTACACCTTCACTATCGAGGTAGTAGTTAACACGGTGGTCCCAGTAGCACGTCGTCGGAAGAAAGACGCAACAGAGACTCTCATCTTATTAGTCGCCTGCTCTATGTCCATTGCTAGGGCTTTAGCTGGATCACTAGCCCATATTACTAGGTAATGTAGAAGACTATGGACCATAGTATACTAAAACGTCTAACGGCTTTTCTTTCGTCTACATGTAGTATCCATGGATATTAGACTAATGTAGCCGGTATCTAACTAAGTTGGTAAGGTCTATTAAACACAATGCTGTACTTAGAAAACCAGGGTCTCTTGTCTCCATTCTAATGTAGCAATCCTATCAACTGGACAATGGCACGACGAAGATAGCCTATGTAATTACAGACCTGATGTACATGTAGGAAGGCACTTAGCCCTTGTACCTGGAGAACCTGAAGTAGCCCTGGAGGTATCAACGCTCCGCACCGACCTCCCGAATACCCCGGCAGCCCGGGAGCTAGAATCCTTGTAAGGCGTTGCACCTTGCTTTTACACCTTGCACCCCCCCTTCCAACTTCCGTTAGTTGTGTTCAAGCTAACTATGGGTGTCAAGTACAAGTCTCCATTGCCCTGCGCTTACCCTCTTTCTCCGTTCTCTAATTTTTCTCATTATTATTGTTATTACCATTATTACTATCAATTTTTCTATTGCGCCTCGCCTGGGAATACTGATGTAGCTGGCTCCATGTGTGTGTAATCTGCCGTCGTAGTGGTCGCCCCACCTACTCTTGTTCTAGCCAGCCATTTTTTACTGGGTATCTCTTACTGTCTATCAGTTCTACTTTCCTTCGATCGCGACGACCCCAAAAGCTATTAGCCAATTTGCCCTCTTGCCTTAACCCAAGTACTATCTCAAATTTTTTCTGATACCGAGACATCTCGCGGGAAAAAAAGAAACTGAAAAAATTATTCCCTCCCTCCCTTTTTCCCTTTTCTATTTTCCCCCCACAAGCACAAGAAAAACGGCCAGATGTTCTAAGTTCACCTCCCCCCTCGCTACATAGTCCCCGATAGGCGTCCTGCAGCCAATCTTTAAAATTTGCCATTGCTATTGGTTCATTTCGTCACGAGGCGCAGCCATTGACTTTTTTTTTCTTCCCTTCCCCTTACGCCCTTCGGCCGACGTTTCCGTCATGAACATCTCGTTTATGATTGACTCCTCGTCCCTTGTAAATCGCAGTTGATGAATACCGCCAGGCCGCGCGCGCAAGCGGGAAGTGAGTCTGCGCGCGAGCGAGAGAAAGTGAGAGAGCTGGCGAGGTGGAGAGCGGTCCAGCCTTAGTTCAGCCCGCTTGCTGCGGCACAGACTCCGGTCCCCGTATATATATACATATACCTACCATATATGTACGTACGGCCCAGACTCAGGCTCAGGATCAAGCCTATAAAAGAAGGAAGAAAGAAAAAAAAAATTAAAAGGGACACTATCTCAGCCTCGGGTCCAACCTGGACTTTTAGCGCGAGGCGTAAGAGGGGAAAGGGGTTATTATGGCCGCCGACTCATTAGAGCCGCGACTTGACCGTCGCGGCTCCCTGCTCGAAGCTCGGGAAGTTCAAGTCGCACCCGGCTTCGACCCGTCTTTAGACCCCACGATTAGACAGCTGTTTGAGCAGCAAGCTGAAATCCAGGCGAAACTTGCCGCCCTGCTTCCAGCCAAGTATCTTCCAAACAGTAAACTCGAGTTGGATATGCTCCGTCGGAAGCTCAGAGCACTGGAGGCCTATACGAAAAATCAAAGTGAGTCGAGTGTGTTTATTATAGTCGCCCAGTGCTGCCTGCTATCTTCCTCAATGTATAACCAATTCTGATAAACGTATCGTTATAGACCTGCCTGGGACCGTTCCCATATTATGTGATATCGAGGAAGCCCGTGCCTTGCAATATAAATGCGAGTGCATCGAGAGCTTCTTGATAGATCAAGGTATGTCGCTAAGCCATCTTATAAGATCTCGTACCTAATATGAGCCCGTCGCAAATAGGGTTGGACCTCCATGACGCGCAGTTCCTGCATGCCCTAAAGCTATACGGCCAGGAAGACGCGCCATCCGGCTATGATGCTTGGTTGGATAAGAACATATCATTTTTTGACCCCATATTTCGGGGTTGGAGGATGAGAGAGACGATACCTCTCATCTCAAGGCGTCAGGCTTCCTTCAAGTGTTGGGATGACCGATGCGTGTATTATATATATGGCTTCTCTAATCCGGAGGATCGGGACGAGCATCTAAAGCAACATGTCATCCCCCCCAAAAGGGACTCCGGCCTTTCAATTGGTACAATTCCCCCAATCGTGTTCCCGGAACAGACATCATCACGACTATTTAGTACCGACCATATAAATCGAAGCTCGCCGGCTACGTTACCGCGACTTTCCGTACCTCCTTCTCTTCCCCCGTTGGTGACCGCCAATCCACCAAGGGATCGGCGTGAATCAACGATTGGGTATCCTTTTGCAAATGAGTTGCCTCCTCAACCTAGGGGGTCGGTGGACTCGGAACCCGATCCTCTGCTTCCACCATTAAAGCGAAGTAGGGTCGGGCACGGAAGACTTGAGTCAATAGGCGAGCTTAGGTTACCGCGTGATGCCGGGCCATGTTTGCGCTGTAAGGTTTACGCGAAGCCGGTAGGGACTTTTTGATTCTAGATGACTGGATAGTTGCTTATATTTGTTAGTGCGATTCCAAGGACGATTGCGCATTCTGCTCCGAATCCCCTAACTCGGTAAACGACGAGTTTTGGACCGTGCTCGGATGCCATCGCGGCCCTCTGGTCACTTTGGCTGATTACATGCTGCCAGGTAATCTCCTACGTTATTTAACTATTACAAAGTTGCAAGTACTTACATTCAAGTAGATGCTCTCTCCCCGAGGCAAGTGCATACACCTGTCACGTCTCCCCTAGCAAGGCGGCGGAATATGAATGAGTATCTCGAACGGACTTATCTCGTAAGCCAGAACATGTCCGATATGGTCAAGTCACATCTCGACTTCGACGACGGGTTCTGGTGGACTGAGGATCTGGCATCCCTGCCAATGCCCAACCCCACCTTAGCTACTTATTCGAAGGATCATAAGGAAAAACCACCACCCGTTTTGAAGGTATTAGCAGCAAGTTGGAACGCCGAGGGTGTTCCTTTCAATTTCTGGGAATTGTTTAGACTCACGGGTTTTATGTCGGAGAGTCGTGAGTCGGAGGCTGCGACGTATCCTGTGCTCTATCGTGCGAAGCTGCTCCTTAGGGAGATACTATTCTATGACCTACAACAACCCGAGCCGTCGATACGAACCGAGGTCAACCTGACCAATGTGACCAATTCTCAAAATTCGCCCGACGACATAGACTACGAAGGACGAAACCGACTAATTTACAACTGCATGGCCCAGTTTCTACAGGCCTTCGAAAATACGACAATGCGAAGGGTCATCTCGGACCCCAAAAGCTGGCTGGCTGTTTTCGTTTCGCTTTGCATATTCAGCATCGTGAGGACAATTTTGGCAGACCTTATCTCTACGCCGTCACGGACCGTTTCGGTCCAAGCGCAGGCCAACTTTCCCATGTCTGCAGGCGCCACGGCCATGCATAGTGTTTATAAGGTGCTGGTAAGTATATTCGCCTGGTCTACACCGATGATACTCGACGACCCAGGTACGGAATTGGACGGAAATGACCGTGCGTTATTTACCAATACTGTTGTGGCTATTCGAAAGGACGATTGGATCGCATTGGGTATTCGTTCATCAAGGGAATTCCTTCTCGGACTTGGAAGCGGCTATCTAGATGGCAGCGCTGGTTTCAACGGCTTCTTTAGGCAACGAACGCCAATATATCGACACGTTTCGTACCAGCAACCTTCCGTCGTCGGCCAAGCCAGCGAGGCGCGGAAGCCAGCTCTTCAGTGGCGCCCGATTGACCCTTGGGCGAACCGAGGCGACCAAGAAATGTTACCTGCAACATATACTATAGAGAATCCCGAACCTGGAAGGAGGCATACTGTTGGAGAAAATCCGGTTTTTACTCGTGCGATTGCGAGGGGGCTCAACTCCCCTTCGAAACTTCGCACTTCCTATCAACGGCCACCGCTTCGGCGTGTATTCTGTACTAAGTGCAACGAATATCCCGAGGGTTTCCGCGGCGAGCACGAACTCCGAAGACACAACGATGCCAAGCATGCTTCTTTAGTGAAGAGATGGGTCTGTACCGAACCGCAAAGCTCGAGTCCTAATTCTCCACAACCCGTGATACCACTTTCAAAGTGCAAGGCTTGCGTTACGCAGAAACGATATGGAGCTTATTACAACGCGGCAGCCCACCTACGGCGGGCGCATTTTCACCCGCATAGAAGCGGCAAGGCCAGCGGCGATTGGCCGCCAATGACCGTTTTAAAGGATTGGATGCGCGAAGTACGACAGTCCATCGACGTCAACGAGAACGACACGTCTAGCGGGGAAGAAGATAACGACGTCAGAATGATCGAGGAATACCCATTACCTCGACAGTCATCTTTCTTAGAAGCGCCCCGACTTGCGCCAGCGCCGCCCCAAGGACCGCTGTTGGCACCGTCAATAGCGCCGTCTCTGGACAGCACGGCGCACAGCAGTCCAGTCATACCGAAAGCCGAGGACAACAGGAACCGCTGTCCTCATCCCGACTGCGGTCGAGTGTTTAAGGATCTGGCAGCGCACATGTTGACACATCAAGAGGAGCGGCCGGAGAAATGTCCGATAGAGAGCTGCGAGTACCACACCAAGGGCTTCGCACGCAAGTACGACAAAAACAGGCACGCTCTGACACACTACAAGGGAACGATGGTTTGCCCATTCTGCCCGGGACCAGGTACGCCGTACGAGAAGGCCTTCAATAGGGCTGATGTCTTCAAGCGACACCTGACTGCCGTGCACAACGTTGAACAGACCCCGCCTAATAGTCGAAAGATGATCATCACCGGGAACAGTTCTCGCAACGGTGGTGATGCCAAGTGTTCCATCTGCCAGACTCGGTTCTCAAGCGCACAAGAGTTCTACGAGCATCTTGACGATTGCGTTCTAAATGTCATCGTACCTACAACACCGAAATCATTAAAAGACCGGGTCTCAACGCCCCAGAAGGGCGACGATAGGAGCATCGTCGTCGCGGTGGAGGATTCGGACGAGAAGGGCAGGTCCGAAGGGAAGTTATCCGTCGATATCCCGATAGGCAAGGCGACGGAGCCAGCCCGTGGGGACCAGATGGATCTGGATCTGGATTCGGACAAGGATTAAAGGGGTAACGTTTATGTAGGCACTGTACATAAGAGGGAGGCGGGGAAAGGAGGGGGTTGGTAAGGAGTGGGTTATTTTGGAAGATATCACGGTGGTCATGATGGTGGTAGTACTTGCGAAGCACTCTCGTGTATACAAACAAATTTTGGACCGAAGTTTTATCAAAAAGTCGGGGAAAAAAGCCCCCCAATTTCGAGCAATACAATACTGGCGTGCTTGTATTACAGTCACAGCTTACACGGGCATGAAAGTATGAAAGTATGAAAGGCAAGTGACCAATTGGGTGGGATCCGTGCTATCGAGGTTAGCGTTGGCGCAAAACGGAAAGGGGTGACGAGCTCTTTGGATCCTCCGTGAGCTGCAGGCAGTTGGAAATACATATTTGGGGCGCTCTGGCGGTAACCGATATTGTACATGTAGTAATACGTTAGGAGGATTGATCGACAAGGAAGAACCCGACGCCCCAGACCAGATTTGAGGCGAGCTTGGGAAGGATTGATAAGTCCAGCGGCAAGCAGGGCTCTTTTGCTGCCGAGCTGAGGGTGTGTGACCCTGGGGTTTTTTTCAACCCGGAATTCAGCTTTGCTAGGTACGTTTGTAGGTAAAGAGTGGACTCTGACTTTGGGGATTTCGGTATAAGATAAGAAAGTCTCTATCTGCGTTACATATTGTGGGCAGTTAGAGGTTGAGGTCCATATTCCCCTCGGACTCAACTTATAGCGCTAAAGCTGTACTCCTTTAAGCAGTTAGTTCTAAATCGTTGTACGGACTTGAATTTGTTCTTATACCTGGCTAGTATGTAGGTACCTATATTGATACATGTACATGAGATGAGAACCTTGAAATCCCGCTGAGCTAATAGGGGTGTGAATCTATATATGTTTTAGCGCCTCTCACTTTTGATTTGGTAATCTCGTCATTACATGTATGTACATATTGAATGGATACAAAACCTACATACATAATGTATGTAAAACCTACATAGTATGTAGGTACATCAATGATGAGCTAGGAGGAATGGCGGACGACGGACGGCAGTTTTCTACGCTATATGCTTCACATACATGCTTACATCTTACATTTAGTACGCGTGCCCTGCATACTGACGGCAAAATGACGCGGACGAGCTACTGGTATGCCCCGATGATGCGCGTAAGCAGCATGTTTCCGTCGGCGCTCAGCTGGCGCGGCCGTGGCGGGAGAGAGCGGAAGGCGTAAAAAACCTATCTAACGTACATCATCATCATTGATCCAGCTATACCGTACATGTGTTATACCCTACCTATAACTTAACAGGCCTGATAATGGCCGGCTCTTAATAAGCCGACGTAGACTCCGCCGTTACAAATTTCCCTGGCCCTAGTTCCTATTTCTCCGGGATTACACATGCATGTAGTAGTCTACATATCTACATACATGTAAGTAATCCCTTGCTTAGAACCACAGCTTACGCCACAAGTGATTTCCGCCTCGGCCCTTCACCGGTGCGAGATTCTATGTAATATACCTGGCCGGTATTTACTATTGACATAGTCTTTCTTGCTTCCCCATTTCCCATCCTACCGCGTCAAGACGCTATGGAAGACCGTTCCCACCCACGTGGCGCGTTTATCCCCGTGCTAATGAAAGAAGGGCCTGGGAGCTTGGAAACATACTTCCGACACCCCAGACTTCGCCGAACTGGAGTTTATTAGAGAATTTCCATGGCCGGGGAACGTCGTATCGTGAGATATAACGAGTATAGTTTACGACAAGAGGTCTAAGGGTCGCCGATAGTTTAGCTGAGGAGCTAGCTGTGGGTTGGCCAGTGCCAGCGGAGTCTTCCTTTGAGGCGACTGAAACATCCAGGACGGCGACTTGGTAGCTATATCATGGTATATATAGCATATAGTCTCCACGAGCCAAAAGCTAGGCAGCCTCGAAAGAATCGGAGTTCCTCTCCGCTGGGCTCCGTTGCGTTGTCTGTCGTAAGAAGGCGAGCTGGCTGCTTCGATTCTGTAGGATGTGCCAAGGATGCTTCAGGTCACCAAATCCTGGGCTCTGGGACCATATTGGATTTCAGAGCCGCCAGCTGAGGAGCCAGCTCGGACTCGTTTCTGGTTCCTGATGAAGTAATTTATATGTATAGTCATGTGAGCCCTGCCTATATTTGGGGATCAAAGTGATAGGTCAACTGGCCTGTGCGATCGTTTCGGTATTGGCATTCATTACCGAGAGGATATCTCGGGACAGTTCGCCATCCTCTGACGTATTCACAATGTCTAAAATAGCTTTCGCTCTTGATCCTTTCTTAAGCAGGACGGATAGTGTCGCGATATGCACTTTTATCTCGTGTCGACTACACTGACGTATTCAGGCTATTTCATATACATATGTTTTTACTAATACCATAATATTGCCTACAGTCTATATTGTTATATACTGCTGCCTATTCGAGAATGGGAAGCGTATTTAAAACGCTAGGGTCAAATACCTAGACTTGACCTTGCCCCAGGATTCGAACTGGCCGAGGAGGGTATAGATATACCTGCTAGGTATGTTCTATGTGGAACGTGACGAATATAGAATATGTAATATGTAATAGACATGCTTCTGTCACCTCTCGCAGACCTTTCGGGTAAAATGACGTTCACTCCTTTGTACATTATAGCACATGTAGTAATTATTAGAACGAAGTATATCAAAGTCCTAAGCCCGCCTCATATACTCGCCGAGGACCATGACCTACTATATGCATATTCCGTATAGCAAATAGGATCACACGAGACAAAGCCAGAATAGCAACGATATACGATAGCTCGGTATGGACGTTTACATAGTAATATAGTAAACTCGTCTACATTCATATTGACCCCACACCTCTCACCTCCTGTCCGTTTGTCCTTCGACACCCAGTAAGATACATGTAGATAACGTATATACCTCGAATCAAGGTACACATCCACACTTTGTAAGAGACCAATAGACATGTAGAGCAGACTAAATTCCTATGTCTGGTAGAGTATCGCGCTCTCTTAGTTAAGTGTGTTTTGCTTGTTTTGCTTGCTTGCTTGCTTTCTTTCTTTCTCTCGTTCCGCCGGGGTATCATCATCACCAACCATATACATGCACCTCATATCCAACCATCCATCATACATACATGTACACACGTAAACACATATACCCAGCATACAGACAGGCAGGTCGACAACTCTGCCCGTCCCATTACCACCCCAACCTGTTACACATAAGACGCCGTGCAGACGGCAATTTTTTATCCACCCATCCATCCAATCATCCACGTAGTTCCAGTCTTAAGTTAGTCCAGCCTGGTAGCAGGCTTCCGCGCAAATCCATTCAGCATCCTAAATCCGGCACCACATCGTCGTCCTTCCTCCACAACCTCATGGACGCCATCGAGACACTTGCCCGCCTCGCGCATCTCCGCGGTCTCGGTTTCCAGGAACCCGAGCCGGGTCTCCGATGCCACCTTCTCCATCTCGCAGCGCAGGAGCCAGCGCTCCCAGGACCAGGAGCCTGCAAATCCGGCGACTGAAGCGGCAGCCTCCGTGCTACCGGTCACCATAGCCTCAAGTTCAAGGGGACGCTCGACACCAGTGCTGTCGCGCGCGACCTTACGCTCCCGGCGAACGGCAGGGTCGGGGCCCATAGGGAGGCACACCCAAGCACGGCGAACGCCGTCGAAGCCGGCGCGGTGGAGACGGCCGAGGAACATGCGGGTAGGGGAGGGGTCGTAGCCCAGAGTCTTAAGGGCGAAGCCGAACTCAACGGACTTGGCGAGGCCGAGGGGACCCGCGTTGGTTATGTCCGAGTCGAGGACCGAGAACTCCAGATACCCGCCCGGCTTGAGCACGCGCATGCACTCACTGAGGCAGCTGTCCCACTCATCCTCGCCATTCTCGCCGATAAACTTGAGGATGGAGTGAAGCTCGCGCGCTGATACGAGGTCGAAGTGCGCGTCGGGGAACGGCAACCGCGTAAGCCGCTGTACGGCTACTTGTCGGTGGTTGGGCGGGCCGCGGATGTTCGAGTTGGATAGCTGGCGGATCGCTTTGGTCGTTACGGTGTATACCTTGGTGTTGGGATACGTGATGGCGCAGTGCCAGGCCCAGTCGCAAGCAGACTGACCACCGAGGTCGAGGATGCGCGCTCGGTTGCTCGGACCGCCGATACGGGAGAGTCGGGCAAGACGCTTGGCAACGGGGGCCGAAAATAGACGACCGCCATTCAGGGCCTTGGTTGCGCCGACATGCCAGTTTGCCATGGACATCTGGGTCAGTGCCTCATGCTCCTTGTCCTTCTTCAGCTTCTCTGGGTCGTCAACGAGAACGTCGTCGCCGCGGGCTACGTTGGCGCTCATGCGCTTCTTAGCTGACTGCGGTACCACGGAAAGCTGGTGCTTGCCGAGGAGCTGGTTGCGATGAGTCTCGCGTAGAGATATGCGCTGGGCCTGGAGAGCTTCAAAGCGCGGGAGGCGGTGGACAAAAGGGTCCTGACTGCGCGAGCGGATGATGTAGTCCTGGAAAGCACGGTAGTAGGCTGACTCCTGCCACATGAGCTTAGGCGGCAGGGTTTTGGGGATGTCAGTCTTGACGACAATCTCGGAGAAGCGAACTGTCTTTTTCTTCTGCGCTGGAGATGCAATCTCAGCCTCAGGTTCTTTCGCCTTGGGCTCCTCTTCGACGTGGACGTTTTGAGTCTCCGGCTCGGCTTCGGCCTCCGCCTTGACTTCATCCTCCGGAACGACACCCTTGAGGTAAGCCTTCTGGGCCATAAGCCACATTTCGGTGCGGTCTAGGTTGGACAAGGCTTCCTCCTGCTGCTTCTTGGCATACTCGGGGTCGTAAGTTGTTACGATCTCCGTAGCAGTAATATCCTCATAGGGAGATGAAGGCTCAGGAAGTGACGGCTCAATGCGGCGCGCCGTAACGACCTCTTCAGTAAGATTTATCCTTGCTTCGACGATTTGCTCAAAAACGGCTTGCCTCGCAGTCGGGATGCCATCTGACATTGTGCCTCGGACTTCCACGATTTGTTCAGCCGGTGCCGAGGGAAAGGGAACAGCAGCAAACCGCTCGGGGCGCGGAGGCGGAGGAGGTAGAGCCGGGACAGTTGGTAGGGTCGGTACTTGAGGCGCAGGCTCATTCCACGGGAATCGATAGAACTGCTCCGCAGTGGTTGAAGTGGGAGGAGCAATATCGTCAGGTGTCATCATGGGCAGATGCCAGGTGTGCCTGGTGCGCGGTGATAGACCAGAGAAGAAACCGCCCGGAGAGGGAATATCGAGCCTTGTCAACCCATTGAGGGACTGCTGTTGATGGGTCGAGAGCCTTAAAGCAGGCCGTGCCATGGAGGTGAATAGGCGCGTTGACTGCTGCGACATTTCCGGCATTCTTTCCTCCGCAATTTCAATCACTCGCTCCGAACCATACTCGTCCTCGCTGTCTTCACTGCCAGACAGTGCCTGTAACGTAGCTAAGGCAGCGGGTTGTAGCTGGACGCCAGACCAATCCGTGTTAGTAGAACCCTCTCCTTCTCCCATTATTGGTGTGGGCGGAGCAGAGAGAGCAGCCATTTGATCGGAGCTTAAACTTCCATCGAGGGACGGCGGTGCGGAGATAGTCGGTACCTCCTGAGACTGTTGCGCCTGCAAGAAGGATATTACGGCCGGCGACATGTCAACCTTGGGCGGTGGCGTAGGCGGGACTGGAGAGAGGATCTTTTTGAGTCCCTGCTGCTCCGGGATCATCAAAGGCGGGAGAGCCTTCTGTGAGGCTTCCGCCTGAGCTGCAGATTGCCTCAGCATCGCAGTGCGGGAGCTGTTCCGGCGCTTCAGTGAGGACATCCTGGAAGGCTTACGCCTCGAGTCTTCATCGTCGGAGACCTCATAGATATCGTCAAACTCTGTAACATCGGTACTTACGCTAGCTCGATTCCATGGGTCTGAGGATGCTATCGACGGGGAGTTGCTTTCATCAGCGGAGACGGTCGAAGGCGAAGAGGGCAGTATCGGAGCCGATAAGAAGTGAAACCCTCGTGGGGTTGGGAACTGGTCACTCCGTGGTGATAGCCATTGCACTATCTTCTCGTTGGATGAACTGGCTTGAATTTTACGACTCCTTAACGCCGCCGATCTCTGTGACTGCACCGGCTCTTCCTCCATTATAGTATTAAGTGACCTTCCCTGCCTTCGTGCCTGCGAAGGGGAGGGAGGTTGATATGTGCTAGACGGTAAAAGCACTAGCTCCGGCATCTTCGCGTATAAGGAGATAATGTAAGAAGGCGCTCAAGGAAAATAGATAGAAATATGTAGAGCGGACGTTATTATAAGACGTCGCATAAAAATGACGCCCAGCGTCGTTGAAAGCAAGGGTCTAAGAAGAAAATGCTTTAACGACTGAAAAGCTTCGGTCAACGAAGCGTAGTATAGAGTGAGGCAACCTCAGGGAACCTTGAAGAAGAGGAATAGACAAAAGAGACGAGGCCTACCAGGTGCCTGGGAGCGAGTAGTTTTAATGGCTCTGGGCTTGGGGATGGCAAGCGGTTATCGCGTGGGGAATAGTCTCATGGAGAGGAACGTGAGCGCTTCCAGCCCAGCGGTTTCCCATATTGATGGGCGGATGGCAGCGCATCACCTGCATGCCTTGGAGTGTATACCGCAGATTCGGCCAAACGTATACTTGCTCAAGCCCGGTTTGGGTATGAATGGGTAGGGCGGTACCGGAAGAAGACTGGTCGTCTCGCCGGCCGATGTCAGTCTAGCGATGAATCGGTCGAATTACCGATGCCAACACCCAATCAGGGTTGACAGACAGAGAAACGGCGGTGGTATAATTTTAGAACGCACAGCAAGGTCGGCCAATAGTCAGACAGGCGCGCGGGAGAGTAGAACGGAGAATATTGTTGATTGGAGAGTCATTGCAGGCGTCCGGACCAATGAGGTAAGGTTACGCTGACTGAGCGCTTAACCGCCGAACTCGACTTGTGAGGCTCCGTGATTGGATGAGCAGCGTTCACAGTGAGATGATCGTGCAGGGTAGCTAGACTTCCAGAACCTAAGACAGAAGCACCATTGTACAAGACGTCATACAGAGCGCTCGATGGGGTAGTCCTGCCGATCTCGCCAGCTTCGAGTGTTTGTTTGAATGTTTGTTTGAATGCCCGGGTGCTGGTGGCTGGGTAGGAATCTTATAAGTAGCGAGCCGATCACTTGGCAATTGTAGCTATTTAGCTACCATTGAGATGGATCCCCGTTAATATTAGGAGGGGAGAGGTTCCTTTGAGGATTCCTAAGATATTTATATTAGCTTTAGATATTTAAGTCATCTCACGCTTTCTGGGCTTAAATTAAAATATAGGAGTATACGAATAGATAGTTAGCCCCAGACCTAAGACTTGGTGCTGTTGGACGACGTCAACATCTTGTCAGAATAGTCTTAATGCTCCTCTAGGCCGTCCCGTAAACGATTATTGCAGATGTAACTGATGGATAGCGAGTATAGGAGTTAGAGGACTCAAATCATCGTTATTGATAAACTGAGTATAAAGACACCTGGAAACGACCTGTGCTTTTTGGTCTCGGAGTCGTATCCCAATGCTCCAATAGTTCGCATCCACGCAGTATGAAGTTCGCTAATGTATTCACCCTTTGCATGGGTGCAACCGTACCATCTTTGACCATGGCCAACCCGATACATCTCGAGGGCGCATTGGCTCATGATACGCGAGAGATAATCCCACGGGGCCAGCCGACTTGGGATCAATTCTGGTCGATGCTGGACAAATGGAAGAACTGCATGAAAATCGAGAAGACAAACAGATACGGCCCTACGCTACAGCAATGGTTCGATGATTGCAACGCCGTCTGCATGGCGGAACTAGGAGGAAACGTGAAGGACGCTTCTGACTGGTACATTGGCAAATATGGAAAAAGATGGAAGGGTATTGTCAACGACGAGTTCTAGACTCAGTACCCAGCGGCAGCAATCATATATTATGGTTGGGATGATTTGAGACGAGAGGCTTGGGTAGTTGACTATCCGACGACAGCGACGCTGGTGGATTTCACATTGTCTATGAGACTTGATGGTCGATATCTTCGATGTTTGGAATACATGGATATTGGGATATTGAGAACATTCAATCATGGGTGGAGGAACAGAGCTAGCGAGGACAGTGTAATTTTCCTATGTGTAACATAACTCAGAATTACCGTTATGTGACCAGTGTGGCGTTAGCCTGACGTAAAAAACCAGGTTTGCAAAGCTTTCGGCTCTAAAGTTTCTGCCCATTAGACTTTCACCTGTTCGCGCCGTCTTCGCGGGTTTGCGAAACGCATGAATGCAATTACCCCACCAACCCACTCTACTAGGTATACATTCTAGCCCACCGAACTGTCGACAACCCCGCGCCCATCATCGCTGTAGTCCCTGCCAGCCAAAAACGAGGAAAACAGCATTGCCACGTCGTCCACCGCGAAACACTTTGTACCTTTAATTCTATTACAATTGAACAAGAGGGAATGGCGGACACAGAGGATGCCCCAGGCGAGCCCCAAGGTCGCCACGTGATCTATTGCGGCGGTAAGTCGAAACAGAAAACAACGGCCTGTTGCTTCCCCACCAACGAAGCGACCTAAGAACCAGGAGCTCTAGCTGACCGTCTTTACTATCCAGTATGCACTTTACCGCCGGAGGTACGATGTTCTCGAATCATATACTGGCCCGTAGCTCTCCCGAGCTCGAAAGTGGCGGTCGACGTAGAAACAAAGAACCAGAGACTGACTGTAGAGCAAGTAGTACTGCGAATATGGCGGGACCGTCAAGAAGTGTCAGGACTGGCTAGAGAAAGCCCATCCGGCCTTGTACAGCCAGATATGGTCTCCTGGTACGTGTCATCCAGCTGTCATCTCTTTTCGCCTCTCCCTACTTGACACGCTGACCGCTAACCGTCCCAACCCTCGTCTCAGAAGCCTTAGAAGCTGCCACAGCATCCCTCTCCATCGAAGCCCAGAAGCGCGCCGCGAAGGACGCCCAGAAGAAGGCGGCCCAAGCCGAAAAGGCGGAGCAGAAGCAAGCCGATAAGATTGCCAACAGCGTCATCACCATTAAGCGCGTAGAGCGGAACAAGAGGAAATACGTGACTGCCGTGTCGGGTCTCGAGGCCTTCGGGCTAGACCTGAAGAAGGTAGCCAAGGAGTTTGGCAAGAAATTCGCCACGGGCTCCTCTGTGACGAAGGTGCCTAGCGGCGGAGAAGAGATCGTGGTTCAGGGCGACGTCAGCGACGAGATTGAGGAATTCCTGCTGGAGAAGTACAAGGATATACCCGAGGACAACATTGAGTTAGTAGACGACAAGAAGAAAAAGAGCACGAGCGCTGGATGAGTACCGCTATGTCACAAAGCGGAGAGATGGAGTGGACCCCTGTATAAATAAAAGGGGAAAACGAAGAGATGCAGCTGTTGAATAGAAAAGCCAGCAAGGTTCTCATTGCGACCTGACCTAATCCATACCCTTATGTATTGACAGACCTAGAACGCCCAACCAGTCCCGATTACACATTAAGTCATTCGATGTTTAGTTTCTCTTCCTAAGCGTCCTCCCCGTCCCCGTAGTTGTAGATGCTGTGGTAGTAGCCTTTGACGCTGGAGGTTTCTTGGAAGCAGCTGATCTTATCGTGCTCATGACTGTTCTCTTCGCCGGCGGAGCGGGAGCAGCTGTCTTGGCTGCTCTCGATACTGTTCTCGTGGCCGTCGTCTTTTTCACTACTGTGGCCGTGCTACCATTGCTTGACTCGCTCGTGGCACTGAGTTTCCGCCTTCCACGAGTGGACGCTGCAGTTGGTGGGCGAGGAATGGCAGCGGCTTGTCGCGTGCGTGTGGCAGCAGTGCCAGTATTCGAACTCGCCGCAGATGATGCGGTAACCTTCCTAGAAGCCGCTGTAGGCCGAGTTCCCTTTGCCTTCTCCACCATACTCGATAAAATATTAGATGAAGCCTTCGGTGGGCCCTTTAGGGGTGATGCGGGTCTGCTAATCATCGACTTTGTAGGAGATGCCGGCCGGTCGCGGGGGAGAACTCGTGTATTTGAAGATGTAGGTGATAATATTTGTGCTGGTTGAATATGGGTGGGTTCCTTGGCAGGTACACCTCGAGGTCTCTTCTTGGGGTTCTCGACGGCACTGCCTTGGTTTTCCTTGTTGGCACCGGACATTTCCTCACTAGATTATGTTAGTTAGACAATGGAAACATATAGAAACAAACCGTACCTCAAGCGCTTGCGTCCGGCCGCTGCATTGCTTGTTGGGACTGGCTTCCGCGGGATAGGCTTGGGTGACGTGCCGTCCTTGGCGGGGACTGGTGGAGGTCTAACTACATACGTTGACTTAGGCGGGTGACGAGGTTGTGGCGGCTGTAAAGACTTGGAGAGGAGCTCGCCCATCTTCGCTTTTCGTAGAGCAGTTGGTATTCGGTTGACGCGCATCTCAACTCGCGACCGAAGCTGCTGCGCCTGGATATTATATTGGGCTCGGAGTCGCCGAGCACGTTCAGTAACTACGCCGATAATTAGTTTCGCAAAACAATGGCTAAATCCAATATCGCGTCCATACTCTCTAATTGAAGGTTGTCGATGAGAGCTTGCTTCTGCGCCAGTGACAAACCTAACTTGCGCTTCTTAATCGGACTTCTGGAGGGTGAGCCTTTCGTGGGAATCTTCTGATCTTCAATAGAGCTCGTCGATTGATTCGACTTCCGCTTTCGTGTTGCTCTTATAGGCGCCATCTTGCTCAGTTATTTTAATGCAGTTTCGAGAGTATGGTAAAAAGGGTTGAAAATCTGGAGAGACGCGTTCTTCGTGCAGTGCTTTTTGGATATGGAGTAAGTATTATTATGGAGTATAATGCAAGAGTTCAGCGTGTTGATGATGAAACCAATGCTTGTGCAAGTAAACAAAAGAGAAGCATATGCACTCGGAGATGCTAGCAATACCATTGGTTAACGTGGACTATGTGGGCCAAGACCTTCGAACGGCGTGAAGTTAGTTGGCCCGAGCTCCTCATATTGCAGGTGCCGCAGGTACCTTGTACCTAGCTCCGGTAGGCTGCACCTGCCTGACGTTTGTTCGAGAGCTCATCTTCCAGATCAGTACTGTAACATGGATTAATAGAACTTTAACTTACTCCATCCATTAACCATCTAAAAACGACAACTCGGTTTTATTCACGGCCTATTTTCCCCAGTCATAGAAGCCAGGCCAATTCTCGATTTCTTACACACTACCATCAACATAAGCTTAGTATCACAACACCGCCAAGATGCCGCTGCAAGCTGTAATGATAGTGGTGGATAACAGCGAGAGTGCCCGGAATGGAGATTACCAGCCTTCCAGAATCGAGGCTCAATCGGATGCCGTCAATATAATTTTTGATAGCATTACCCAGTCCAACCCCGAATCTTCTGTCGGCTTGATGAGCATGGGTGGCAAAGGACCCGAAGTGCTGACTACGCTGACGACGGAGCGAGGCAAGCTGCTCGACGGCCTCTACCGCACCAAGAAGAAGGTCTCGGGCTCATCCCACCTTGCAACCGGTATCCAGATCGCTAGTGTATGTGAATTCTCCATGTTAGAGAGTAACCCTAGAGTCCCCAGGCTAATGATTCTGCTCTACAATAGCTAGCATTGAAGCACCGACAAAACAAGTCCCAACGTCAACGCATCATCGTCTTTGTGTGCTCGCCCGTAGCCGACGACGAAAAGAAGCTGGTATCTCTAGCGAAGAAGATGAAGAAGGGAAATATCGATATCGACTTCGTCCTGTTTGGTGACCTAGACGACGATGACGTACAGAAGAAGCTCGAAGCCTTCAACAATGCGGTCAAGACCAACGAGAACTCGCACCTCGTTGTTATCCCCCCGAGTGGTAAGCTTCTGAGCGACCAGTTAATAACCACGCCAATCTTACTCGGCGAGGGAGCTGCTGGTGGTGCAGGTGGCATGGCTGAAAGTGGCGGAGACTTCGGCGATTTCGACTTCGATGCTAGTGCCGATCCGGAGCTGGCACTTGCCCTGCGCATGAGTATGGACGAGGAGAACGCGAGACAGGCTAAGCAAGCCCAAGAAGAGGCTGAAGCTGCGAAAAAGACGGGCTTAGAAGACATACAGGAAGAGGGTGAGAACCAGCCTCTGCTTAACGAGCGAGGTGAGCCCAGCGGAAGTGGATCTGCGGGAGAGAAGAAGGACGACAAGAAAGACGACAGCGACAAGATGGACACATCCTAGTAGATTTATCTATCTGCCGTCTGTTAATTCGATTCTCGCTGGCATGGGATCACGGAGTTGGGCTTGTACAGTAATCATAGAACTAAGGCTTCTACTGGCGAATCAAGGGGGGAAATAGCATTGCTGTAAGCAGGCAGTACTTTCTGCTATCAAGAACCAAGTTCCAGGCCATAATGAATTTCCATATCTAAACTCCAGACACCATGCAATGCTGTAGCTTTACGTAACTAGCTTCTAATTCCGCCCATCAACGAGTTTACGCCAGAGGTCTATCCATCACCTCAGTTCCTATCTAGAGCTATTAATCTCTCTGATATACGAATTCAGCTTCCTGTCGAAAGTCTCGCAGCGGATGGGCATCTCGAGCTGATAGAAGGGATTCTTCATAACGTAGTCAGAATACAGATCGTAGACCCTGCGCATGGCCACATCCACGTTCGCCTGCATCGTATCCGTGAAGAGCAGGAACTTGATGCCTGTCAACGTGTTGAAGCATTGCAATCGGAAGTTTTCGGTCTCTAGCACCTCAAGGCCCGACGGTGGATCTGGCCGGCTTGGTATAGGTGCGCTTCCCCCAGATAGCGCCGCCTGCTGCTGCTGTTGCTGTTGGGCGTTCATGAACCCCTTGAGCGGGTTGAGTCGGGCTGTGATGGCATGGACTCTGGCATAGCAAGAAGAGTGAGTAATGGCCAACTCGAACAGAATGAGTCGAGGGAATATGTCTCACCCGTGAAAGGTACCCGCAAGGACCAAATAGTCATTCGTGTTGAGCTGGTTTAAGCCGTCTCCGAAAGTTCGATTATAAATGAGACCGCCAGCCTTGTTGATGACGATGAGAGCTAATACACCCCTATATATGTGAATTAGCTGCCGTTTCATAGGTATTTCATGACAAATTCATATTTCTTCTTGCTTACATTGTATAGCGATAATGAGGGATTTCGTTGATTTCAATCTGATTTCCTTACTCATTTCTGTCTAAGAATTCATGCATTCATCATTTCTTGATATGAGATCTCATTACGCGCGACCTTTGTATGTACCCTCTGCCAGTGATGTGTAGCAACGGCCGAGTGGATACCCCAGTGCTTGTATCTCCAAAGGTGCCCACCAAGCAGCTGTGTACGTAGATGAGGCTTGAATTACCGAAGTTTATCCGGCAAGTTCCTAGCGAACCAGGATAAGCCAGCGCTAAGCTATAAAAGAAAATATGTTACAGTAAGTTTCTATGTACATATGGAAGCTTCCCCAAGGCCCCATAATTGCAACCTTGTAAATCGCAGGCTCCAGCCCCTACAGCCGCATATCTGACAGCTGACATTTCTTTTTCGTCGCATGTCGTTCCTTTCCATCAACATTGTTGATTTGCGACCGGAAATATCGACAATCAACAAACCGTCGCCTTTCGCTGACGGCAAAACCTCTTTTCAACTTCGGCCCGAAATCGTCGCAATCACACATAGTTGATCACGACGATGTCGCATCACCCTCCTACCTCGCGCGCTCGAGCGCAACCCGCCGGCAACGAAGAGGCCACCAACGTCCTCAACCTTGGCGAGTTCCAAGACGTCGACACCCTCACGCTGTCCGAGGCAGCCCTCGTCATCAACGCTCTCGTAGCCAAGCGACGAAATGATCGCAAGAATGTCAACGAGACCGAGTAGGCCACTTGCCCTCTTCTCCCGATTCAGCCCTTGATAAAACGAAGGTGATGAGGGGAGAGGAAGGCTAACCTTTTTCTTTCTCCAGGATGTTGACCAAGACCATCGACTACCTGGACACATTCGCGCGCTTCAAGAAGAAGGAGAATGTCGAAGCCGTCGAGCGCCTCCTCAGCTCTCACAAGGAGTTCCACAAGTTCGAGCGAGCGCAGCTTGGTACGCTCTCATCCATTACCAACTCGTGGTTATAATTTGTTGGTTTGGAAATATGAAGCTTACTAAACTGTTACTATTTAGGATCCCTCTGCTGCGAGACAGCCGAGGAGGCCAAGTACCTCATCCCCTCGATCAGCGACAAGATCAGTGACGAGGACCTGCAGGAATTACTCGAGGATATCTACAAGCTAATGCCCCGATGAATCTATCCGCAGGCCTATGTTACTCAGATACTACGGCGCGATTGTCTTCTGGAACTGAGCATGCCATTCGGGGCTCAGCAAGTCCTACGCTAAGGCGTCATAATGCTATACTCCTGGGAACGGGAAGTAGCTAGAGACGGGACTTTAGGATGATAATAAACGAGGCCGTTGTTGTTTTTCCGTTCGGGCGTTTGGTTTACGTTAGACCGGGACCAGGGGAGACTGGCATTGCAATAGACGGCGCAGGATAGGAAAAGGGAAACTGGCACATTTCTTGATTTCTGCTTCCCCTCGGTGTTCTATACCCCATAAACCAGAAGATACAGGCAGAAACTAAAATGCATTCGGTTGATTCTCCAGTATATTTCTTTAAGTGGCCTCACTACGCTGGGGTGCCTTCTTCGAAGTGGCATCGTTACTCTCCTATATCGTATGCCATGAGTCTTGAGCATAGTTGACTTGTAATCCAACGATCGGAGATTCACTTCATTTATGGAGACAGGCTCAATACATTATTATAAACATAGATGTTACTGCTCTAGCAGATACATACACGTACTCTGCAAGCCATGCCATTTCTAATCTAAAATAGCTGCAGAATCATACCGTGTACGCCAAAACAGGGGTGCAGAAAAGAGCCAAGTCATCTGCTAAGCGGCCCTATAGATCTGAAAAGGGGCTGCCTCTTACAAATAATGTATTGCAACGAATTAATAATCGCCCATAGGATAGCACTGCAATGTGTAGTAGACCGTCCCTTAGAAGAACTCCTAATCGCCCTATCTTTCCCTGCCCTTTATATCCGGGAAAACATTTCAATACACCGAACACCACCACCTAAAAACCCCCGATCGCGCCGTATTCATGGCAACTCCGACACTCCCTTCCACGGCGCAGAGCGATCTGGCGTGTCCATATACTCAGCGTACGGTCCTGGCAGGGTCACGGCATCAGCCGCAGCATACCGTCGGGCGATCCAGCACCGCCGTACCAGCAGCCCTCCTATAAGCAGTGCAAGCATCAAGGCTACGGTTCCGCCGATGGATATCCCTATTATCGCTGCAGTTGAGAGGGAGGCGGCGTCGCCGGGCGTGGGGTTACTCGTAGGTGTAGTTGTGTCTGCGGATGTGGTCTGCGTGGGGAGAAAGGAGGAGGGAGAAGATGACGAGGCCAAGGATAGCGACGATGACGAAGATGTTGGTGGTAGTGGAAATATAGTGGATGTTGGGAGGCCGGCCCCGACGTTCGTCTCCCCGGAGGTACTTTCAGGGTCGATTTTCGCAGTCGAGGAGGTATCAGGCGCATCAGTCGTGGACGTAAAAGTCGACGACGTGGTGTGAGTGGGCTGTCGCTCATCAAGAGGGCAGGATGGGTTGTCACATGGGTCCACGCCACAACACCCAACCCACCCACCATCGCAGCGGTAGAAGCTGTAGCCAGGATCGCAAGTACCGGGAGGTACTGAGCTGGAGTCTCGGTTCGAGAGCATGGCGTTCATATTCGCACCGCGCCTACACAGGCGCCGCTATCGCCGCCAGACTTGGACCAATGGCTTGGAGAGTTGCTGCTAGGGGGTGAGAATTATCTGAGCCCAGGTCGCTCAGCAAGGCGGTGACTATTAGAGCGTTCTTTTGAAATATATGCAGGGAGCTCAAGCTATCTGTCTAGTGTGAGCAGATGGGCAACAATAATCCTCATATGGAATATGAAATAGGGGTAGGCTATGAACTCACGGGCTCTGGGCGTAGATAGACGCCCAATTCGTTCAAGTTTGGTTATTATCCAGAGCTCAGCCCAGACAAACTGGGTTGAAGCCTTTTGGAACGGCCTCATATATCTTGAAGGTCTCCCAGGTTACCTCAATGCGCGTCGTGTGTGTAAGGTTGTTGAATTAGCTCAATGGCACCTAGGAAAGGCCCGAATTTTGAGTTGGATGAAGTGACACTTAGACATAGCTTTTCCATTTCCTCCTCCCGCGGTGACACGATATTTTGCAGTCCTAGTCTTTAATAGCCGAAGCACTGTAATCTAGAAAACAGTTTAATGAGCCCCGATACTCATATATATCAAGCTCCATGTGGTATATCTCTTCATAACCTGGCACGGAGATGATAGTTAAGATCCCCGGATCTATTCTGTGACCAGTCTGAAAGTGATATGCAAATTAACCCCAGCCCTTCCAAGCCGGGAAAGAGGTTTCCCTCTTCTCTGTAGCCCTTACAACCCCACCGGTGTAACATATTGGTACCGTTCATCCCTTCTCAGGACCGCAAACAATACAAATATAGTTAAAAGTAGGCTGAGTATTTCGTTTGCACTTGGTGTTGTGCCGAGTATGGAAGGCTGAGTTTCATAATTCCAACACGGACTGGAGCTCATGTTCAACCCAGGAGCACCAGATTCTAGTCCCAAACGAAACGTACATGAGCAAGCCTGAGCTCGTCCTACTCATTCTCGGTGGTCTCCTATGTATACGGACTATACGTTAACACTTTGCACGTTAAAACTACATGTGTCTTGGACCACCAGACCAATAGGCTTGATCTTAATCATTGGTTGCATATAATATCGATATTCCTTACCGGAACGGCGAACTACAGCGGTTCGGTAGCCCTGCATAATTACGACGCAGCTAGACACAGCATTAGTCCCTGTGCTACTGCGGATGTTCACAAACATGGGTTTGCGGAACAATTTACTCCAATGCTCTCGCCGTAAAAAGGGGGATTGGTCAGCACCGAAAGGAGCTCTAGAATTCAAGGTGAAAGTGCCGGTTGACTCAGACTAAATGTCAGTAGATACATGTATGTACAGCCCGTGACTCAAGTAGACCGTAAATCAGAACGACACCCATAGTAGTAAAGTCAATATTTGCTCATCCGTAAATCCCAATCTTCTATATTTCAGCTATAGGAGATATATCTAACCACTCAATTTCTCCAGCAACAGCTTTGAGCCCATGTTGCCGACAGCGGATTCCTTTTTAGGGCCTGCCTTCTTGCCCTTCCTCTTCGACTTTTTGTCATCTCCGTCTGCCTCAACGGTCTCCCTAGCCTCCCTGGCGGCCTTCCGCTCGGGCGTCTCTTCCGTCGACGCTTTCTCTAAAGCTTTCTTGTTTTTCTTCAGTACCTTCTTGACCTCGTCTTTGTGAGAGAAGTCATCTGCCTCTAGAAGGCTGACTACTACGAAGGAGCTAGGTCCAGTTGCCCAAGCCAAAATGTGATCTTTGATAGAAGGGTAAAGGATATCTGCGAAATGCAGAGGAGGATCGACTGGAATTACGCGGCGCGTAGCTTTATCGAAGTGACCACCGGCAATCAAAGTCTTGAACATACGTCCGGCATGAGGAGCCTTAGAGATGTGTTCCTGGGGAACACGCGCATCCTCAGGCTCTTCAGACGACTCCTCCGCCCCGTTGGGATCTCCCTTTGCGATAGCCGCTATCGCTTGTAACGCCTCAGATTTATCTCCAACGCAGGAAAGGAGGGCTTCGGCCACTAACTGAGATCCATGGGAGGTGGAAATCAAGTCTAGTGGTGACGAAGCGATTGCGGACAGCAACGAAGGTGACATTGCCGCGACAAGTTCTTTTCGACGGATCTCGGGGTCCTTCTTACTTGTAGTCTTTCGAATCTCCCAAACCTCCTCAAGGAGCTTTAAGTCGTCAGCGTGACCCGCATCGAAGAGGGCTTTGGATGTGCCCTCGAGCGGATATCGTATTGTTAAGCGCGCATTAGGGTCATTAGCGGTCACAACGATATTCGAGACCTCATCTTGCTCCGTCTTGCCAATTAGCTCGGATATGATTGACTTAGAAGTTAAGACAGTGTCATCGATCAGGTCGTAGGCAGCGAGTATAACCAAGTGCCCATTTGGATCGCTTGACATGAGCTGGAAGGTATCTTTGTATGTCTTCAGGAGCTGCTTCCGATCCTTGGCGGTTCCATTAGCGAGAAGTAGGCACACGAGTCGAGCTCCCGACTTCGTGAAAGCCATGTTCTTCAGTAGATCGCCATTCTCGTCCTCCTTAACCATTTCCATGTATTCCTTCGCTTCTTCCGAACCAGGCTTAACGTTGACGTAGTACTGGTACATGGCGTCATGCAGCATCGTGAAACCGGTCATCTTTTTCTGGATAAGTTGGTTGGTCAAGTCGAGTAGATACTTCATGATCGGACCCCGTTTACTCGGCTGTTCCGCAAGGATTACGGAGAGGTCGGCCGAGGGAGGGATCTCGTCTTTTGTTGCATTTCGAAAGATATGGAACTCGGGCCCGTACCATTCTCTCAGAAGAATGGCCTTCTGTTCTTTGGTCGCAATACCTCGGTAGATATCGTCCAGAATCCAGGAAGCTTCGGGGTGGTTGATGAGTTTGCGAACCTTGCCAAAGAACTCTGGGACTATTATATCCCGGACTTCCTCGTCGCCCTTCACGAGAAGCTTCCCAATCAAGAATTTGGCGTACTTGCTCTCAGCCAATTGAGGGTATGTACCCTTCAGCTCCCTCGCGATCATCTTCCGGCGCTCAGGGGTTGCATACTTAATGGCAGTCTGGACAACGCGCACAGCGTCGTGTTTGAGCGCAAAATCCTTCATACGGCCAGTAGTAATGCTGAAAAGCTCTTCTACGAGCTTTTGTCGCTCTTCCTTCGGGACCTTGGACTTCAACCGCAGCCTTTCCCAGAGCTTCTTCGTTCGGTGTAGTTCGTCAGCGAGGGGCTTCTGGGATTTGCGTTCTTGGGCAAGTTGCTTCTGCTTAATATGGGATTCGCGGGAGTTTTGACCTATATTAGATTAGCAATGATAGATACACTTCCCTCCTGCTTCGACGAACCTTTTTCGAAGGTCTGACTTCCGGATTGATTATCGCCATTTTTTGACCGAGAAGCTAGTATAAGATTGGTCCTCTGAGGATTTACGTTATCCAAGGGAGCGCCGCCCTCATCAGGGTCCGAAAAGTCGCTAATCTCGCTCTCGTCGCTAACATCCTCCTCCGGTTCCTGTTTTCGAGACGGTTTTTTGTCGAACTTCGGCTTCTTGCTTGAGTGCTCTTTGCTGCCATTGGCGAGCTTTCTTTTATTTCCCGAAAAATCACCCTTGGGCGCCATTGTGAAATCCACGATACTGGCGAGATATATGGCAAAAGGGTGAATAGTGATAATCTTGTAGAAGCTCGCACTTTATCAATCTGTGATTCCGGTAACTAAAAAAAATTTAGTGGAGCTGTCAAAAATGCCGGGCGGTGAGTCGCAATTGCCCAGCTCCCACCCCGCGGCGCCCCACTGTGGTGCATGCAGAGACGGTGGATTTTATGCCGTTATCTGATGCTAAACAACCTTAACGTTTTGACGAAAACATGAACTCTTTTATAGGGACCACCATTCAGTAATTGGAGGCCACCGATTCCCATGCGCCACCATGGGGAAAGAAGAGCAGGTCGAGGAACGCGAGGTTCTCGACTCCATTTTCCCAGATGAAATTACAGGTTAGTATTTTACACAGTGAGACAGACACTGGTGTCTACCCCGCCACAGTGAAGACAGTTCCAAGGTTACATGCTGAAATTGAGCTTGCTGACTGTGAACTGGTATAAAATAGACATATCCGAAACCGAGTACCGAATATCAGTCAAGCTCGACCTCCTTGATGACGACAACAATGGGGACGAGGCAAGCGAGCCCCCGACGCTCATCCTACACGTACGCTACCCGGATGACTACCCGGACGAAGCGCCCATGCTCGACCTATCACCGCCGCAAAATGCTCCGCCACACCCACACTTCTCAGTCGCCGCTGATAAGGGGCTACTGCTGAAGGGACTCGAGAGCGTTATCGAGGAAAACATGGGGATGGCCATGGTGTTCACACTCGTAACAACCCTAAAGGAAGAAGCTGAGCAGCTTATCGCAGAACGCAAGGCAGCGGCGGCTGCAGTACGCGAGGAAGCCATCTTAGCCGCGGAGCGCGAGGAGAATAAGAAGTTCCATGGAACACCTGTCACGCCGGAGACGTTCATGAAGTGGCGCGAGGGCTTCATGAAGGAGATGGCAGAGAAAGAGCAAAGGGAGGAAGAAGAGAGACTAGCAGAACTGAAGAAGGCTAAAGTGAAAGAACCGGTTAGGTTAACGGGCAGGCAATTATGGGAACGTGGATTGGCCAAGGGCGGCGAGGAAGGCGAGGATGAAGAAAACGCCCCTCCAACAGAACAGGTGGAGAGGCTTCAAATCGAGGCATCATGATATGGCATATGGCGTCTTACAACATAATAGAGCACTGCATTGCTCGGTGTTTTGGCGCAAATAAGGAAGATTCTGCATTTATAAAAATCAGAGAATCGCCTCATTATGAACATATAAACATGACGGAAGTAACAGCCCCTATTTTGGATTCCCAACGCCATCTTAATGCCGGAACAAGACCCCCTAGGTCTCGTGGTATCTTCCATCTATAGCCGGTTTCTTTCCCCCTTTCGTTATCATGAAGAATCCTAGTCCTTCATCTCTTCGTCGCTGTCTCCATCGTCATCTTCCCACTCATCATCTTCACCCTCCTCGGCAGGCGCCTCGCCAAGCTCTTTAGCGATGAGACCCAGAAGCTCCTTGGCGTGGTCCCCTAGCCGGTCATCCTCGTAGTCTTGTAGTTTATATAGGTGTTGGCATTGGTTCAGCCATACGCGGCCGGATATCCACGAAGCTTTCCAGTCCTCCTCCTTAGCCTCGCTAGCTTTTTGCTTCTCACCCATGACGTAGAGACCCCAACCGCCTAGGTACCAGACCTCCACGCTCTGATCGTCTTCGCTGACTAGTCGCTCGAGCACCTCAATCGCCTCTTGCTCCATCTCGACTTCCATAAGCAATCTCGCGAGCGCGACTCTGCTCGGGAAATCAGGAACAGACGGGTCTTCCGGCGGCAAATCCTTCCACAACTCGAGACTCCTCGTCAACGCTGCCTTCGCATCATCAAACCTCTCCTGGGAGATCCGCACGTTCGCCAGTGTCTGCCAAGTCTCCGCAAAATCAGGCGCCACCATCGTAGCCTCCGTAACCAAGTTTTCACACCTCTGCTCCGCATCCTCCTCCCACGAGAGATCCGTCATATACACTTCGGCAACCGAGCACAGCGTCATCGCCAGTTTCTTCTTCAACTCATCGAGCAGGACATCCTGCTCATCGGTTCTCCGCCGCGTATCCTCCAGACCCTGGATCTGCGCCTTGAGCGCCGCGGCGCCCTTCTCGAACCACGTGACGCTGTCCTTGCCGCCTTCCTCGCTGAGCTGCGCCAGACACAAGAACTTCTCGGGGCCGCCGCCGATGGACTCGTCCTTAGCCCCGTCCTCGTCGAGCGCCACGGCCCGCACGAAGAACCGCCGCGCGGCGTCGAAGTCGCCGGCTTCGAGGTTGATCTGGCCGAGGAGATTTAGTGCGGATAGCTCGTCATCTGAGCCCGCAGATGACTGTTCCAAGGCTTTTTCTGCTAATGCGGCGGCATCTTGGACGTTGCCTGCTTGGAGTTGGAATTCCGCGGCCTTGACTAGGACCTGGGGGGAGACGGGTTTCGAGCTTCCCGCGGCGGCTCGGGATATGCCTCCTTGATCTCGTTTTTTGGACTTCTTGTCCGGTCGCCTCGGCGCCATGTTCAAATTCCGGAATATATATGGTATTCAGGGAATTGATCACGGGGAACCCGAGGTTGGGCTGCTGTGTCGGCGATGGTAACGAAGGTGGGTAGGTGGTAGGTACTGTAGATTGGGCGTTTCTATGAAAATCAATCGATAATGCTGATAAGCTCAAATATTTTAGTCTTATCGGCTTGTGCTCTTACAATGTGGGGTTCCTCATTATGAAATGGCGGGGCCGTGTGTCTGACCTCACTTTATGAATAAAGGCACGCTAAGTTGAACCTTTAAGTGCACGTTGGAAGTTACCATGACCCCGGAATTTCATCTGCCGGAGTAGGTATTGGAAAGTAAACTTGAGGCAGAAATATTCCGTTCATTACGAGCTGGTATCTGATTCTCCGTAGCAGATATGTAAAATACAACTCCAATCCAATACTGGCTCATTACCCGTTTCCTCATTAAGCGCCTCAGATTACCTAGCATGAACTGTTTTATCTGCCTCTGCTCCATAACCATCTATAGCTCGTCATGTGCGGAAGCGAGCGACTAAACCTGAATGAATATCTGCACAAGGGGCAAGCGACCGCTCGGATATCATGATGCCCCGTCTGTTCCCAACCAAACGCCGTGGAATCATCTATGCATGTTGTTACGAGGCTGTTCGTCTCGTATGGGTATTACTGCATCTCCTGATCCTGAACAGATTGGCGGGACTTGGGACGCTCGATACTGCCTAGTTCCGACCCTTGACCGCTTTGCGCTCGCTTGCGCCCGGGAATAAATCGAGACATGCCCATGCCCTGGGATTGCGCACTGGGCTCTTGAGACTCCGAGAACTTGGCAAAGAAACTTCTCTTCTTCGGGTGCTGTTGGGCCTGCTTCTCGTCGTTCAAACCGACATCTTCGAAACCCTCCTCAGCGGTTGGTGGGTCCCATGGGCGGTTTCTGACCGACATTCTCGGCGACCGAGGGAACCGGGCAGAATCGAGACTTTGGCGGGGTTGGTCGTAGACTAAGACTGGCGATTTGGCCGAGATGTCCTTCAGATAAAGTCAGTTTACTACACAAACCAAAGAAGCGAGATAGGAACGTAGCGTACGAAGGATCGACGGTAAGAGTCAAAAGACTCGCGAGAGATAGAGAAGTGTTCAATGTCACCGATGCTGCTGCGAGTGTCCATGGACGTTCGGGACGCTACCGAACGTCTTGGCCAGAGACTTTTGTCTTCCGTTGGTGAAGGCTAGATTATAGATCAGTATAAGGTTTGCAATGGGCTTATCGCTTAGTGGAGATGAAGTCGTACCGGAAGATAAACACCGCTGTCGTTTACCACTAATATTGCAAGACAAGTCAGTCCATAGTCTCTGAGCGCAGAGTCCTAAGGCTCAGACGAACCACTCATTTTGTAATCTCCGGTGTCTCGACTCTTGGTGCTCCGGATGCTCAGGGAAGAGGACGCCTTCGAGCCGATTATATCGACCTTCTCGAAGCCGGCTTGCGCAGAGTCCGGACTCAACGCGCCAGGCCGGATATTCTCATTGGTAACCTCGGCACCATTGAGTACGCCGGGGCGCCTCGCAAAGGGGTTACGAATTGGCATGGTGGGGTGTTTCTTGCGTGAAATAAGGGAGCGATGTTAATTGAGTCAAAACGATTAAGTCCGGACGAATTGATCAAATTTCGAGAAGGAAACGGAATAAGGAGAGCGATAGTGTACAGAGCAATTGATTGCTGAGCGATCGCAATGAGAATGGATCCAACGGATTTCAAGGTTGAGTAATCGAATATGTTACAGTGGTAATTGCGATCGGATCGGACCTTTCCTAACCTTAAAACACTCGAAAGTCGCACCGTACGACAAGAGTAGGATTTGGGAAGTGACGGAAACAGGAAAAGGGAAAGGCCCGGGCGTGCGGGCGATGACTTCTAAAATTTGTGCGACAACGGAACTTTCACTTTCCAACTACATTCTTTTCTTCCTTCTTTTTTTACACTTCAAGGCTGAATTTGGTTAAAGGACTTGGAGTGGCTAGACTGACGATCAGTCGGATTACATACATAATCTATCCTTACGTGGTCGACGTCTTTTGGTCTCCTTGTGGGGCGATCCCTGTTCTTTTGGGCTTACGGCCTACAGGTTACGTACAATAATTCCAGTTTCTTTCATTGTGGTACATCTTGTACCTAGCTATCCAACAGGACCTGCATCATTCCATTTGCTCCCCACGGATTTGGTCCCTTCTTGCAGCCATAGGGTACTGATCTACCTCCCCGATCTAGTAATAACCTCACACGTACCTACAGGCACTCATCCGAGACACCCGGACTAATCTAACGATTTGGAAATTGACGTACATCATGGATAACATACCCAGCTAGTAGCTATAGGAATAGTGAGATTCCTTCAGGGCAGATCTGCAAATGGCTATGTTGACAGCTTAGGCCAGCCCATCTTTCAAAGGACAAACAAAATAAACTCGACAGTACCTGAGTTTTGCCACTGACGGAAAAGCCTTCCTGTAAGCACTAAGTACCGATTCTAGTCGAGCTGAACGATACCATCCATTGGAGCCATCGTTCCTCAACCTGGGGATGGCCCCATTTATAACAGGAACATACAGGAAACACTGTTGATTGGCTTATCTCCACGTCACATGTCATGTCGCCATGAATTGGTCTAGTAATCGGACAATACGCGAGTGTTCCTTGAATCTTTGAGACTATGTAAGCTAACTTCATCCTCCAGCTTCCGTTCCGACGCTCTAGGTTTGAATTACATCATACGATGTCCATTGGATAATCTGCTTTCATTGTTCGATATTTGAGAAGAAATGAATTGCGCCAACATCCTTAGCCCGAGACAGGGTGAGTAAGCGACGACCCATGGCAGAGGAGAGTACCGGAACGGGCCGTATCTACTCGAGCGCGGTTTCAATTTGCTTCGATATGAGCCCTCATTATCAGTTGAAGACAACAGTCTTATGTCCGTTTAAGAATACTCGCTTCTCGCTCCACCATTTAACAGCTGCGGCTAGAACTTGACTCTCGACGTTGCTTCCCTCATCAACCAGCTCCTTAGGACTCATGCTGTGGTCCACGCGCGCGATCCTCTGCTCAATGATCGGACCCTCATCTAGATCTGCCGTGACAAAGTGCGCCGTGGCGCCGATGATCTTGACTCCGCGGTCAAACGCCTGGTGGTAGGGCTTGGCTCCCTTAAAGGACGGCAAGAAACTGTGATGGATGTTGATGATCTTGCCGCTCATAGCCTCACACAGTCTCGGGCTAAGGACTTGCATATAGCGGGCCAATACCACGAGGTCGATGTTATTCTGCTGAATCAGGTCTAGGATTTGACTTTCCTGCTCCTGCTTCGTATCCTTGGTTACCGGGAGGTGATGAAATGCGATGCCGTAGCTTTCAGCCAGAGGCTTGAAGTCTGGGTGGTTAGACACGATCAGAGGGATCTCAATTCCCAGCTGATTCGTCTTTGTCCTGAATAGCAGATCGTTCAGGCAGTGCCCAATCTTGGAGACCATGATCAGGACTCTGGGCTTCTTGCTCGCTGGCCTCAAGTCGTATTGATCCATCGCCAAATCCGACGCGAGCTTAGCCATAGGCTCGTCCAAGTTGGCCGTCGACTCGGCATGGGCGAAATGAACTCTCATAAAAAACTTCTTAGATGTCCTATCCGAGAATTGTTGCAGATCTAAGATATTGAGGCCATGATTTGCCAGCAGTCCAGTCACGGCGTGGACAATGCCAGGCTTGTCCGGGCAGGACAGCGTTAGAATATGGTCATCGTTCACAGACATTTTTTTCTCTTGATTCTCGTGAAGCCAGATTTACACCAAAAGTTTGTCTTTTTACTTTGATATGACTAATTCTGTCGCCCACATTCCCGGGTATAATAGTTAGTGTCGGCTGGAGATCGGGCTTGGTATTAATACATAGCGCTTTTGCATTTAACTAACATATATGCCATAATGAGGTGTGACATTGAGCTAAAGTCTTTTCTATCATGTGAGCTGCTGTCTTCATCACGTAAAGTAAGATGTTCGGATTACATGCTGTGAAATGATGATTACTATGAAAAAAAAAATTTGTGAACACATGTCTCTCATATGAGTGAGATGGGTAACATGAGTATTACAAGATCCGAGCTGCGCTCTCGACTAGACTCTTCAAAATCAAACCGGGTAGTACCTTGTCAATAGGAATACATAGCAAACTGACTAGACATACAGTATGTATAGTATGATACTTTACTTGAGGGAAGGGGATATGTTATAGTCATTTAAATAATTAATCCTCATACATTAAAGTCAATTATGATTTATGGATAGTAGACCCATCGGTCCAAGACTGATACATCGACTCCCAAGACATCAAGATGCCTGTGCCTCGTGGTTCGGATATTAAATAAATGCATAGGTGTATCCTCAAGGGGGTTTGAGCCTCAAAGTCTAGGAATAAAATGCCCAGTGGACCTGGTCAAGCGATGTCTTATGGTACTTGTCCACATGTAAGCGCGGCCCGCAAAGGCGGCATTCGATACCCAAATTCCCAAGGGAAAACAAGAGATCTATTTAGAGATCGGTACATATTCTAGAATGGATCTACTACTTAATCAATCGCGGCAAGATTTTTTCCCGCGTTTATTATAGTACGGTAAGTAGCTAGGGATGAAGAAAAATAAATAGATGGGAATTGTGTTACCGCCATCACGGAAAGACGAGCCGTGAGTTTAGTTGCTGCAAGTGACCTACCATTTTGCCGGATTCAGGATCTCGCATGGTATATTGATATTTTGAGCAATCGTACCGACAGCTTCTCATTGGCTGAAAATTCTTCCTCCTCCTACTCTGTGCTACAAACTATATAAATTTTCAGGATTAGAGCTAGAATGTTGATTGTTAATCCTGTATTGAACTTGGGACATCCCGGCTTTGAAATGGATATATCCCATCCGATGAGAAAAGGGCAAGAAAAAAAAAGGAAATAGCCCCATCAACAAATAATAGACTCGCCGATCCGATCTGTTCGACATATGCCTGTGCGGTACTAGATCAGAGTCTATTCGAACCAGCTAGGTCTGTTATGCTGGCCAGTTCAGCCCGCCAAGTCGCCACTAATGCCCACGGACTTCGTATTGTTCCCGCCGCTACCGAAGCGTCTGCAAGGGAGCAATGAATCGAGGTCGGCTGAGACCGGACGACAAGAGATACTTATAACATGATGGTATCATTGACGAAATTGAATGGTTGCTGAAAGATTGAAAGGTTGCGCAGGGGGTACGTACGCCTTTATTTATCTAATGATCTATTTGTGATCTATTTTAATAATTTTTGACCCTTCCCTGAGCCACGGGGCCACGGCGCTATGGGCCCAAACCCAGACCTCGCTTCCGGGTAAAATCCATACCTTATCCCAACTTTGTCTCCTAAGCTTTCGGGAGTGCGTGCGGTAGGTTGCTCACCGGCGAGCTGCAGCATTGGTGGGACGCTGGCCCGTAAACGTGACTATCTACCAGCACCGTGCTTCCATATAGGCACAAACCGCTCTGACTTCAACCGGTTGGCCCAACTATCCCAACTATTGTAGCACAGGAGGTCGTAATAATGGATCTATGCCTAGATCCAACCTGCAGACCAACCCGCATTGCCAGCTTTCCATCCCACATAGTACCATAGTGCCATAGTGCCATCGCGGACAGCAGACTTAGAATGCAGTAAGGGCTCATGATGCCATCCCAACACCACCAATTCACTTCGTGAGAGGGGCATCGCTGCTGTCCTGCCCTGTTATTGTTTGCTTAGAGGCAATCCTTCAATGGTCTCCCTCGCGAAATCATAACTCTAGTCTCATCCTAAGACGACCGTCGATGCATGTTTTTGTCACCCACCTTGGCCTCTATACCAATAGGACTGTGCTGCTGGTACCCGAAGCCCGGTGTCTGCCCCGTGCCTTACTTGCAGAGTAAATAAAGTTTATATGCATGAAAGAGCCCATCCGTTTGACCGCTAGGTAGATGAGGAACTATCGCGATCCCCTTCTACCGTCTCCATCAGTTGACTTAGCTGTGAGTTCTTTTTCTATTTTCCTGTTTCTGTCTGCCATTGCGTGCTCTGGATCCATCGAGGCTCCTGAGCCCTTGTTCAGGTACGCGCGTTGCTCTGTACCGGCTATATTCACTTGCCTTTGGCTGGAACATCAACTGGACTAGGTATCCCAATTAATATACCTTCTCGGTCCTATACCTAGCCTCACGTCCATATTTCGGGAAGTCAATTCGTGCCCCTACAACAATCCGGCTTCGAGAACAAGAGGCGAAAAAACTTAGTAGACCGTTTACACGGGTCCGTTCGCGAGATATATCGACCGGTCCTCGTCGTAAGGTTACTTCAATTCCCGACCTTCTCTGCACCAAGTACTCTTGGTCCAGCTCTGGAAACGTTGCAAGGGTGATCGACATTCAGGTGAACAGTATTGTCCCCCCCATCAGCTTTTCAGCCTTGCGATCCTCAGCTGCGGTCTTCTCCAAGAAGTTCTCATTCGTTCGTAAACATCCCGTCGACGGTACACAACATTATCGAAAAAAAAAAAGCCTCTTCGTATTCCGTCCGTAGGTACGTTTCGGGGAGCTGGACACGGCCGTTTTACTCCGTCCAAGCAATATCGAGCAAGCTTTGGGCTAGGTGACTTCGCTCATTTCACCATATAAGCCACAAAACCATAATTGACCGAAACCGAAACTTGTACCTGCCGGCGTCTGAACAACCAAAAGCAAAATTTAGTTTGTCAGCAGAGAGTCCGACCTCAATCGCAACCACCTCCTTATTAAAAAAGGTACTCTCCGAGAGCTGCAGGTGCTGCGGGAGGCGCGTGAGGCACCTACCTCCCCTCCTCGTCTGAAAAATCATCCGACTGGATAGGGCGTGCATTTAGTCGGCCAAACGTTCCTTTGGCGTTTCGCTCACTCATTTTTCTCCTGCCTCCTGCCGCTTACCTTCTATCCCATCCATTTTCAGTCCCTCGTCGTCCAAATATCCGATCATTCGTTTCACGTCGCCCTCCCAGCGTAGTTGGATCACCTCCCCGCCTCTTCGATCATTCATTTTGCTGCTTTGGATAATTTGACTTGGACATCATCTATCCTAAGCATCTCAAGATGATCAATTTTTTCGTCAACTGGGAATTATGGCAGCAGATGACCTTTGTAAGCCTCCTCATACCCTCAATACCCTCGATGCCCTTGCCTCCGTCTCGCTAATACTGAATAAAGGTGCTCGCCTGTGCCATCGTTGTGGTATTCATTGCAGGATTAATTAAGTTATGGTGGTTAAGCAGATATCTCAAGAAGCATACGATACTTGACCTAGAGAAGAGGGCTAGGCAATTGGAGATGCAAAAGAGTGGTCTTCCTGCAGTCAAGCGAGTGGATATTCCTTTCGGTGTGCGCGCGATACAGAGCGGTATAGAAGTCGATGGTATTTGGATCTCGCGGCCCGGTACTCCTATCGAAGTTGGTCCAAGCAGCCCGTCGTTCGCCTCTTCTTCTACCCTTGATACCGAAAGTAAGTCAAAAGGAAAGGAGAAGGAGTTGGCAACACATCTTACGACGACCGTCGTCGAAGTCGAACCAACCCCCGAGCAAAGCCCCCAGCGAAGTCCTGCGCTCAGCTTTTCGGAACGACATGGAGTTGAACCCAACCATGCCAGAGCATATCCTCCCGGAGCGCAATCAACATACCGACCAAGAGGCCCATCACGCCGTCGGACGGAAATCACCTTCGACGATGACCTCGACATCGGCGAATTAAGCCCGCTTGAACACAGCACACCCAGACACCAGGATGTCGAAACCTACATTCCCACCAACTCATTCTCAAGTACGGAATCATCGTCCGTGTCTTCACAACAGAGGACAATGGTAGACCGCAGCTCAACTTCGTCCGAGGAAGGGATCAACCGCGCAAGCTCACGTTACGTCTCCCACCTCCGACGCTCCGCAATGTTAAACGCCCTCGATGATGCAGAACAATCGGCTCCCAATACGGAATATTTCGCCAGTCCATATGCCGAGCAAAGGAGGAATCCCTTCGAAACGTCCTCATCTGCCGAGTCGCAACAAGTTTCCCGACCTCCACTTGCCGCGAACAGACCGACGCCCCGCCGATCTTATTCTGGCGGCTCCCATGCAAACGTGGCATCTAGGAGAGTTAACCCCGGGTTCGAAATATTACCTGCTGGCACCTTTGGCCGGCCGGACAGTCAAACCGAGGTGGAAGAGGACCGGCCGAGGAGACACAGCCATAATAAAATCCAGAAAAAGAATCGCGATCGGTCTTCCAGGGAAGGGTCGGAGTCGAGGTGATAGATCAAATGTACATACAAAGCGTAAAATAGAAAGGAGGCAACACGATGTTGACATAGCGCGAGCAACAACTTTTCTCAAACGTTGCCACTCGACTGTCCATCACATGCTACATACATGAAGCGATGTAGATAAGCATCTTGCTCAGGCGAACCTAGGGATAATGCATTGATACGAGACTGGGGACCCGGCATACATAATGGAGTTCATACGGAGGGGAAAGGAACCGAAAAAAGGGATTTTTGGATAATGATTAAATATTAAAGATGTGCATAGCGAAAGGTTGAGAGGGAAGGGATTCGCTTATCGCCACAGCGGAGGAATATGAAGATACTCGAATATAATTGATTTGAAGTATATGATGGCGGGAACATAGCTTTTATCAAGCGAGAATGCCCCCTGCATTCTTTAATGGTCAAGGGAAATAAGATTTATAACAAAAATGTAAAAATGACATATTTCTAAAAGGGGGTGTTCATCAAGCGTGTCGAGTGAGTTTCGTACATACGTGGACAGGGAGGGATGCGAATTGAGGGCTCCCCCATCCACTTTTCCGTACTCCGCATTACGTTGTTTGAGTTCCATCAACCGGCACTTACATGTATATATAATTTCGAAACGAGCAGTAGAATCATTACCATAGAGAATAGAATAAATACAAGTGAAGGGCGATGCCACCTTTTTTGTCGACGGGATCATAGCCCGTGAGTCTGGTTCTAGAACCGTGGCCTCGGGTCAGCCGAGAGATTTGGCGTCAGCACAGGGCGGCGCTAAGTGTTAAGCTGAGATCTAACTTCTTACCCCTGCACGCTCTAAGGCTTCTCAGATGCTTGGTTGGAGGATCAAATACCAGGCTCGCTAGGCAGGTTAGTTAAGCTATCATATATCATATTATAAGACGTGGTTGAAATGAGGTGAAGATGGTTTTGCTATTTGTCTAAGTAGCTGTTATAGAGCTATCGTCTAGACAGGCTTAAGCCACCCTACACATGCTGATCTGATCTTGGAATACGATGCCACCGAATGCACTGCGAAGCATAACACCTATATAGCTGCGAAAGGATGAAGCTCCAAGCATGCGATTACCCCGTTAAAGCGAAACGCCAAAGCCATGCATGTCGCTCATGTGAAAAAGCCCAGTCATATCCCGTAGTCATTACATCTGTTACCCGTGTCCAGGCTGTCTTCTGTGAGACTAAGAGCCGCCTCATCAGCCCCAATGCTTAGTGGCAGCGTAAGCAGCCTATCAGTCTTTCTCCATATCCTTGGGCGCCGGGTCACCGATGCCATCCTCGTTGATGGCAAATAGACAATCGCTCTCCGGTAAGCACGGGCTATCGTAGATCTTGGCGATACGGGTTTCGCCACGCCCCTTCTTCAGGCTGACTCGTGTCGTACTGGCGTGCGCGATGATGTTGCCACCAATGGGCTTCTTGGGGTCCGGGTTGAACATGGCGCTCGGGCCGCCATCGACTTGCGCCACCACCTGGTTGGTAATGACGACCGCGATACCGAACTCGTCGGCGAGCCGCTGTAGTGTGCGCATGAATTTGGCTAGATGGGTTTGTCGTGAGGACAGCTCACCTCGGCCAAGGAAGTCTGTTCGGTAGAGAGAGGTGGCACTGTCTACGATGAGCAGAGAAAATCGTGTTTCGCACATCATAGCTGCGGCCTGGTTCAGTAGTTGCAATTGATGGTCCGAGTTGTAAGCTCGGGCGTAGGCGACGTTGTCGAGGACTTCTTCGCCGGATAAGCCGTACCGGTTGGCCACGGCGAGAAGTCGTACGGGTCTAAACGTGCCTTCTGTGTCGATGTACAGGCATTTGCCCTCGCCACCACCCATATCGAAGGGGAGCTGACATGTGACGGCGAGGGTATGGCAGATCTGACTCTTTCCCGTGCGGAACTCGCCGAAGAGCTCTGTCACCGAGCCGGTCTCGACACCACCGGCTAGCAGAGTATCCAGGTTCTTCGATCCCGTCGTGATAGAGATCAGCTCGCTTCTCCGCTGATGCATTTCAGTCGCAGTTGTAAAGCCCATTGGGACCAATTTGGAGGCTAAGAAAGTTTATATAAGGTCTGCAATCCGATTGAGTAGATAGGATGAGAACTCACCTTCGGCGAGGATCTTTGCGGCCTTCTGCTCCGATATACCCTTGACCTGCTCTAAGGTGCGCCTTGGGGTATAGGCTACCGATTCGACGGTCTGATACCCTCCATCTATAAGAAGCTGGCAATCTCGCTTCGTTAAGCCTGCAAGGCCCTGATGAGAAAATTAGCGATCGCAGCTTGGAAGCTATCTTATAATGGATTGTGCCTTACATCCAGAGCAATGACTGGCGTTGGTGCGCCAGGCCCAGTCATTCCGCTCTCCTCCCCGGTTGCGCCATCTTCGTATTCCTCAGCCATGTTTGTGAACTGCGCTGATGAGAACACGTGATTTAAAGATCAATAATGAGGGTTGGAGGGGAGAGGGTACACGGGTCTGAAATATATTGAATGGATGAACGCGTCAAACGCGAAGTGGCGACGAGAAAACAAATGGGTATCGCGGAAGCACGTGAGCAGTTTATCAATTTAACTAAGCTGTAGATCCACTATGCAACTGCCTTCAGTTGGTGCCGGGCAGGCGGACTAAGCTCCATAAGCTATAGCAACTGCGTTCAATGAACATTTAAGTTATCGATAAGACTAGCTAAGCCAACAAATGCCTGCGGGTTGTTTTGGAGCTTCGAACATTAAATTCCCATTGCGCGCATCGTTTTCTATCACAACATCTTAATGCAACAATTTCCTCGAGGACGTCGCGTTCGGTATGGCTACTCCGGTATACCTTTACAAGGAGACGCGCCTGAACTTGGAGCCGTCCTCGAGTTCATATGTTGTTGACATAGAGCTTCCTACGACGGGTTCGCAAGGGCGAAGCCAGCGCCAGGGCAGCAAATCAGCCAAAGCGACCGCGAAGCATGATGCTTCTCGAGCTTCAACGTCTGCAATTTACTACCGAAAACACCACAGCTTTCCCAAAGGATTTTTGTGGCGAGTCCTTGAAGAAGATACCGTCTTAAGTATACGAACTATCGACATCTACAAACCGAAAAAGGCTTCCGACGCAAACCTGATCCTTAACTTCCACTTCCCGCGCCCCATCATACCTACCTGCGTCGCTTTCTGCGACCCTTCAGATCACGATGCACTCAGTATCTTCGTCCTCGACACCGCCAACCAACTATACACCCTCTTCCTAAGGCCTGATTCTTTCCGCAAGCTTTCGTTTGTCGAAACGGGACTTGGAGACTCGCTCAAGATATACCAGCCTCATGCCTTTCGCAATTTTAAGCATCCGTATAGGCTTATTGCGGTCAACAATGATCAGCTGGTCGCAACTCTTTCTGACGGCGGACACCTTCGTCTGGATAGGAATACGTCGCATAATGGTTTGTTGAGTACCACAATCTATTGCGGTTAGTAACTAACGTTGAAGTTTCTAGCTGCTCAAGCGCCTTGGAAGGAGTCATTTTACAATGCGAAAGGCTGGTTCCGAAGTCTATTAGGGGGTAGTGGAACCATGGACATCAAGGCAGCAGCGGCAGCAGTTCAGACCGATCTAGGAACAAACGGCAACGCCTCGCTACTTTTCACTGTTTGTCTCGACCACCGCTTACGAGTCTGGAATCTAAACGGTGGACAAATCCTGGGAACCATGGATCTGCTGAACGCCGAGAGAGATCCACAAGAGACGGGAAAGTGGCAACTAGACGCAACACAGACGAACCTGATTAGATTCATCGGCATTGGTGGAGGAAAGGGGACATGCGTAACCTATTCTCCAATTGGCGCCGGAGAATTCAAGTTCTGGACGATGTCAACAAACGACGGAAGTAGATTCGGTGCAACTGACCTGTACCCTGACGACCATCTGGTACCCATTCCTCCTCTCGGGTCGGATGTCTGGACTCTGGCAGATTTCAACGTATCGGAGCTTCCCGGGACACGCGAGTGCAGAATATGGCTCTTGTGGAAGAATAATATGGCGTATCGTGTCCAGGAATTGACGTTTGAAGCCCCAAACCTCCCGGCCGTCTGGAATAATGGCTGGCGAACCGTCTTTTCAGACACGGCCACGCTGACGGCCCAAGAATCTGGGCCGTCAGACCCGATCGATCCGACGGAGAAATGGCTTCAGCTTATTCTTACCCCTGGAAGATTTCCAAAAACGACCATCGAGGCTGCACTAAGTGCCTACGAGGGAGCGATTGGAAGGACAGGTAATGCTCCGTCTCGCAACAGTCAGGGCCTTGCCGAGTCGATTTGCGCTGCCATTGCTTCGACCTCGTCTTTGAACAGGACATCACCAGGCGATGTGGACTACGAACAGTTTAGAAACTCTAGCGAGATGCAATGGCGAAAATTCTACCGGATTTTACTAGAGCTTGATAAACCTAGGGGAGAGGCGTTGGCGCTCTCCTACGAGCCGGAGTCGGGTATGCCGTGGGTCGTGTGTGCCGACAACATCTCTGCCATCAGAGCATGCGGTGAACTGGAACGAATCGTTCATAACCCACAAGCTGAAATTGAAGGGTCAATGAGAGTTCCGACGTTGGTTACTACTGGTATTAACTTTGCTGAATGCTTTTCGGAGAGTATGTTGCAGGGTTGCCACTCCGTCTTGCGCCCAGAGATGTTCGAGGAGTCATCCAAGTCAGACCAAGAACGACTCCAGTTCGTTCTAGAAAAGACGGGATTTTGGCGCCAGGTTACTGATGAGGAAGCCGCTCCAGTGACCGACGCTCTCGGCGCCAATTTCGAACTCGTGACTACGCTCTTATACGACGAGGCGCTCGCGTCGTTCAACGAGACCTGGTATACCCAGCATGCAATTGAGCTTCCTCTGACGGAATTCGGCCGAAAAATCATCGTTAGGGGCGTTCAGGACCTGGCAGAGCTGTATTGGAATATCTGTTTCAGCCACTTGATCCTCCTCATCCACATGGAATTCGACTATGATGATGAGAAAGATGCTCTGCATAATAGAGTCGAAGTTGGTGTGATATATAGGAACTTACTCGTCATACTGAAGAGACTCGAACTCATCCGATGGCTTGCCAATACCCAACTATTGACGCCACTCCCGAAGGCTGACAAGGCGAATCCCACTTCTAGTAACTCCTCTGCAGGCCCGAAGCGACAAGGCGAGGAGCATAGGCTTATCACTGCACTCGAGGGCAATGTGGGCCACCTTCTCGGATTGCCTGATCCTCAGGCCAACACCCAGAGCACAATGCCCTCTATCATCACGAGTATTGTGGCTGATCTCTGCGCCCCTGCTAGCAACGTGCAGTTAGAGCCTCAATTCATCCAATGTGGTCTACTTGTTAGGGACAGGGCGGATCTCGCTATCGAGCTCACCCCATTCTGCAACCATGATCCTTTTTCTACCTATGTCCAAGGACGCGTACATCTTGCCCTCAAAGACTTTACGACTGCAGCCACATACTTTAAGAAGGCAGCATATGGAATGAGTAAGGACCTTAGTATTGAGGTGTGAATATCAAGCATTGCTAATGATTTATCAGGTGTACCTCAGGCGAATATCGAGAAACATAGTAGTGGTCTTCTCGATGAAACGGAATGGAATTTACTCTTCGCGGGACTACCGCGTTATTATGCGCACATAGTTGCCCTCTTTGAACAACAGAAAGCTTATTCATCTGTCATCGAGTTTGCTCGTCTCGCACTTCAGTTCGTAAACAGCAAGACGGACGATGCCGATAAGGTCCGAACAGAACTTCAGTGTCGCCTCTTCAGCGGTGCTATTTCTACCTCGCAATTCGAACTCGCACATTCGACCGTTGTGGGGATCAAGGATCGCGCTTTACAACATTCGTGCTTACGAGCACTCCTCCAGAGGATGTGCGACAACCTCCACAATTCAGAGCTCGTTAACCTGACCTTCCCGGGCTTGCAGAACGCCGTTGACGAGATTCTTGCACAACATTGTCAAGACACAGTCGATGTCATCACTGGTGTCCCGTACCACCAGATTTTATACGCATGGCGTATTAAACGAAACGACTACCGCGGTGCCGCTGCAGTTCTGCTGGATCGTATCCAAAAGCTTAGGCAGCTTGGGGAGGGTGATCAAGTAACAGGTGATGATATCCTGGACACAGCCGTGACGAGACAGTACCTGATGCTTATCAACGTCTTGAGCTGCGTGGACCCCAAGCAGGCATGGATCACCATCAAGGGGCCGGCGGGCCCAGTTAGACCCGGCACAGGAAACCCCGACATCGCAAAGCGCAAGGTGGTTACCCTAGCTGATATCCGAAAAGAGTACCAAGACGAACTGGACCGCATTGCCGCGATCCACAACGACCAGTTTGGGTTCACAGCGGACGACGAGATGGAGATCCTGTAATGTCACGTGTGCTAGCAAACGGTGAATGGGAATGATCGCAATGTACAACAACACAACAAGGGATGTTTTACTAGATGATACCTCCTGAGCTCAGATTATTAGGTAGATCTCAGGTTCTTTTTTTTCCCTCTTTCCTCGTAGCAGGCCGGAAAGAGTAAAGGGAAAAGAAATGCGAATTATAATGGAATAACGGATTAATCGATTGACTTGATTTGACTTGATTAAAAACTAATAACCCTCAGGATTAACGCCTTGACTTCTCTGACTGTAGATCACACATGCTTAATCAAAGACCACCACTGAACGCCGTGCCGTCAATGCTCTCAATCGATCGACCTTGGGGAGGATAAGAATGTACAGCGAATTAGGTCTCCATCGACATAGTAGGTAGGTAGTAGAACAAAAGGGGTAGAGACAGGCCCCAGGCATCTTTACTTCATCATCACGCTTGTACTGGTAGAGGCGGGCGTGTGGACTCTGGTACCGACATGATTGCTTGCGGGTCTCCATTCGCCGCGGCATCCGGAGCTTGTCGGTATAGGATGATCTCGGACTGCTTGAAGTAGCGCCGGGCGTCCTCGTCTATTAGCACCAGGCTCAGGTAGTACCGCGTGGAGAATTTCTTGTTCACGTCGCGGAATGTGGGTGTCAAGTCGAAGCCCCCGAGGAATAGGCGGATGGGGATGGTCTCGCCGCGGGAGGGGGAGCCGTCCATTATCTATATAGAGTTAGCCTGACTATTTCTCTTACCATGCATGCCCTTATGGCCTACCTCAAAGCGGACAAGAGTCTCACTCTCGTTGTACTGATTCGGCGCCGCGCCCGTAGTCTCCCTCCGGATGATACTGAGCTCCATGTGCTTGATCTTGAGACGCACGAGGAGGAAGTAGATGCGGCCGACGATGACGTCCTTAAGGTGGTATTTGCTCTTGCTATACTCGAACTCGATATGTAGACAATCCTCGATACCAACATCCATCTTGATAGAGGAGTTCATCTCGGGAGGGATGCGGTACGAATAAACCCAGAGGTCTTTCTCGCGGATGACGTCGGCCATGCGGCGGGCGACGGTAACGCGGACGAAGTAGCGCAGCTTGACGTTGATGCCGTTGTACGACTCGTACTGCTTCTCTACGTTCTTGAAGTTGAAGTCGAAGGTCTGCGGGTGCTGCAGCTCGCCGGGCGCCGCTAGCTCCTGGTTGAGCGAGAGGAACTCGTAGTGGTTGCCCCGGTCGAAGAACATCTCTAAGGGGTTGAATGGGGTGTTAGTTGCTGTAAGTGTACCCGACGGGAGGGTCGCCCCCTGGGTTCGCATGGACAAACCTATCGTGCCGATAAATTGGACCTTGATGCCCGTATGTTCCAAGCGCTTCCCGTCCTTCGGGCGCACCGTGACCTGGCCCTTGACTGACTCTCCATCCATATACAGGGGCGCCTTTTCGCGGCGCTGCTTTTCCCTTATGTCAACCACTTGGCGATCATCACCATCTTCGAGGACAATGTCTATGTCCACCGGAGTGGCGAAGAAGTAAGACATCTTGGGCGAATATTGGGTGACGAGGGAAGAATTGGTCGTCGTTATCACTTTATGTTAATCGCTGTTGAAGCGTTCACAAGCTGGACCTTATCCTCCTGCCTTGAGGCCCCACATTCAATTGTTAATTGGGGCACTCGGTCCACTTCCAGATTCATGGTCCTGGGCAGCCGTTCAATGTGGCTTAAGCTTGAGCCCCATCGGAAAATCGATATGCCATTAACGGGAAACCGCGGCCCAGCCACACCCATAGTGCAAGACCCACCTTCCAAAGCCCTAACGGTGCGAACTTTCTGAAGGTACCAAAGTACCTAAGCCCACAGTTTACATAGTAACCCGAGATTAACCCAAGTTAAGCTTAGCGATAGGCCACACAACGAATTTCCTCAATTGAATTTCTTGACTCCGGCGCTGGTGACTTTTTTTCCCGTTCAAGACGACACCACACTTCAGGTACGTGAACTCCACGCTCAATACCCGGCGATTAATCTTACGTCTCCTTTTTCATCTATTAATTCGACGACCTCTTCTGCGCCGGCCTTCGCAATTTACTCACGTTTTTCTTCTTTCTAGGTCCATTTCTCCCCCGCCATACCCGCACCTGAACCGTCAAGATGCGATACATTCACAGTCTCGAGACTCTGGAGATTCCTGAGGGAGGTACGTCTACGAAGCAGATTATCCAAGTTGGAGGCGCCGTTTCTGGAGAACCGCGGTTCTTATGGCTTTAGGGGATATCAAATTTCATGGTAGCATCGAACAAAATACTGACATACGATCCTCGTAATAGTCAAGGTCCAGATCAAGTCCCGTAACGTCACCGTTGAGGGCCCCCGAGGTACGACACTCTCTAGAGCCAACGATGGGCAATCCGCCGTATGAACATTCGCAGGAATCTAATGGGGAAAATAGGCAAGCTTTCCAAGGATCTGAGCCACATCGCTGTCAACTTTTCGCGGCCGAAGAAGAATGTTATTGGCATTGAGATTCACCACGGATCGCGAAAGGATGTCGCCACTCTCCGAACTGTCCGAACGCTCATCAACAACCTGATCATCGGTGTCACTAAGGGCTTCAAGTACAAGATGCGCTACGTCTACGCCCATTTCCCCATCAACGTCAACATTGAGAAGAACAACGAGACCGACAGCTACGAGGTTGAGATCCGGTACGTTTTGCGCCTTATATAATGAGGAGAAAGAAAGAATTAGTTGCGCGAAGGGTTCTTAGATGGAATAGGGTAACTAACGGTACAACAACAGAAACTTCATCGGAGAGAAGCTTGTCCGAAAGGTCCTCATGCGACCTGGTGTCGATGTCACCATCTCCACAACCCAGAAGGATGAGCTCCTTCTCACCGGCAACTCCCTCGAGGACGTTTCGCAAAGCGCCGCCGATATCCAACAGATCTGCCGAGTCCGAAACAAGGATATCCGAAAGGTAGACCCAACAGATTTTGTCTCTTTCCCCAAAACATTACGCTAATGAGATTCCAGTTCTTGGACGGCATGTACGTTTCCGAGAAGGGCAACATCGTCGACGATGCCTAAACGGGTGGGCACTATGGTTTCTTTGCTTTCAGGGTCTCAATACGGAGTCGCCGGGGTTCATGTGCATCTCACGTAGCAAAATAGCTGCGAAAAATGGAACCGAATACTGACCAAATGCGTTTACGAATTCTCCTATGACTTCTTCGGTCTTGGCCTGCATTGTGATCCGGCGCTAGAGGGCCTGTGTTAGGCTCTCAAAAGTGATCGTTAAATAGAACGTGGTGTTCACTTAAGGCAGATATGCACATAGTAATGATCCAGAGGAATTCACTTTCAAGGCTTGAAATATTATCTTGAGGTGCTGCCCTATCTATCAACCGCCGTCTTCATAAGTGCTAGATACACTCGTCCCGCTATCACTGCGATCGTCAGTTCTATGGTCTTTCCTATACAGTTTCCGAAGCAGAAATACTTCCCTATCTTCACTTTCGAGAAGCGTGGCTAGAGTTGACCACCGTGGCCTTAGTAATGTTACTACCGTGAAGCTCACGAACAGCAAGTTTCTAATGTCCATCCCTTAAGACTGGGGGGCTACGGATTATGGTCGTAAAAAGGGGGCTGATAATGAAAATTCCTCTTGGGCTAAGTTCTGCACTACAACACACATGAGTCATGTCCCATTTCAATGGCGTACTCGACTCTATGCCCGGCGTCTCACTTTTCCTGGAATACAGTTTTCTTACGGTAATGTAGATATAATCGGTTTATACACTATATACTATGTATCTCCCCATTTCACTCAGATTCGCAATCACAAGCAGATAAAGCAGCAATGGTTCAGTAGGTAACTCCGGGAAAATCTTACGGAGCACCCAGTGTCAATTCGTGATCATCTATCTACTTAAAGTTCCATATCTCATTTCCAGGGAAGCGATCCCGGCCCTCTCATGCTGAATCCATCCTCATCCGCATGATGTTCGAGATATTACGGTCGTATGTACAAATCTTCAGAGGCTCTCATCTCGATCCCTAAAGTCGTGTGATATCCACTTTCCGTACTATTCGTTCGTCGGTTTTCGTCTCGTCTTTAACTGGTATCGTTGCAAATCAAATAATTCGTGAATTAGTCTAGGTATGTAGGTATGTGAAAACCCCCCGTGTCCCGAAACGCCGTTTTGTGTCATGGTAATGGTGTTGTGTATTGATATTGTGATATGTATGTCGAGCGGGTGGATGAGTGGACAAACGATGTCGCAAGGAAAAGGGCTATAGACTCAATCTCGGATTCGGGGATTGGGGGGATCGTAAAGTACAGTTTGGGGTCGAGGTCGAGGTCGAGGTCGAGGCTGAGTTTCGCGTTTCTACCGTCTACTCGAATGCCGCGAAGGCCTGGAAGCTCTCGTTGCTCTCGACTGCCTGGACCGGCGCGTATCTCGCGTTCTCCTATCCGAACTTTGGCTACCTAAGAAACGAAATTGGTCAGTAAAACCCCGTCGGAGTTTATCTGTTGGGGATAAACTCACTAGGGTTGCTCGCAGTATAGGAGTCAGTGTAGTACGAACTACTGAAGTCACTACGCGGCGGCCTCTGACTGGCAGCCTTGCGCCTGTTGTCTTTCCGTAAGCCGAGAAGGAGCGCGGCGGCACCGAGTCCGGCGGCCATCCAGCCCAATCCGCTGCCCGAGTGGCGCTTCTCGTTTCTACCGGCGGCTGACGTAGGTCGGCCCCCACCGCCTCCGAACCACGTGCGGTGAGCCGGTCGCGCGGCGGCAGCGGCGCCGCCGTATGCGCTTCCGTGTCGGCTGCCGCGTCTCGAGTATCGTTCTTCGGTGATCTCGACTCGCTCGACGTCTCGTCTTCGCTTACCGAATCCGAAAATACCGGCGAACACATCCCAAAGACCTCGGACAATGCAGCAGAAGCATAGCAGGAGCAACAGGATCACGCCAGCAATCGTACCAACGACGATGCCGGCAATGGCGCCTCCACTCAGCTGGCCGCCCGTAGATGCGACGGGCTCGGGAGTGGCAGAGGTAGTAGGCGAGGAAGTTTCGCTAGCTGCGGTGCCGGTGGTAGTCGGGGGTGGAGTCTGCACGATTGTGCTGCCGCTCGTGACTCTGTAGGGGGCAGAGTACTGAGTTGTCACGACTCCGACGGTGGTATATTGGGTGAAAGAAGGAGCACCGGGGTTGGGCAAGCATTGGCCGTCATGCGCGCAGTATTGCCAGTTCGTACAGCAGATGGGACCACAAGCGATTTGGCCTGTTCCTTCAACTGGTTTGCATGGCTCCCCGGATCCTCCCACCGCGGTTGAGGCACCTAGAGCGGAACTGATAGTGCTGGTGTACGTTCTTGTCTCGGTCCAAGTAGTGGTATAGTCGAATTTATTGCCGGCAATGTTGTCTATAGCTGCTGCAGCTACTTCATCTCGCGGGAATGGATGCGCGGCGACGAGGGAGAGGAGAAGCGAGAAAATTATAGGTTGGCTGTTGCCGGGTCGCATTTTGTCCACGATTCGCCCAGAGGCGTACTCAACTGGAGGGGATTGGAAATGCGGGTGAGATAAGCGGCTACGAGAATGTGAGACAAGCTCTCGTTCACCAAGGCCTATGATTTGGCGACCTCTTTTACCTCCTCCGAAACTTGAATTTTTATTAGTATAGATCTACGAGCGAGGAATGCGGGTTTGTTCAAGAATAGACTCACAGTGCCAAAATGTCTTAGATTTAGCTTGTTCCACTGCACCGGGTATAAGCTGCTGTGAGGATTAGTACGGAAGGTGATAACGAAAACCACCCTCTGCAGAAAACGAGAAGTGAAGAAAGATGGAAAGAAAAAAAGAGGTAGGAAGGTGCAATCGGGAAGAAAAGTCGTAACTTGATTTCTTAATGCATAAGTATTTCTTCTACTAATAGATTACAGCTTCCCAACCTCCCAACCTCCTGGTAGGGGAAGGTGACGGCCAAAATTTTAGCTGCGATTGGGAAATGCCGCGGGGCTGGTGATTGATTGCTTGCTTCCTGGCGCAATGGGAAAGATGAAAACAGAGGGGGTTGGAGGTGACAGGGGTCACGATCTGATGTCAAATCATCAGCTCTTTTTTTTCAAGCACAATTTAAGGGAAGAAAAATCAAATGACTTCAAGTTACTCTCTCTCTATCTCCCTGCTCCTATCATCCCTTCTCAATTAAACTCCTTCTTGACCCCGAATCATGCGACTTTAATAGGACATACAGTAAGTAAGACAGCCCTATCGCAATACGCACGATGACCAAATGGAGATGCGATGTGAGTTGGCAGAGGTCCGGTGCTACGGCGACAATCGATTACGCCCAGGTACCCAACCGCCCTAATTCTGTGTGTCAGGTACAAGACCCGATCTGTAGCTCGACCGGGATGTATAGCCTATCAGATGGCATGGATGGGGCACCGGTTCCTCTCACCCCACCCTCACCTACAGCACATACGAGCCTCGCTACCCAAGCAGCCAAGGTGTGCAGGGGTTAAGGTTCTTGAATTTTTCCTTCAGTTGGATGCTTCAATCCATGGACGTTCTAGCCGAGCTACCGCGTACCTAGATTTAGGGACCTTCGGTGACGTACCGAAGAGTCTCAAACTCTGTGGAACTGATGGGCATCACCGCCCTGTTTCCTTATTCGAACACGAGACATAGCCCACAACATATGTCAGTAAGTCTAACCGCACAGGTGAATTTTGCTAACCGCACAGGTGATCCACCATCCCCGTGACTTAGTGCTACGCATCGACCAACTCAACACATATCATAACGTATTCAATTATAAATGCATAATAAAAAAATAAAATATATATATAAATGAAATTTACTTAATTAAATAATTATAATTGATTTTTTTATAATTATCTTATGTTTGAAAATATCATTACGTAATTTATTAAATTTTAAAAACCTTATTTTTATTACGTTTTTTTTATTTTAAAAACATTTATAAAATTATAAAAAAAACTTGTAAAAATATCACATTTTAATAAAAAAAACTTTTCTTTATTTTTCAAATAAAATTATATTTTATATTATATAATAATAAGTTTTTTAATTTTTTAAAATTTTATATATAATTTATATAAAATTATTAACATATAAATAAAACAGATAAAGTAAATAAAATAAGTAAAGGAAATAAAAATAAAAAAAAGTGCTTTAAAACGATTTATATAAAAAGATTAAAAATATTTAAGTAATTTAAAAAATCTTAAATATTATAAATTACTTAAATTATTTAACAAAAAGTTTTTTAGATTATTAATCCTTGTTTATTATTATAATAACATTTCTTTTATTTTAATTAAATAATATAATGATATTATTTTTATTAATTTAATTATCATTAAGTTAAAGCAATTAATCTCTTTATTAAAATCGATATATAAATTATCATTACTTTTTTAATATCATGTTATAAAAACTTTTAAATTAAAGGTAAAAATGATTTTTAAAATTAAAAGAATTTATCAGCTTAAAATAACAATTAATGTAATAATTAATATAAATTTTAAATAAACTATGGTTAAATAAATAAACATATAAAATTAAATAAAGATTATTACGATAAAATTTATAATTAAAGAAAGTAATTAAAAATTAATTATAAATATTAAGTTAAGGCAGGGAGACTTAAAAGCGTCACGTAACTTTTTTTATATAGCTTCGCGTAGTATGGCTTACAGTTATGCCAACATACTCTTTTAACATTATCTATATATCGTAACAATTTAAGATTTTACTCATTTGCTTTATATCTCTTAATTAAAATTATAATATATAAAAGCTGAAACGTAAAGCTTAGTTAAAACTATAAGCTTTAATTAAAAACTTTTATTTCATTCTTTAAAACACTTTACTTTAATTTAAATGATGATTATTATAGGATTTAAACTTATAACTTTAATCTTAAAAAAATTGTTTATAATAATTAATGTATAATTTTTAATCATTTATAATTAACAAACATATTTATATTTTAACCAAAAAAATTAAGCTAAAAAGCTTAATAAATTGTAAAATTAATAAATAAATATTAATACTTTTTAACTGTTAATTAAAGACCTTTATATAACTTCACCGTGTTAATAATATAAGTAATGATAATTACATATACGTATAACTTATTAATTATAATATCCTAAAATATTTTAAATATATAGCCGAAAATATAAAATCATAACATAGATATAAATTTATCTCAGAAGCTCAGACTACGTTTCGTTAAGTTAAAAATCCGCGCAGCGGATTTTCAACGAAACGTAGTCTAAAAATAGTAAATAGGGCAAAGCCGTAAATCATACGCCTCATTTTTTTTATATATTAAATTTAATATGATAATTATTAAAAACATCTACATTATCACAACCACGCTTAATCATAGATTTTATAATAAGCCAATCTCTTTAGAATAGCTTATTTAAGCTTATCATCTTATTAAAAGCCTACCTAAACGCAACTTTTAACTTTAACGTATAAAAAACTTAACTATGGTGTCGCTTCTATCCATATTACCAAATAGCCGATCCGCCGCCAGCACCATCAATAACCGACCCGCCAGCATCAAAATAGCTAGCAATCCTATCTCTACCATACCTAACCGCCTCAAAGACCTTTTCCATTTGATTATAGAGCGAAATCGCGTTGAGGGGCAGCCAAAATTCGTTCGAACCGTGCGATTTTACGCGTGATATTTCATCACAACGAGACGGCGAGACGGCGACACCATATTCGTTGCCCGGACCGGTCGGAAAGAGTCTCTTCATCCTATAAGACTAATTAGCTATCATTATAACACTTAGAGAGGTTATATTAAGATCAATACGATACCATATGATACAAATGAATTTTATGTTTTGATGTTGTATGAGGTATGCACCAGTTAATAAGAAACCCTGTCTGCTTTCCTTAGACCACGTCTCGTTAAAAATCCGCTGCGCGGATTTTCATCTCAACGCAACGTGGTCTGAGCTCGCTAAAATAAATATAAATATAAGTTATAATAATAAAAACTTATTTATTTAAATAAATAACAAAGATATTAATAATAATACCACCATGAACATATAATTATAATTAACGCTAATAATTTTTAAGAAATTATTATTAACTTAAATAAATGAAAATTTTAATAATTAAGGATAAAAGCATATTAATTATGTTAAAATTATATTTAAAGATGGATACTTAAGTGAATATTAATGTTAAAAGGATTTTTATAATGAAGTTTTATTTTATTAATTAAGCATCTAGAATTATATAATTAATAAATTTTAATATAAATCTCAATTATAATAATTAAGTCATTAGTACTTTTATTAACATAGCATTAATGTTCACAAATTATTAAAATTAAATTTACAACTTACATGGTTAAATGCTTTTAATTAATATTCTAAATAACACATTAATAATTATTTTCTTTAACACTTATATTATAAAACTAATAGCCAAAATTATAATTAAAAAGCTAAAATAAAAATTAATATTAAAATTGCTAACATCACTTATTATCTTATTAATAAGTTTTTTTTTATAAGTAAAACAAAAGATTATATTAATAGCTTAATTATAGAGACTTTATTTTAATTTTATAGTATATTACCTTAAATCTCTCTTACTTTAAATCTAAAAGCAATGCTGTTATTGCTAAGTATTAAAAGCTAGCTTAATTCTTTTATTAACTATTTACTTTTTATAAGCATAATTAATGCTTTAATCACTTCTTCTTCTACTATTATATAAAATACATCTACTTTACAAAGAATTTAAATATTTAAAAAACTTGTTATACACAGGTTTATAATGATTATAATATAATAAAAATATAAACTAACTTTATTTAAGCTATCAGTATTGTTTAAAGCATTATTAAAACTTATAATTAACATAATTAGAAACTTATTAATTAGCAAATTATCGAATTTAATAATAATAAGGTTATTTATATTATTTAATCTGTTTATAAGTTAGCAATTAATATTAATGAAATCAGCATTAATAACGCTAAAATCAAATGATTTACTTGTTATAAAAATGAATTTTAACTTTTTATTATTGCTTATTTCTTAACATATTAACACATTATTAAAAACCTTCATTAAATTTAAAGATATTAAGTTTAAATCCTTTAAAAGCTTGGATGATTTACTTAAGATACCAATTTTAAAATATATATTATATAATGATCATTACTTAGTTATTCCAAAATCAATCACCAACCTACCTTTAATTATTCCCTTAATATCCTTAACATTAAAGGTAACAAATATTAATATTTATTTCTATAATTTATTAAAGCTAGGATTATAACCTTCTTTATATTAAGCTATAATATTAATAAATATTAATTAAAATTACTTTATATCATTTAACTTACTTAAAACTAGTTTATACTCTTGATTTAATATTAATTTCTTATACTTATTAAAAATATTAAGCTTAGAAAAAACGTTAATAGGTTGAAGTTTTTATTATTAATTATATTATTAATAGGATAATTTATACTTAATTTAATGCTTAAATTAGTAAGCTTAACATTTGATTTATTACTTTAAATTTAAATTCAATTTAAATCTGACTTATGAATGATAAAAACTAATTGCTAACCTCTACGCTATTTTAATATATAAGATATAGTAACGGGAAAGCCCAGAACGGGTAATATTAAATTATATATGTTACCATTATTTTTAACTATTAAAACCGTGATAATATTATTCTAGCAGGTAATTATTACTTATTAGGCTTTGTTGTTTCTTATTATTTAATAATTTACCGTTATTCGCAAATTATCGTTCTTGTTATTTAAATCGTTTACTAT